>NW_017547189.1:1297189-1359477 GCF_001854935.1 Bemisia tabaci
TTTTTTTTTCGAATCGAGAATCCGGCATTTGATGATGTACTAGGGTTGAAAAAAAATTGACCCTTAAGAAAGTGTGAAAAATGGCATCATTGCAATCTTAAATTACCTAAACGATCAAATTGAGTACATATATCGAAAGAACGCAATTTTTGGAGAATTTTAACGCAAACCGCATCTCAATATCTCTTTTCGTTCAAAAGATATGGAACTCGACGGTTTTCAACTTGGCAACGCTGCTACGCGGAGAGAAATTCGTTTCAGGCCGTGAAATTTTGGGAAAAGGCGTATCCCATAGTGAGGAATGACATACTGAAATTTGGTCAACATCCATGAGGGGGGAAATTTTGTCGCTTTTGCACCCACCCCTTTGAAAAACGAAACTGAGAACACAAGCGACTATCATGAAGCCGGATCTTTTATCAGACGATAACAGATTTACAGATAGGCACTGGACGACTGTTTTGTGTCTATGGTATTTGTTTAACCCTATTTCCCTCGTTTCTTGTAAAAATAATTAATTTGTCATACAATACCTCTTCATCTGCTTTGTCAATACATACCTTGTCGTTATGAACGCCGTGCCGCTTCACCGGGGCGTCCCTGGAATCTGAGGTCCTTAGTCTCCAGAGTTCTGGGAAAATAGTTCAATTTCTTGCATTCACGGTATGCGACTCCTGAACAGCGTTTGGAGCTTTTTTCGCCCCAAAGCTAAGCACGCTCCCTCTTTCGTGCTCCGAGTTTCCTGAAAAACGATTTTTGGAATCGGAGCGAAATATGAATGCCGCATTTTGAAGACTAAAGGTGACGGTTTGTGTACTCGATCGTTTAATCTGGATTTATTAAATTTCTCGTTTCCTATCAGATTTCCAAGGAACGAGTTTTTATAACGTTCATTAAATCAGGACTTTGCATAGAAGGAAAGCTCTGTTGCGCGAATTGTGCGTCCAATGTTCAATTTAGATCGAACCTCTTTCTCCAGCTCTGTCGCATTGGCACGTTTGGTTCTTCAACCTGAACCGGGGGATGAGCGTCAGGGCCGGATTAAGGGGGTGGCCACATGGGCCGCGGCCCATGGCGGCAAACCTAGGGGGTGGCAAATTTTGCAATTTTTTTAAATGTAGGTATAAAAAAAATTCGGATTTAGAAAAAAAATCACAAACGAGAAAAGACGACAAAATCTCTAATTTTCTGAGAGTATATACAGTTCTTCTTTTGTCGTCTTTCAGTGGCACAAGAGACAGCATCTTTAATTAGTCGAGTTAAGAGAGAAACCAAACACGCAGTTCAGCCTGGAACGGCGCGACTTACCTAGAGAGAAATGATGACGAGGACTTGAGATGAAAAGGAGAAGCCGTCGGCGCGGCGATCGGCATGTAACACATATTAGCGCCTACAAGACTACACGAATACTCCACGCATTGCATCAAACACAGTGCGGTCATTGCGGACAGCGTGAAACGGATAGCGCCTACAAGAATGCATAAATACCTCACGCATTGTGGCAAACACTGTGCGATCAGCGTGAGACGCATAGCGCCTACAAGACTGCGTGAATACTTCACGCATTGCGTCAAACACAGTGCGGTCTGCGAGGCACGGCGGCGGAAGTTAAAATCATTAATCCACATTTATGTTTGTTCTTCCATAATTTTTTTGTTCATTTCTTATGAATGGAAGGCCTTGTCCACACAGAGATAGGTTTACGAAACTTAATTTTCGCGCAAAGTTCCGTGAACTTTTGCTAGTAGTGTTGACTGGGCTTTCCCAAAAAACGTGTTCAACACCAGTAAACGCGTCTAATGCACCACTCCCCCGCTGGCATGTTCATTTGATGGTTTTCGTTGATGTTTCAAAACGAATGAGAAGGGGGCGGCAAAATACTATCTGCCCATGGGCGGCAAGTAGGTAAATCCGGCCCTGATGAGCGTCCCTTTCACATCAGCCAAAAGGACTCAGCAGGGTTCTTATTTGGCTCTTAAAAATCTCGCAGAAACCTTTCTTTGAGAGAGCTCTCCCACTTCTTATTTCGTATGTAGTATTTTCAAACTGTACCTCTCGTTGGTTGCCGATAGTTAGTACATTACTTACCTCCTTTGTCCATTGCAGCCACCCGCTTTCACACATAGTATCGCCCCATTCTTCCTCTGTTTTTAAAGTCGATTGCTTTGTCTATCAATTTCAATAATTAGCTAAGTTATTATAGAATCAGGTATTAACGTTATAGGCGGTTCTAGACCTTCATGCTTGGGGGTGCCCAGAGGTGGAAAATGTCAGAGACCGGCCCCGAAGGAAACGGTCGCTCAGGGGAGGCCTAAGTTTTGGCCCTCAAGTTTTATCCCTTTCCTACCTTCCTTTCTCTTTATCTCTCCTTCCTTTCTACTTAAATGCCTCTAAATTCAATGTAGAAAATGTTTACCAAAACTTTCCATCAAAACTACAATCTTACCATAAAAAAACAGTAGAATCTTTGTAATACACGGCTATCAATATTAATTCTGTGTAAAACAGTTTCAATTAATTGCTGGGATTTTTCTCAAGCGAATACAGAATCTTTAAAATCAGTAATTTCACGGTTCCGATAACCGTACTTAATTTTTGCTTGGGGGTGCCCGGCACCCACTGGCACCCCCGTAGAACCGCCTATGATTAACGTCAGGTATACCGTATTTACCCTTTTTTCGGTTGCATGTGTTAACAAGAAAAATTGATAAGTTTAGGCGTGAGGGAGGCCCGTTGTCCCAAATGTCCCACTCCCCATGACAGCCTTAATGAGCTTGGCGAAAGAATATCCAGAGTGGAACAAAGTTAGTGAGCTGCAAGCTGCCGTGCTGAGGAAGAACGCCATATGAGCCATCAGACGTTGCCAAATTTCCTTCAACAAATCTTGAATTTACAGAAACAATTTTTAATATTTCTCTCACGATTCTTCAGAGGAGTTCGTTCGTAAGTTGATCTAAAAAGTCTGAAAATTTAAAGGAAAACGAATTCATAATTTCATGAGAAAATGAACATTTCCTGAGGGGAAATTTCGCAACATTTGAATGCTCATACGGCGTTTTTACTCGGTGCGGCAACACGAGTGAGTGCCGCGAACAAAAGCACTTGCGGCGCACAGTAGATCGAGTCAATTAGAGAGGTTGAACATTAAATTTTTAACTGAAACTACAATTTTTTATGTTTAATTCGTCACATTTTAAATTTTTAAGGGGTTTCTCTCGAGAAAAATTTAACGAGCAAACCAATGGTGCCACTTTTAAAACCTCAAAGTTCTGTATGAACGGAGTTATGAGCTTTTAAAGTTTCCGAATCTTGTCCGACCTCTCTCATGGACTCGATCCATTGTGCGGCGAAGGGAACAAAGTGCCGGAAATCGCGGGTATTCCGCAAAGTGGTGCTCCGATAACAACAGCTTCCGCGGAGGAAATTCTCCGTTACGAGCGGGCGCAAAAGCAAAAGGTCGCCGGACAAAAAACGCAGCCGAGCATGTATAAAAGTCCGCGGCGGAACAAGAGACTAATGTGCCGACGAACGGAGCGTAATCAACGGGGCTGCAACTCGAAAACATACGCGAAAGTTAATAGTCAAAGCCCCGCTTTTGTTGTCCTTGTCCTTGCATCTACTTTCAAGCATAAATGCATGCACAGGGTGTCCCAGGGTTCAGCCGCTAGACCGTAGGATCGCGTTCAATGCTGCCGTGGCAAGGAAGAACGCCGTATGAACATTTTGAGAGTTGCCAAATTTACTTCGATGTATGTATCTATGAAGCCGCTTTCATAGCGCTCCATGCCGCTCTGCCCTAGCCGCCAAAGTCCCCTATCCCAAAGGCCAAGAGCGAATAGAGTATTTTGTGAGAGTTACTCTATAATTGTCGCAAAAATTCAGGAGAATGACAATTTTTCCCACATGGGCCGGTGGGAAAGCGCGTAGTTCCGACTAGAGACACTTTTGAAAACACTTCATATCTCGGAGAAAAAAAAAATTGATTATGGGTCATGAAAACCCTGGTAAAAATTGGCAGTAGGATCTGTGTTCCAAAATACTGTAGACCTACAGCCGGCTGTAAGATTTCCTATAACTTCTAAAGCCGGTTATACAATTCCTTATAACCTTTAGTAGTCTATGACGATACAACTACAGCCAGGTGATAAACTTTACAGCCCGGCTTTATAATGTTGTATTGCTTCGTATAGTCCGGCTGTATGATTTTCTTCGCCTTCTTTAGCCAGTTACGTGCTTTTCTATCGTCTTCTATGCCTACCCTGGGAAAAAAAACATACTGGATCTAGAGTCCAGACTCTTAAAAACATCGACAAGAAAAAATACTCTTGATTCAATCAGATTTAAGCTTAAATCAAGAACCAAGCCTCTTAAGAGCGGATTTCCTTTTGATTTAAGCTTGAATCTGATTGAATCAAGAGTATTTTTTCTTGTCAATGTTTTCAAGAGTCTGAACTCTAGATCCAAAGTGTTTTTCCAGTGTGTAAGACTTTCTATGGTATTTTGAAACGCAGCTCGTATTGCCAATTTTTATCAGGGAGGCGCGCTTGCAGTTTCGTGATTTAACTTTGGGGCACCCTGTATGTTCGAAAAAAAAAAAAAAAAAAAAAAAAAAAAAAAACAAGACAAAACAAAACAAGAGGACAACGGATTTGAATTACAGCGTCTGGAAGGTTACGGCTTGGCATGATTAACGCAACATTGTGGTAACGTGTTCCGACAGCGCGAGTCGAGGCTCGGAAAATGCGGGAGAGGGACCGGCGGAAACGCTTCTTTTTTTAACTTTGAAGTTCGAAACTTGCGCCCGTCTGATACACCCTTGATTTACTCCGCGATGCAGGGTTCGTTTTCGGAGCATGTTGGCTCGTCTCTCGGCCGTTTAGTGTTTTTTCCGCTTTTCCGAGCTTCGCGCTCCCGAGTTAAGAGGATTTTCCGAGCGAAAAGGGATTGGGAACGTGTCAGCTTGGGTTTGCAATCCGCTCTGATATTTTTCGAAACTCCCACATGAACATTTACAAGATTTCCTTTACGGCCACCGGCTGACTGGCGGAGTCGCTCTCTTCCAAATATCCTCGTTCCTCTAGCGTAAGGGCGTTTCTCGATTTCCGTATGAGCCCCAGAGAGCATGGATTTATATGTAAAACAGGGCCACGTGGAAATCGAGATACGCCCTTACGTCAAAAAGGCGACGATATTGGCGGGAATGGCGAGTCGCAACTCGCGCAGGGAGAAGAAGCCATTCGTTACATTTGAATTTTAATGGAATCTATGTATTCGAATTTTGCCTTCTTTATTTTAGCCAATATAGCAGAGTTTTCAAAAACAGGAATCCGATCGAGATAAGGGCTATTAAGTAGCTACTGAAATTCAAATGTTGGTTGATGAACTGGACATTGTCAAAAGTAGAGATCTCATAGCGATAAATTACAATTCAATAGCTATTTCGTATTCAAAAATCGAACATGACTATTTTTAGCAAGTTTACGTTTCACATGCAGATTAAAATTACAAACCGATTGCGGTAGACGCACGAGACGTAAGACAGTAGGTTGGGATTATTTAGCCAACGTGCGTTAAAAATCCAGAAAATTGGAAATCTATATGTAAATACAGAGGGAAAAAGCTCGTTTGAGCACAATTTTCCCTTTTCGTAGGGTGTTTTTCATAACAAAATTTTACGATTTTTTCTTTAGAATGGTCTTCTTATTTTTAACGCACGTTGGCTAATCAATTCCAACTTACTGCACTGGAAAAAAAAAAAAAAAAAAAAAAAAAAAAAAAAAAAACATTGGATCTAGAGTCCAGATTCTTGAAAACATCGACAAGAAAAAATACTTTTGATTCAATCGGATTTTTGCTGAAATCAAAACGAAATCCGCTTAAATTAAGAGGCTTGGTTCTTGATTTAAGCTAGATTCTGATTGAATCAAGAGCACTTATTCTTGTCGATGTTTTTAAGAGTCTGGACTCAAGATCCGTGTTTTTTTTCCAGTGTGGATTCAAACTGCTCTTTTGTAACAGTTTTATGGCAATTATAATAGACGACAAATTGACTATCAACGGCTTGCTTGCAATATTCTTTCTTCAGGGATATCCATGTTACACACGCTTAGAATGGGTCCGTTGTACGCGAGACATGCAGCCAAATAAATGTACTTCTAATGGGTGAAATCATACGAATATCACACGGCACATCATGGGCACGTTAAAAAAGTCTGAAATTCTTTCCTTAGTTCGTAATCGAATTTATTCAGTGTTCATTATTACAGAGATAAAGAGAGAGTGAGCATTTAGAATCAAGTTTAGCAGGAAAAAAAGTTTTTTTTTCTTTTTACTCTTCTCCTTCTTTTTCTTTCTTTCTAGAAAATGAAAGATCTGCGTACTTGTTTTTTTAAATATTTATTTATTCTTTTCAGAGGAAAACGCCGACATTTTCGGAAGTTCAAATTTAATTTGAATGGCGAACATTTCCAGATGGGATAGAGGGATAGACCCCTCGCCCGGGAACGAAAATTAGAGCACTTTTTACAAGGAGACAATATTAAGAAAACACCCTTAACCGCGGAGCAGCTGCCTCTCTCGAGCGTCGGGGAACTTGTGACAGGGTGCGAAAGCTCCGACGTTAATCATTCGCAGAGTTTCGGGGGGCGGGGAAAAAATTGAAGGCGGCGCGAAGCTAAGAGTGCCACATGCGAAATTTGTCTTGGAAATTACACTCGATGTCATTTCAGCGTCTGGCGGAGAGCTGCTTCGTGACTCGCGCTATTCCGAGCCCGTTGAAATGACTGGTGGCAAATTACTGCCGACGGCTTTCTTGCGGCTCTGACAGCCCGCGTGGTTTCCCTTGTTTTTGCGACCGAGCAGAAAATGGCGTCTAAGCTCCTGCCACTTTTTGCGCTACGTTTTCGCCCCCGTCGGGGATCGATACTCACGGCCCATGTGATGCTCAACTTATTCAATTACATTGTCACGTTACTAATAAAGCACCATTTTACATAGAGTGAACCGTAGAGTCAAAGTGGGTCAGTCATGACTGCATTAACCCTGAGGTATAACTCGCGTCAGTAGCCCCTAAGTCTAACTCATCCCAGTAACCCTTAAGCCTAACTCACGTCAGTAACCCTTAAGTCTAACTCACGTCAGCAACCCTTCAGTCTAACTCACGTCAGTAACCCTTAAGTCTAACTTCCGTCAGTAACCCTTAAGTCTGACGTAGGTCAGACGTACGTTTTCGCCCAGTCGAGGATCAACACTCACGGCCCATGTGATGCTGAACTTATTCAATTACATTTTCACGTTACTAATGAAGTACCATTTTACATAGAGTGAACCTTATGGTCAAAGTGGGTCAGGCATGACTCATTGCAGTAACCCTGAAGTATAACTCGCGTCAGTAGCCCTTAAGTCTAACTCACGTCAGTAACCCTTCAGTCCAACTCACGTCAGTAACCCTTAAGTCTAACTCACGTCAGTAACCCTTCAGTCCAACTCACGTCAGTAACCCTTAAGTCTAACTTCCGTCAGTAACCCTTAAGGTCAGACTTAACCTCCACCAATACAATTCCTTCAGCCCTGGATAGACGATCAAATTCCGAACCAATTCCGATCGAAGTAGACATGCTGATGACTGGTGGTCACCATCTACCATCAAAGACGGGCCGCACTTATTTGTTCAAAGTAAGATCAGAATGGAGTGCCACCATTCATCATTTCCTGCCATAGGAAACATTTTTGCCAAGTTTTCATTTTAAAATTAAGCAAATTAATGAGTTTAAGACTGATGACCCCCGACATTTTGATGCTACTTTGATAGGAATTGGTTCGGGAATTTGATCGTCTATCCGGGGCTTTCAAGTCCATTTTGTTTTCTTTGTCCATCGCTTTGTCCGCAAATTTCGATAATCAGCCCCCAGTCTGATGTCGGCCTGACTTTACCCTGATAGGAGGCTAATGGCACTGGAATCCTCACGTAGGTAATAACCCTTAAGTCTGACGTAGGTCAGATTGAGTCAAAATAGATCAAACTGCTCCCGGGGAATCTATCACTGGAAGTAAACCTACACCCACGAATCGAAGAATTAAATTAGCGGGCTGATTATTGAAATTGATAGACAAAGGCTTAGACAAAGAGGACACAGGGAGAATGGAGCGATACCATTGGTTGAGATGGGTGGTTCCTACAGGAGATAGAAAATGATGAACTCACTGTACGGCCTCTTGGAGGTTACCGTTCGTTTGTCTATTACTTACCTCATTTGTCCATTAAAACCACACGCTTCCATCGAAACGATCCCTTCATAGCCCTTTTGTCATGTTTGTCTATTGCTTTGCCCATAAACAATAATCAGCCCGCAGTCTGATGTCAGCCTGACTTTACCCTGATAGGAGGCTAATGGTGTTGGAATTCAGAGCGCTTCGACTGATATAGACCGTTTAAGAAACAAAGTTGGTCTAATTAGTCTGACGTGATTAGACCGACTCATTTTTACAATGGATATCGCGGAGTCCAGCCAGGAATACTTCAGTCCCCTGCTTGGTTCATCTTAAGGCTAAACGCTATTCAAAAATGGAGGATATTAGAATCAAAAGATTTGACTGATTTGGATTTTATTTACAAGTAGGACCGTGGATTATACTTAGATTACAACGTAATTAAACGTATATTTGTTTGGGATAAAAACCAATTCTATGCATGAAACAAGAGAAAGCTCTTTTAGCACTGACCTTCTGAACCTGCAGTGAACGACACTACACACATCCCGCGAATCACATCTCTTGTATCCGGAGCTTTTTCCAGTGTGGTTCCAGATCTATGCGGCTCAATCATACATTACGATAAATAAGCAAATAAATGAGCGCGGAATGCCTGGACTTATCAAAGCCGACGGAATATCGTGCGGAAGCCAACGAGGTACTTACTTGGTCGTACCTATCCATCCTACTGAGGGAAAACACCGTGCGAACACACGCGCCTTGCCAAGTGTCATCTAAAAAAAGCGAGTTTCCCTCAAATTTTTTGGACTTTTCTCTTTGGATATTTTGAACTTGGACAGTCATTTCCATAAATTGTAAGGAAAATGGACTCAATCTAGCAAACCAGTCACATTTACATGTGTTACATGTTTACATGTGTGTGACATTTACAGTGCACATTACATTTACAGTTACATGTGTGTGAGTTTTGAAAAAAAGAAAAGAAAATTGCAATTGAAACACCGTGTGTTTCGAGGTGTCGCCTTAGGGCTGTAAGAGTTCCATGACCCCTCCTCCAAATCACTGACATGTCCACACTATCCCCATAAAGGCACTGTAAGAGAGTCAAAAGGTAAAAAATGTATCAGAATCACGAGTAATTTTGTTTTTTGGGGATCACTTGCCGGTCTTCATTGGTGAAATCATACACAATTATTGCATTCATGCCGGTTTTAAAAACTCTCAATGCGGACATGGTAGTTTGCATGATGCCATGCAAATATTTGTTCCCGGTAAATCCTAACTTTCAAGCAAACCTAAGTTGCCTGAAATTTTACGCAAACCTAGAGGCCTGGATACACGTTCAAATTTCCATTTTCCGATCAAATGGTGACGGGTGCGCACCATCTACCATCAATTGTTTGCGGCCTGCAAACATTTGACCGCCATTTTTGTCATATAATTTTGATCGGGAATTGACGGAAATTTGAGGGTGTATCCATCCCCTTAGGTTTGCGAAAATCCATTGCAGGCAAACCCCAATTTCGTTTTCTGCCTCAAATATGACCGCACCGCTTACTTCTTTGATGACCTGATAACTAGGCCAACCTATAGGTTTGCCTGAAAATCAGGGTTTGCCGGTAACATATTCATGAACTTATGTATGAGCCACTTTTACAGCGCGCTAGGGCGCTTTGCGACGCCTCCCTGCCACAGGAATCTGTCATGGTAGAGATCCTCCGGAAGCTGCACTGGAAAAAAAAAAACACATTGCATCTAGAGTCCAGACTCTTGAAAACATTGACAAGAAAAAATACTCTTGATTCAATCAGATTTTTGCTTGAATCAAAACGAAATCCGCTTAAATTAAGAGGCTTGGTTCTTGATTTAAGCTAAATTCTGATTGAATCAAGAGTACTTTTTCTTGTCGATGTTTTTAAGAGTCTGGACTCTAGATCCAATGTGTTTTTTTTCCATTGTGGCATTTCTCCATCTCTTCACGGATGTCCTCTACCCACCGATTAGCTGGTAACGTATTCATAAACCTCGTAAATAAATACCTCACTGCGCACTGGAAAAAAAGCACATTGGATCTAGATTACAGACTCTTGACAACATTGACAAGAAAGACGACTCTTGATTCAATCAGATTTAAGCTTAAATCAAGAGGAAATCCGCTCAAATTAAGAGGATTGGTTCTTGATTTAAGTGTAAGTCTGATTGAATCAAGAGTATTTTTTGTCGATGTTTTTAAGAGTCTGGACTCTAGATCCAATGTGTGGTTTTTTATTTTTTATTTTTTTTTTTTCAGTGAAACTTGACAGCATGCGAATGCTCATACGGTGTTCTTCCCGCGGACGGCTGTACTCACACTCACGTGGGCTCGGTGCTCCGGGAGACGGAGCCGTTAGTAAGTTGTTATGACAAACACAAACGACGGCTATTAGGAGCCGGATTAGGGCGCGAGGGTGACGCTGACACCCGCGTGTAATCTGATGTCCTACCTCAACGACCCTTGTCCTTGTTTGCGTCCCCGTCCCCGTCCGTGTGTGAGCCGTGACGGTGGGAGGACTCCCCCAGATAAGGAATGTACCACGTTAATTACACTTTTAGTGCCACTCGTAAACGTTATATTTCTTACCCCTTCCTCCACCGCGCCGCCCGGGGCCCGGCGCGAAAAAGCTCCGCGTTCGCTTTTTTCCCTCGAGCGGGGGTGATTTTTCAGCGGCGCGCGTCCACTCCCACACTTGACTGGTCATCGGGCGACTCGGTGTGGGAATGTCCCCGAGTTTTGTCTCGAAGGATGACTTTTGTGGGCGTCGGGAGGGGGTTTTTCTCAGGAGCCATGAGACTTTCTGGAATGGTATTTTTAGGAGGTGGTTAAAAATTGATCCTGGTTGGAGTGGACAGTTCGTTTCGTCACTCCTCTATGAACGCGTTATCTCTAAACTGAAAAAAAAAAAAAAAAAACCGCTCTCCAGCCACAATGGAAACGAGAGGTAGATTTCGACTGATCGTCTCTATGAAAACAGTTGCGCCTAATGAGCCTGACAGGTCGGAAAATCGTCCCCCTTGAACTTGAGATTTTCTGGATAAGGGGTGATCTTAGAGGGTAGGTGAATATACGTTGTTTTGAAGGCCACGACGAGACAAGTTTTTTGAGGTATCACCGACCAAGATCGGACGAGTTCGAAAAATCATCCCCCTTTGGACTTGAGATTTTCTAGATAAGGGGTGGTTTTAAGGGGTAGGTAAATACAAGTTGTTTTGAAGGCCACGATGAGACAAGTTTTTTGAGGTATCACCGACCAAGATCGGATGAGTTCGAAAAATCATCCCCCGGTAACCTTGACGTTACTGAACTAAGGGATGAGCAGATTTTCACCAAAAATGAAACTTGATGTAGACCTAATAGCAGTGAAGAACCATGCTTAGTTTCGTTTTGATCGTATAGATAGTTCCGGAAAAAACGGTCGCAAAGGTTCGTCAGATCCCAGTTATAAATATATATATCGTACTTTTTTATGACCTACATTTTTCAACTCAGGGCTTCAGGATCGATGCTCTTTGAGCGGAAAGTCCCGAAAATTACGAGGTCGTACCGTCTGCAATTGGTAGATATTTCTTCGAAATCTACCTAAAAGTTGCGGGCTGTGTAGACATACCGTCCGTTCCGGGCTCAGAGACCGAAAGTTCCGGCTGTTGGAGCCATAGCTTCGGTGCTCCCGGTGCCCAGAACGTTTGGCTTCTGGACCCGGAACGCGGACAGTATGTCTATATTACCTGTAAGTGCAGCTTTCACGGTCGGAGTTTTTTTTTTTTTTTTTTTTTTTTTTTTTTTTTTTTTTTTCCCCCATCTCCCAAGGTAGGTTGAGAAGTGAATGGGTGCAATCGTTAGCCAAAATTTATCGAGCAACTGCGTTTAGTTCTTGAGAGCAATCGAATGTCCTCCTCCTTTGGATTGCAACCCTGCCTATCTGTTTGAAAAAGTCGACCAGATGCATTCGCGGAAATTCGCTTCTGGACGTCTTACAAAAAAACAGTCTCTCGGAGCGCTCCCAGCGGCCGAAGCGGCAACGACCGCTGCAAAACCTCGATATGAACCAATCTCGGCGTAGATTAGTCGCCGCTGTTGATTAATAGCTCACCGATAATTTATCGGACCATTTGTTGCAGGTTGCGTGACTACACGGCGCGGTCCACCAAGTCCCCCGCCCGCCCCCCGCTCACACAAAAGTAATTGTTATTTTAAAGCATATTCGACGGGCTGTGTGCTCACTGCCACCGCTTTGCCGGACGCACCCGCCAACTGCATTCCCCTCGCGCGGTGCAGTGATTTCCCACTGCAATTTGGAAACTGCGACGATGCTTCTCTCCAGCGAAAATATTTGCTTTGTCCTCGAGCTCGCCGAGAGGAGTGTCTTCCGGTCTGAGCCGGGGGATTGCGGCTGAAATTCGCCTATTCCTGCCGTGCTCGGAGAAAACCGCGTATAGTACACGCAACCCCTGCGGGTGTTAAGCGGTTTTTGTTTCGGTTGGTTGTAGGCGATGTTTATCTCAAGATTTGGCGGCCGTGGGAGGAGTCTGGGCACTTGAGACCAGGACACTCTCGGATACACGATACATCGGCCCGAGATCTTTTGATGGGTTTGCTCCCATTAACGTCGGCGTTTATGTGTGACACGATGTTAGGAATTTCGGTCAAATATAAGGATTCAAAGGTTGGAGTTTAAGAGCCGTTCATAAAAAATGCGACTATCTAGGAGCAGGAGATGGTGTGCGCCTTCGTTACAACTATGATGTAGAGGGAAGGGTGGGATCCGTGCCCATGACTGCGTCGCGTTTACGCTGAATTTGACGTGTGGCCGCAATTTGTGGAAAATTTAGTCATAAAGTTAAATCAAGTTAGTAATTGGACCGTGTTTAGCAAAATAAGACCAAGCCACATTAGCAATTGCCATGTTTAACTGGGCAATTTTTATACTTTATACTCTTTGTTAAAATTAGTAAGTGAGTGCTTCAGTCTCCTGACAACAGAATTGCGATCTCAAAATTGGAGAAAAATGACGAGTAGCTGAAAAAATGGAACCAATTGATGCGATATATCGCATGCCGTTCTGACACAAAATATGGCGTCCATCGAATCACCTTAAGTTGCGATCTAATCAACGTTTACAACAGCATGAGAGACTAGAGTCACGTGCTAATTTTGCAATTCTCGCAAGGAATAACGTAGTTTATCTCCGAAACTTAGCATCCACGGAGGCTTTAGGTCGGCAAATCTGCTCTAATTTGTCAAAGTTTGAACGTGAGTCACCCTGCGGACCCACTCTTGGGGAAAATTGGGGGTAATCCGCCCAGCTTGACGCTTCGCGCCACTGCAGTATAACTCCCGGCAGAAAAAAAGGGAAACGCTTGAAAGTTGGCCTGAAACGAGATGTAGCTGTGTTACACTCTGCATGCAAAACGTTCCATTAGTGAGCCAAAAATCAAAATGTCTCCAAAAACATATGCAACATTACTGTTTATTATCTTACTTGGTTACGCGGGTAAAACTTGATATTTTTGTTAAACTTTTGTCCAATTCTAGTTTTAAGAGCTCAGTCAATGATTCGTATTCGATATGTCGAAGGCAAATAGTGAAATCAGGCATTTTGTCAAATGCCTAGGCAAATAGTCAAATATTCTTACTTAGATTGAAATTCTGATTCTTTTCCTTATTTCAGACAAATTAATTCATTGCTCCTGCAAGAAGAAATTTTAAGTAAAAATTTGCGCACACAAAAGTAATTTAAACAATTTTTAGCTACTGAAGAGACACTGATTTTGAAATTTTCAGCATGTCGTAAAATACAGAATTATTGGAATTTCAACATTCAAAAATATGAGAAGTAATTGAAGAGGAAGAGACAAAAAGAGTTCGTAGGTTTGATGAGTTATTTTTCCAAAAATAGTGAAAAGCCGCGAGCTCCTCGCCATAAATTCACAAAATTTTGTAGACCGTTAAAATGTGACTATCTGCCTAGGCATTTGACGAAATGCCTGATTTCGCTATTTGTCTGCGACAGATACATCAAACAGGTGAAGTGGTATCGATATCGATTGGTTCAACATGTAAACATAGCCTCTAAAATCAACTGAGTAATCTAATTAAGGGAACGGGTATCTTGTGATAGATTTTTGAGTCCAATGGCAATGTAAAGTGAAATTGTTAGGAATTTTCTCATTTTCAGGTTTTCTTACATAAATTATAAAATTCTTGTTTGAGGTGTTATGTTCTATTGTTTTGAACCAAACAATACATCGAACTACTATCGAATACGATCTCTAGGGAATCATTTGCCCTTTGAACCTCATCCTAGATTTCTTAAATTGTAAATTGGTGTATCGGTTAAATGTTGGAAACAATTATTTTCAAGATCGGGGAAAGTCTTATGCATTTGAACTACATTTTACAATAAGAAACTTCAGTTTCTGGTATTTCAGGTACAACATAATGTGACACTATAGTTTTACCTACATCTATGCGGATATGTTATTTTATGGATGAGCCAGATATAGTGTCCTAAATGCAAGATACAATCCATTTGTAGGTAAGATTATTCCCCATACCGTTGATACCGCATAACATCTACGTTGGTTAAACCAATTAGTATCCTTTCCAAAATTTAACTCAAAGAAAATGGTTTGGTTTTTTTTAAAAAAATTAGCTGTTGAAAAAAGAACGGCGTATTCTCTCACCCGAACGACTCTCAAGCTTATCTTTTTTCTTCGGAGTACTTAATAAATTGCCATCTTTGATTTTACATGGTCCTGATTATGTTTATCGTGAAGTAAGCACTGTTTTTCAAAGTTATTGACAAAAATTTCTAAAAAGGTCAAACAAAACCAGAATTATGAAGGTTTTAAGTATGTTGAACATGAAACGTAGTTGGAAGGGGGCTACATAAGCTGTCATAATCTCTCAGATCCATGCCAGTGCTTTCATTTTTTCTTTATCATGTCTTGATCAGGGCCGGATTAACTTACTTGCCGCCCATGGGCCGCCTGTATTTTGCCGCCCCCTTCTCATTCGTTTTGAAACATCAATAAAAACCATCAAGTGAACGTGCCGGAGGGAGAGAGGCTTATAAGACGCATTTACTCGTGTTGGTCACATTTTTTGCGAAAGCCCTGTCTACACATTAGCAAAAGTTCACGGAACCTGGCGCGAAACTTAAGTTCCGTAAACCTATCTCTGTATGGACAAGGCCCTCCATTCATAAAAAATGAACCAAAAAATTATGAAAGAACAAACATAAATGTGGTTTAGTGATTTTAACTTCCGCCGCTGCGCCGTGCTGACCGCACTGTGTTTGGCGCAATGCGTGAAGTATTCCTACAGTCTTACATGCGCTATGCGTTTCGGGCCGACCGCTGCTGCACGCACTGTGTTTGACGCAATGCGTGAAGTATTCATGCAGTCTTGTAGGCGCTATGAGTTTCACACTGACCGCTGCTGACCGCAGCAACCGCACTGTCTTTGGCGCAATGCGTGAAGTATTCATGCAGTTTTGTAGGCGCTAATATGGGTTACATGCCGAATTGCCGACCGCCGCGCCGAGGGTTTCTCCTTTTCATCTCGCGTTCTCGTCATCATTGCTCTCTGAGCCGCGCCGTCCCAGGCCAAATTCCGTGTTCGGTTTCTCTCTTAGTCTTAACTCGACTAATTGAAGGTGCTGTCTATTGTATCACAGAAGGACAACAAAATTAGAGATATACTCTCAGGAAATGAGAGATTTTGTCACCTTTTCTCATTCGTATTTTTTTTCTGAATCCGATATTTCTATATAGCTACATTTAAAAAAATTGCAAAATTTGCCGCTCCCTAAATTTGCCGCCATGGGCCGCGGCCCATGTGGCCACCTCCTTATAATCCGGCCCTGGTCTTGATGAAATACTCATCGAATTTTTTTAAATTTTGCTTTTTTAAAACTTTTGGATGCGTTTACAAACGGTCCGATAAAACAAGAGTACATACACGAAGCTAAAAACTTGTTTTTATACGGCACCAACAATAAATTTCGATGAGAAATAAAGGATGTCAAAAACTTGAAAAAAAGAAAACAATGAACCAATCAAATGGAGCAATTTGCGAACGGTGTGATTTGTAACTTTTTAATACTTTAATTGTTCAGTCATCGGACGGCAACAATGCATATGGAGTGTTGGCGTTCTGCCTAGCTAAGGAGCTGCTTAAGCTGGTAAGCACCCGAAAGATTTTAGATATCCCAAATTAACCCAGTTCTCCGAACACGTTCCTCTACAGTATAATATTAACATCACATGCCAAATCCACATCAAATTGAACTGGTGGAGTTTTTATTACCTCGGGTTTTTACACTTATGTTTCTTTCTTCCTTTTTTTCGAGGGCGGTTGTCTTTATAACCGACTCAATGAGTGACGGTGTTTTTCATTGGTTGCTCTCAAAACTGCGAAAAAAAATACTTTTATCGTGATTAATTCGAATATAAATTATTTTTCATACTTTGCAGGAGGAGTGAGTGGTAGTGTGGAATAAAAAAATGAAGTGGTTAAAACCTAAACACTTTTTCTTCTCCTTTTCCTTTTTCTACTTTTCACCATCGATGTATGAGCAAAGCGGAGTGTAGCTATAAGCCCTGGATAGACGTTCAAATTCCCGAACCAATTCCGATCAAAGTAGCATCAAAGTGTCGGGAGTCATCAGTCTTAAACTCATTAATTTGCTTCATTTTAAAATGAAAACTTGACAGAAATGTTTCCTGTGGTAGGAAATGATGAATGATGGCACTCCATTCTGATCTTACTTTGAACAAAATAGTGCGGCCCGTCAAAATTTGCTGGTAGATGGTGACCATGAGTCATCAGCATGCCTACTTTGATCGGAATTGGTTCGGAATTTGATCGTCTATCCAGGGCTATACTCGCGGTCAAAACACAACAAGCCCACCCTGCCTCGCATGTCGCTGTGTCCGTTATGTGCATGTGTGTCGAGCAATATTGCGCGCAAAGAAGCAATTTCCACCCTTTGGATGTATAAAATATCAGTTCAGAAAAACACGGGAGCTCGTAAAATGATGAACATCCCTCCAAGTGGAAAAATATCTGGAGAAATTAAAACTCATATTCGGAAATTGAAAAAAGAGACCATGATTACCACCTGCTCTGATAACATTCCTATTTGAAATTGCAGGCGTTTGCAGCAGCCGTGCTGCGCCAATTTGATAATTACAGGCTAAATCGCCGAATATTTTCACTCTAATTTAAATTCTTTGCCCATTCACGCGCTATAATCGTTCACCTACCTTAACCCGTTGATAGCATAATTCCGGGAATTTCGTTCCGGCCCCCCTCCCCCCATCATTGTCCGTAACTTGGATCCCGGGGAGTTGTGCCGCCCCCCTTCGGCAACGTTTGGAACTGTGCGTTGCCATATTTCACTGTTATCCTCTGAATTTTCTCTCATAAGATTTCCGTAAACATAGAGCTATGTTCGACGAATATGATACTTTCAGTCACACTGGAAAAAAAAAGCACATTGGATCTAGAGTCCAGACTCTTAAGAACATTGACAAGAAAAAGTACTCTTGATTCGATCAGAATCTAGCTTAAATCAAGAACCAAGCCTCTTAATTTAAGCGGTTTTTATTTTGATTCAAGCAAAAATCCGATTGAATCAAGAGTATTTTTTCTTGTCAATGTTTTCAAGAGCCTGTACTCTAGATCCAATGTGTTTTTTTTCCCAGTGCATGGAGAGAGTGCTTTGCGTTTATAACCCTTTACTGCATCGCGTTGCCATATGGCAACAACAATTATTTAATTCATAGTGAATTCAGGAGTGCTCATATTGGTACCCCGTGTGGATTCTAGGGAACTTAACAACATTACCAACCTAAAAAAAATAGTGGTGGGGGAACTGGAGCTGCCAGATTAACTATATAATCCCGTTTTTCTAACGGGGCCATTTTCAAGGAGTAGCCGCGAGTAACCCACCTTTGAAGAATGTTTTGAATGACTTAGCTTGCCTTCAGAGACGGGAAAAAAATCACAGGCATTGCCTACACTATCTAGATTGATTATTTCCTGGACTGATGAGAAAAAAAATGATTGAAATATTATTTTCGACTCAAAAACGGCAAGATGCCATATGGCAAAAACATACCGGCAAACTTCTGGCCCAACATTTTTCCTGTTGCCATATGGCAACAGCATACTGGCTCCGACGCAATCATGTGTCGTGCTGTCAAAAAATGGAGCTTACTATTCATCATTAGACGCTTTTTGAATTTGGTAATGTTAGAAGAATCAAAGAAACTTGTTTTCTTAGATTTTTTTTTTCAAAAGTCCCCCACAAGAGTTATGCCCTGGCATCACTATTCCACTCCTGCACTGTATGTTGTTGCCATACGGAAACAAGTGGACACTCTGATAAGAAATTAGTACATGTTGTTGCCGTATCGCAACGAGCTTTTTTAAGCTTTAAAAGTTAAAGAAAAAATTGAAATTTCAAAAAAAGCTCAAAGACGTGTCTTTTTAATTTCATTTTACTATAACATATATTTTTTTCATCAAAATCGGCGTCGGGAAAAAATTCCATGCAGTAGAGGGATAATAATGCCCAAGAAAGTATGCATGAATACGTTATCTTCAGGTCTAATAGAGTATTATTCCCTTGGGGATACCCCCATGGTCACTGCAAGGCCTAACCTCTAGAAACTGCTTCCAATGGCGAGGCGTGAATGATCGATTATCGATATTTTCCCATTTGAGGTGTGGTAAAGAATCGATTATTAGGGTGTTCGCTGCGAACACCTTAATAATCGATTCTTTTCCATAAATTTAAATGGTAGATCAATCGATATATCGCAAGCACGCCACGCTACTGAATGTGTCGCGGGTACTTTGAATAAACCGGGCTCATGTATAGGGTCGTAGGGACTGTATCCTATCAATTCCCGCAAAAATCATGAAAAGCAAACTATTAGGTCTTTAGAACGAGCTATAACAAAAGAGGAGCGTTTGCATTGATTAAATGGGAAAATTCAAAATTTTTATCACGTAATCGACAAAAACCTACGTCAATCCAAAATCTGAATGGAGTGGGCTCATTTAGAGGTCGTCACTCGTCCATAGCCGCAAAAATCATGGACATAGGTTCAGTAGAACAATGCAACAAACTGTGACAAAAAATGAAAATTTAGGGGGTCGAAGAGTTAATGATGATACAATTATTTGAAATCAGACCAAATGGCTTCTCCCAGTCATGCAGCCATTTACATATCATGGGGATGGTAAGTGTACATGTTTTTCCATGATCTATAGGTCAAACAAGTCCCAAAATTGCTATACTCATTTTGAGCAAAGTGTCGAGCCATGAAGTTGTCAAGACCAAGACCTCTTTACTACTTACACCCCTGACGAAAAAAAATCTAAAGAATCTAAATGGAATCTCAAGACGTTGTAATGCCCAATTACTCGGATTAGAAATTAAGTTGATTCGATTGAAGTTTCAATGAAGCTGACTGAAAGTCTACTCAAGTCGAGTTTCCGTAAATGCTCATTAGAGATCTATTGAAATCGGCTAGGTATGCATCTGGGCATGTAAATTATTCGAATTAAAAACCAAATCAGACAACCTCCTAGGGCGCATTAATTAAAAACTCGGAGTGAATTTAATAAATATAAAACTTATTAAAAACGATTACGGTGCTTGCGCCGAGAGAAAGAAGCGAGGGGGTTGGGGGGTTGTTTGAGCCCTGCTCTCGTATTTATGCCCGGGAATAATTAAGAACGGAATTGATATTCAAGTAGGATGTTTTATGGATCAGCGAGCCCCGTTCGCGCCCAAATGTCCTGCAAACAACGTTGCCAAATCAATCAGACTTTGCGTAGATGTCGTATGAATTGGAGGATAAATTGCAGTTTTTATTTCACGAGCGTGCAACTCAGCCTGCAAATGCCCGCGCGATATGACTTTTTGGTCCTCGAGCTTCTGTTGTCACTTTGGCGCGTTCTGTTTATGGCTGCACACCAAATTGAGTGCCAATCGATATTCGTAATGGTCTTTAAAGGCGGAGTATAATGAGGACTAGGGGTTGAATCAAGTTTTGTTTTCGGTTCAAAATAGTTTTACAAATGGTAGTCGGGGGAGGGGGTAGTGTTCCTTTCTGAAACAGCAGAGCATGCAGGAAATATAGCTATCTGAATATAATTTTTAGGGTAAAGTCTTTCGAAAATCATGTTGAGCAAATCAAGAAAGTCTGCGCATTTTGCAAAATTTGTAACACGCTTTCTCAAATTTGCCGCGTGTGCGGGCCATTTTTGCTTAATGGTCGGCAGTCAGGTTTCATGCAGTCAAGCTTACAAACTACGCAGATGGCGCCCTGCGGAATGGTTTTCAGACTTTTTTGACATGCTCAACGTGATTTTTGTGCAATTTTACCCGTGAAGACTTTATTTGCATACTTAATTAGCTCTATCTTAGCGTGCAACAGACCTATTTGGACGAATACCTATTTGAATCAAAAAGATCAATCGCTATGTGGCCAGGGCCCGATTAAGGGGGTGGCCACATGGGCCGCGGCTCATGGCAGCAAATTTAGGGGGCGGCAAATGTTATAATTTTTTCAAAAGTAGGTATTAAGAAAAAAATCTTATTCAGAAAAAAAATCACAAATGAGGAAAGGCGAAAAAATCTCTCATATCGTGAGAGTTAAACTATAGTAATTTCTAATTTGTTTGTCTTTCGGTGATACAAGAGGCAGCGCCTTTCAGTCTAGTTGAGAGAGAAACCAAACACGCAATTTGGCCTGCAGCGGCACGGCGCAGAGAACAATGATGGCGAGAACTTGAGATGGAAAGGAGAGCCCTATCGGTGCATCGGTCAGCATGAAACACATATTAGCACCTACAAGACTCCATGAATACTTCACGCATTGTGTCAAAAACAGTGCGGTCACTTGGTCAGCAGCGGTCAGCGTGAAACGCATAGCGCCTGCAAGACTGTAGGGATACTTTACGCATTGCGCCAAACACAGTGCGGTTGGCGCGGTGGCGGAAATTAAGATCATTAGACCAGATTCATGTTTATTCTTATTCATAATTTTTTCGTTCTTTTCTTATGAATGAAAGGCATCTTCCACACAGAGATAGATCTACGGAACTTAATTTTCGAGCAAAGTTTCGTGAACTTTTGCTAGTGTTGACAGGGCTTTCACAAAAAATGTGCCAAACGCGAGTAAAGGCGTCTTATGTACCCCTCCTTCTCCAGCACGTTCACCTGATGGTTTCTATGGATGTTTCAAAACGAACGAGATGGTGCGGCAGAATACAGGCGGCCCATGGGCGGCAAGAAGGTAAATCCGGCCCTGTATGTGGCATAATATCTGATTTCATGCGTGTATCCAAACGAGTTTCAAAGCCTAGATCAGATGGAGAAAGGTTCCTTTGATTTGAATACGTCCAGATGATTGATGATTTATTCTCATCTTTGCTTTAAGACGTATATGTAAGACGAACAGGAAAAACAATAAAAACCTTTAAAATTTACTGCTCTCAGTATACCACTAAAATTAGTTTACCAATACAAGAGATTGTCCCTCAGTTCCTAATGGGCCCTTTTGCTAGCCACATTCTTCATCGACCCAGCCTCTAAGAGCCTTTTATTAAAATTAACAGGGAAAACAGCTGGCGGAGAACCCTTGAAAGGACGATCCTTCATCCCTTATTTTCCTTTTCTTCATAATTTCACCCGGAAATTATCAGAACTAAATGACTTCAGTTTGCCATCATCAAACCCATGCTTAAACCTAAATTAAAGGCGACCTCATATTTCAAGAGTTAATTGCACTTTGAGTGTCCAACAGCTCCGTGGCCATTTTTGCGCGCAAAATTTATCGGGGATCATAAAGCATGTGGCAGACAATGCTGCCAGTTATAAATTACCGGCCACTATGATTTAACTTCAAACTTATTTTTAATAGGATCTACAGCTCTCGCTAAATATGACAACGCTGGTACCAAACTACTGGTAAATTCACAAACCAAATTTATCTTTGCACAAACGATGGCCGTGTATTTTGCCGGGATCTAGGGGTGTTTGATGAACTCCGGCGCTAGAGAACTGGGTTACATTTGCAACAGCATTGCTAAATTGTACACTATGTGGGGGTACTCAAGTCACCGTGCAAAAATCTCAAAATTGTCAACTTCACTCGTCAGTAAAAAGACTTACACAATCAAGGATGAAAGTAAAAACAACAAGTTGGTTTTTGCAATCGCTAGCGATAGCAATATTCGTCATGGGAACTTTAGCTTCTGGGATATGAAAATTTTAAGGTACAGTTCGTTTGCAGTATCTTCAGAATTGAAGGGGATATGTAATTTTGTGTCAACATCTCTTTTTTAACATTTTTAATTTTTTTTCTTTGCATACAAGAAAGCTGTTATTTACCAATTATTTATTTTCGTTGGATTATACATGGTTTTCGGAAGTTAACGCATTTAACTTTCAGTTTCGCTTTTTCGGCGTAAAGTATGATATTTTTACTCTACACATATGCCCAAATACGCATCATAAGTGACCTATGTGCCTCCTAAGTTGCCGTTTTTTCATTCAAATAGATGTAACTAAAATATTCGATGTGCACTATACTACTTTCATGTCATTGCTTTATTTATTTTTGAAAAAAGAAAATACCATCATTAATTTGGGCGAACAGAGAAAATATACATCAATATTTGGGTCAACATCTCCCTNGCTAGTTAACTCCAAAGACTGGATTTCGTATATCATTGCCGGGCAATGGTATTTAACTCAGGATCTAATGATCACCCCCGGATCGATCCCTCAAATGTCAAGATTTCAACCGCATTGCCGGCCCGTCCCATCTGACTACCTGAATTCTGATCGCAGAACAAAAGAAAGGGAATCCCATTCAGATTCGAAGCCAGTGCCCGCGATGAATCGATCCGGCCTCTCGACACTTGACGTGATACGTGCCTTTATGAGCTATCGAAGCATATCATATGCAGTCTCTGGCTGTAGTAGACTAAATAGCATTTAAAAGACTCGGACGATGGGCGGGACTTATCACAAGAGTTGTCCTTGAGCGATTCGCGTCTTCGATATGAGAGAGACGAGCTAAGCGCCTTTCTCTGTGAGACATTGTTTGCCTCTGCTATCATTTGTCTCGAGGTTCATCCCAGCATGCATTCCGATCGCGGCAGTTGAGCTAAGGCAAAATTTGCGTATCCATGAATTAAATCAATCAATCGAGGTCTGATTTTGACTTATTTGTCCGTACCGAGTCCTCCAGAGCAATTTTCCACCTTGTACGATGGTTATTATGTCTTTATTTCTATTTGTAAAATTTGAGGTGGGATAATGGCGGCTTCTCAAGAGCAACGAGGTAGGCGATCTTTTGCACCAACGAACAGAAAACTGATGGCGAAAAGTAACCAATTGGAACCTCCCAAAAAAAAGAATTTGCCTAAAATCGGAACTTCGTGGTTCTGCGCAGATTTACCAGTCAGACGCGACATCTCAAGGAGAAAAAAAACTCGCGGAAAGCGAATTCTAGAATTCTACACAACCTGACGTAGAGACATGATTGGCTAAAAAACACAACGATTTTGGATACATCCGAAAATGAACCAAAAATCGAACATTGGGCGAAACGCTCAAGGTCGCAGAGGCATAGGGAATCCCATAGCGATAGCAACGGAACGATTGTAATATCATGGGGAACTCCGTTCCCATGACAAAAACTTCGAATGGTGGGAACACTGCAAGTGTAGACGGCAAAAAATCCGCCCAAAATGTTTTGTTATTTAGTTACAAACCAGGCTGCATCTGAATTTGTATGCAGTTTTATCCTTTTTGTCCCCTAAAAAGTTATTCAGTTGAAAAATGGCAACGGCGGAATGAAAAAGTGAATTTGAAACATGGAACTTCATCCCAAAGACTAAGCCCGGATAAGGAAGCGAGAATAAAGCAGCCCATAAAAGTAGGAGAACTTAAATTTAAAGTTTTGACGAAGGGTTGCGAAAAAAGCAGATTGGTGTTCTTTTTTTTCTCGTTCCATCCTGTCGAGGCAAGCTCTTTGGCTACTGAAAACTCTGTAATCTGGGAAACTAATAAAAAGTTTGATGTTTGAAGACTTTCATGACAGTTTTGGGACAAGTCCTTCCCTCATTTTTGCCACATTATCTCAACTTTGATCTGTCCGACGCGAGGTAAAAGGGACTTCCGTGAACGTCACGAGAAACAAAAAAAATCGCGGTGGAGTAAAAGAGGTTTTCATAGTTCTAGAAAAGAGTTCCGGCACTTTATGCAATTTGAAGACATTTTCCCCTTCTCGCTGTAATTTTTTTTGACTGACATTCAATTAGAACTAATTGTTGAGTCTGATGCAGCTGCAACTTGAGATACATTTGCAGGTGAGATGATGATGATGATGAGACTATCCACCTGAGATCACATTATGAACATGTTCACATCGTGCAGCGACCTAGTAAAAATGGGGGAGGGGGGGGGGGTAAATCATGGGTAGGTTGGTTGGCTTTTTTGCTACGATTCTAGTTTGGAATAATCACAACGGTAATAGCATAGGAAGAATCATGAAAGTCGAAAATGACATCGTATTCGACAATCGCATTCAGACAGCTTGTTTGGTATGGTCATGACAACAGAATGACGGAAGAAATGCTGCCGAAGAAGATGCTTGATTGGGTTCCTTCGGGGAGGAGACGAAGGGAAAGCCCAGTGAAAGAGAGGCGACAGAGTGTTTTAGAAGAAAAGGCTTTGGAAGAATAAAGAACTTTGGCGGCTAGGTGTTGCAGAGCGCCAGAGAGCGCTTAAAAGGGGTTTTTATATATAATAGCTAAGGAAACCACCAAGGCTTATTACATTCTATATGCCTTTTACCTCAAAGTTAATTAGTAGCTTGGGTCCTTGACATTTTTGGAAGGGGCCGAGCAGTATTGTGGGGGGCGGGCCCGGGCCCCCCTATTTCCGCCCATGGTCAACAGCCGAAATTAGGGTGATGACTGTCCCTCCCTTATCATTGTCCATAAGGAACTGTTGAATCCCCGAAAGTAAAAGCCTCCACCTGTCGCCAAGAGGCCACTTGAGGGTCTCTTGTCTCTGCGCGAGGCAACGAGCCGATCGGAAAAGTTTGCTTACACCGGTCCTGGAGGCTTTCACAGTCATATGGTATTATATCTCTGACTCTCTGACCTCTCTCTCTCCAAGGCGGCGTTGATGAGTCAACTTGGTGGGGCTCGAATGTGCAAGTTGCGGGAGCGTAAGTGAATGAAGGAGTGTGATCCTGACATCCGGTGCTCGTGGGGAGTCAAGCAAGTACTTGCTCTCGCCCGATCCGCGCTTTCATTTCCAGTAAACAGCTCCGTGCATCTTCCCCGACAAAACAAACTGCATAAAGCGATGCAAGTATCCCGCGCTCAGGTCGGAGCCTCTGTTCCTGCTCTCTGCCCCAGTTTCCCAGGAAGGAAAACACAGTGGGTCAGCTCGGTTCCGCCCCGGCGCGGCCGTTCGCAAGAAAACCCAGCCCGCGGCATCTTCGTCCCGTGGAAATTTTGTCTTGAAGTTTTGAACGGACCGGGGAAACCGTCCCTTCGTCGGAACTAGGGACAATATAAAACAGATGATATTAAAAGGGCATAAAATCAAGGGCACCGTTTCCATGGGCGGATCCAAAGGGGGGGGGGGAGGCTGCACGCTCTCCGCGTTTGCCCGAGAAAAATGAGGAAGAAATAACTGCCAACACGCGAAGACTCATACGTTATTTTTAAAATAAGCCAGAAATAATAGTAGTTCCTTATTGAAATATTCAGTCTAATTGAAACCTGCTGACCTTTTGGTAAATAATGTATGAATACCTTCACTGAAAATATATTGTGTCAAAAAAATGAAGGCTCCTTGACAAACTTAGAGTCCCTTCATACTGAGAGTCAAGACAACACCCACCCCCCATGGAGTCACAAACGGGAATAAAGATTACAGAAATTGAACGTTTTTTGTAATCTTTGATCGGCCCATTCTCAATTTCCTTTCTCCGTTCCTCCTCTCATTCCGTTTGTTCCTTGCCGAACCCGTAATTCCCTGGTCCATTCCAGAATATAATCTTTGCAATTGGTGAAAATGTAATCTTTATTCCCGTTTGTGACACTGTGAAGGCCTAAAACAAGGGAACCAATCAGAAATGGATTCACGTTGTCTAGACTCTCAGTATAAAGGGACTCTACCCCGGCCCACAGTGGACCGAGTCAATCGGAGAGGTCGGACATGAACTTTTTGACTAAAACTGCGAATTTTGATGTTTATTTCGTCACATTTTAAATTTCAAGGGGCGTTATGAGGAGGAAATTCCACAAGAAAACCAATGAAACCACGTTCAGAACCTCAAAGTTTGTATGAACGGAGTTGTAAGAGTTTAAAGTTTCCAAAATTTGTCCGACCTCTTCTATTGACTCGATCCACTGTGCGGCCGTTCGCGAGAAAACCCCGCCCGCGGCACCTTCGTTCCGCGGAAATTTTGTCTTGAAGTTTAGAATGGACCAGGTAAACTGGCCCTTCGTTGGAACTAGGGACAATATAAAACATATGAGATTAAAAGGGCATAAAATCAAGGGCACCGTTTCCATGGGCGGATCCAAAGGGGGGGGGGGAGCTGCACGCCCTCCGCGTTTGCCCGAGAAAAATGAGGAAGAAAGAAAGGAGGAAGGAAAATAGAAGGAAGAAAGAAGAAAGGAAAAGGGAAGAAAGAGAGAAGGAAGGAAAAGGGAAAAAGAATGAAGGAAGGAAAAGAGAAGAAAGAGAGAAGGAAGGAAAAGGGAAAAAAGAATGAAGGAAGGAAAAGGGAAAGAAGAAAGAAGGAAGGAAAATGTAATAAGAAAGAAGTAACGACAAGAGAAGAAAGACTGAAGGAAGGAAAAGGGATGAAAGAAAGAAGGAAGGAAAAGGGAAGAAAGAAAGCTGAAAGAAAAAGGGAATAAGAAAGATAGAAGGAAGGATGAGGGGAAGATGGAAAGAAAAAAGAAAGACGCCTATACATTATTTGGTAATGATTTACGACGACATTGATCCAAACTGCACATCTGATGCTTTAGAATTTCGAAAATATTCTGGGAGTAGCCCACCAAACCTCTCCTCTAGTTAATTAGTTATAACCTTCTAGTATTAGTTCTATCGCCTCGCATTAGATATATACTGTTCCAGGGTCGTGTTCTGCAGAGTTGGAGCCTTAAAGTAAAACCGAGGAACGTTGCTTTTTTGCGCGTCTCGAACAGATGATATTATTTGTTTGCGAACAAACTTGGGCGTAGGTCAATTGACCTGTTTATGCAAACAGTTCCAACGAGCACACACGGTCTGCAAGTTGGAGCCCTCGGTCGGGGTATTAGGGACCTTGGGGCAGCTGATGAATTCGCATTGTCCATTTGCGCGCTGCACCGTCCCGAAGGGCCTCATTTAAATTTTCCATCTCCATTTACATGCCGATACACCACCGCCCTGCCACCGTTTAAATATTTCCAGTCAAATCAAAATGAAGTCCCCTTCGTCACCAAGTCAATGACCCGTCCCTGCCTCTTTGATCCACCCTCCGTTGCCAAATGCCCCAGGGATGAACATTGCCGTGCTAAGAAAAAACGCCGTATGAAAATTCCAGCGTTGCCAAATTTTCCCGAATAAAACATGTATTTTTGAAGAAAGTTTCGAACACTTATACTTTAAATTTTCAGATACTCTAGCTTGAATCGTGAAAAAAATTGTCTGAAAAATTTGAAGGACTTTATTCACGATTTTCCAAGTATATGCGGTTTTTAGAAAGGGAAATATGACAACGTCTAAAAGCTCATAAGGCGTTTTTCCTTAGCACGGCAAAACAGAGCACCGGGAAAAATTTCCGAAATCATATAAATACACTGAAAAATGATAAACAAGCGGGAAACGCTAAAACGTAGGTATTACAGAGGCGCTCATTAGTCGAAGGGCATTGACAGTAGGTGAGTACAAATTGTAATTTTTTTTAAATAATAAAACAAATATTAATAGGAAATTATTAATGTTCTTGACTGCACTTTTTTTTTTAAGCAGAGTGCACATGCACACTCAATACTATAAACGTAACCAAATTACGTCAAAGGCGCCGAATTTTTTCGTTGGCGGCCGCCAAGAAGTATTTTCTCTTAAATTAAGAATTTTGCTGCTTAATTTAAACTACCTTCTTACCTAATCCAAGCATGATTTTTCTTTTATTAAGGAAAATTAAGCTTAAATCAAAAAAAAAAAAAAAAAAAAAAAAAAAAAAAAAAAAAATCTTGGCGGCAAATTAAAGAATCATCTGCTTGAGCCAATCACTTTTTTTCAGTGAACCTTTATTATTTTTTTTCACGTATTTTATTGTAAATATATGCGATAGCGTCACTGGCAACTCTCGGGTGCAAAGAGAAACGGGAGGGGGGCGGGCGAGAAGCGTGTCATTTCGAAATGTGCGAGCTTAGTTACAGTCGCCGTGAAAGCTCTTCATCCACCCTTCCGCGTTTCAAATCAGTGTCACAGGGATCCAGCCCCGGCCCCTCCCCTCCTCCCCCGCCGGTCGATCCTGTGACCGAACTGTGCGATTCTGTCCGCTGCGTCCCTGTCACAGGGTCTTAACGCCGATACGCCTGCAGTTTTGGATCCCCACGATCTCTTTCGATCGGTCACCCGATTTTTTTGACACCATCCATTTTCCGCCGGCTTCGGCTAGCCAGACTCGGCGAGAAATGTTCAAATTTAGTTGGCAGTGGCTAGAAGCTCAGAGAGAATCTGGGAGCTGACCACATCAATGGGAAACTAGAGTATTTTTGTGGAGAAAGTACAGCTGCATGGGTCCAGAAAAAATTGTTTTTAGAGACGCCCCACAGTGCGACATCCTTATGGACGATGCGGACAAAAATCGGTAAAAGACACTTAAATTTAAAGAATAAAGATAGTGGCACCAACATAGGGAAATCCTTTGGCTCTATTAAAGTAAAATACTCGAGGAATAAGAACATGTTATATCTTAGGATATTTTGCGTATTTTTCGAGAAAAGGTAATTTGAAGTTGGCAATCTCGAATCAGCCGTATGTTAATAATGTAAAAGCAACCTGAAAAACCCTACTTTACCTTCAAATATCTCTGATAGACGCAAAAAGTCGCAAGATTTTTTCAGTAGAATTGAAGTTGGATATCTGAGGATTAAGAAAATGTCAACCACCCTGAGCATTTTGCGTTTCAAGGGAGGAATCTTCATTTAAAGTTGAGGTCTTTTTCCCGTGTATGTCTTATGGAACCGTGATTCTCGACCCATCCCCCGCCCACTTTCTTCCCAAATTTGAAGTAATATTGACCGGCAAATTTGAAAATGAACCTTCGTTGTGAGTCAGTAATATCTTTAAAATGACAAACTCCAAAAAAAATATTGACGCGTCGAGTTGTGAATTTTTTTATTTTTGTCCTTAGAGGGGCGCACTGTGCGCCGCGCTGCTGTCATCCCTAGACATAGGCGGATCCAGACACTTCTAACAGTAAGGGCAGATTTTTTCTTGGCCCCATCCACCAGGGAGGGGGGAGTTATCTGGTGGGTATAGAAAACATCTTATGTCTAAATGGGGTGTGGGGGGGGGAGGCTCCCTCAGAGAAATTTCAGAATTTTAAAGCATCTCAATTGCAGTTTTAGTCATTTATTATTCATTGTTAATTTCAAGCGTCCTTCTTTCTACTTTCCTCCGTTTCTTCCCTCTTTCCCTCTCCCCCTTTTTTCGGGCGAACGGGGAGGGGGAGGGCGAATGCCCCCCACGCCCCCTCGGATCCGTCTACGTCCCTAAAGTGTAAGAAAGTTACTTTCGGCAGTCAAAACTCAAATTCGCCTATACAGGTGACTAATGACCGGTGTCGAGTAGTTGGCTCACCAATCTTAATCGAAGTTTCAAAAATTCACCTAGAATATTGCCCACTCCAACATTTGTCGGTCATCGTTCGACGAATTTTATTCTCAACGAGTTGTTCATTGATCACCATTAGCGGAAAACAGCGTTGATCTCTAAACTTAACTTTTGTTTCATTCGATGATATTTCTTATAGATTTTTAGGGAGGGCAGGGCCTCTGAAGTATATTTCCTCTAATTAGATCCCACGGAGAACCTTGGGAATAAAGAAAATTGCAGCAACTCTAGGGGGAAAATGGTGCCTGAGCCAATGAAAAATAGATCTATATGGATCCCCAAGTGGCCGCAGTCAAACAGAAATTAGTCGCAAGGCATTGAAAGGGGCCGATAAGAGAAACCTAAAAAATGTTTAATTGTTATCAATCTGGACGGATTCATTTCTCTCCCTGAAGCGCAACAGGTTTAGCGCCCCTTATATTCTGGATTGTCAATATTGTTCTTCGACCCAATTTAGGGAACACCGCATAATGTGGGGAAGTCAGATTGTTGTCACATTTTCGTTACGCTGTCATTTGATTGCAATTCTTTCTAAATTTCAAAGTAGTCTTACAGTATTTACAAAGTCTGACAATATTTAAAACAAAAAGAACTATCTATTTTTTTTCTCTAATTTCGTGAAAGTATAATTCCTCAGTTTGGAAACAGAATATAATCGTCTTGAACAAGATATAAAACAGTAATCAAGGGTGAAATTCCCAAACTACGTACCTCGGTTGGCGGCGTTGCAGACTTTTTGTCATATTTTTTTTTAGGTGTAAAATTACTCAACGTCAATTATTTGGAATCTTAGGTATCTTTTTTTCTCCATTAAAAGAAAACGCTTTGGAAACTTCGAGGAATGATGTTGGTTTGTTCTCCTTAAAAAGTGAGACGGGAGCGGAGATTTTAAAACACCACAAACGAGATATCTTCACCTTCCGGCCAAAGTATCACAAGCGCCATGCGACGTCTAAAAATTTCCGCCATTTTATTTTTCCAGAGAAATTGTTCAAGGCGGCTGTCCGAAAATTTCACTGAATTTTTTTTGTGATGCCAATAAAATTCAATGACATTTTCAACCAAAAATTTCTCCGTAAAAAAATAAAATGGCAGCGGAATTTTTGAAGCGTCGCAAGGCGCTTGTGATACTTTGGGCTGAAGTTGACGTGGTTTAACAGCAGGATTGCAATTTTTCATGAAAAATAAAACCTTGAAATTGCACGTGAAATATTTCATGAAATTTCAGAAATTTATGAAAGATATTGAAAAACACCGGTTCTTTTTCATGTTTCACAAAATGTACAAATTTCGACTTTCTTCTGTTTTTGTGAGTTTTAGTGCCGGTTGCATACTCTAGCCCCTGACAAATATGAAATATTTCACAGCCTCGTGATAAAATCACGAAATATTTCACGGAAATTTCCAATCTTTCATATTCTACATTTCACGCGTACAACCATGTTTGAGAGTCTAGCCGTCGAAATAAATCGAGGGCGATTAACCAGGTTAATAACATAAACGGGACTAAGGCCGCAAATAAAAACATAAAATAAGATAAAAAAAACCCGGGACGTTTCGCAGGGATCACACTCGCATTCGAACCAGCAAAACAAGAAAAATTAAAAGAAGGACACTATGAGCCTCACCGTTGTTATAGTATCCTTCTTTTAATTTGTCTTGTTTTGCCGGTTGAAAATGCGGGTGTGATCCCTGCGAAACGTCCCAGGTTTTTTATTTTATTTTATGTGTTTCTTTTTATTATTTGCGGTCTTGGTCCCGTTTTAAGTTGTTTTTTCTAATAACAATAAATCTGGCAACTGCGGCGATGATCAAGTGCCCCGCGGCCAGGTCCAATGACCCTGCGGCGGGGCCGATTTCGGGCGAGCAGGAAACTTAAATTAAAGCCGCAGGAGCCCGAATTGATTTACGGGCGCCGATCGGAAACCGGGGCGGGGGAGTCGCGAGGGGGGAGTTTGGGGCCCGGCTTCGAGGGGGATGAAAAATGTGCCACGCTTTAATTTAATCAAAACTATTCAACAGAAATTTTGCGCCGGGCTGGAGGGGGCGGCGGGCCGGGATGCCCGCTCCCCCCGTGACGTCAGCATCCCTGCGAGCGCGCGATGGAGAGCGGTCGGGACCGGCTACGCAGGGTCGAGAGCGGAGACTTCGCTGCTAGAGATGTCTTAAGGGTTAATTACGGGGGCTGCTCTTAGCGAGGACCGTTGCCGGGTTGGTCAGTTTTTATTCGCTTCGAAGAAAATTTGATGGAATGGAGATGTTGCTTGTGTGAGGAATTTGCGATTTGACTGTTGATTCCTACGTAAAAGTTCGCGAGAAACACGATGGTGCCACTGGTTTTCTCTGAAATCAACTCCCAAGCTCAAAAAAAGCTCTCAAGTTGAGGCCAAAATGGACGGGATAGCCCACGCTATCCTGAGAGTCCACTTCTACATCAAGACGAACTCTCCATGCAAAGATAGGGAGCAAATACATTGACAGGGCGGCCTTTTTATTTGGGGAATACACAACTCAAAACACGGCAACCCTGCTAATGTATTTGCTCCCTATCTTTGCATGGAGAGTTTGTCTTGATGTAGAGGTGGACTCTCGGGATAGCGTGGGATATTCCCTCCATTTTCGCAGCCCCTCCTTTTGCTTGCCTAACTATGATATTCATAGGCAGAGAAAAAATCATGAGAATCCATGAAGTGAATTCTAAAAATAAGTATGAGAAAAATGATTAGTTAAAGTGTCAAACGGCTTATACAGTCATGATGAAAAGTTGAAAAAAAAATGCTGACAGTCCGATGGCCCATGAGATGTCTGCAGTTTCTTAACGCTAAAATGGCCAAACTCACTTAGGAATGGCTAGAGAACGTAGACTCTCACCTTCATACACATTGAGTCCTTTATGTCTGTATCAAACAGTTCCGTCACGACGTTTTTTTAAACGTCCTGCCACCCTCAGCATATTTATCTCTTTGACGTATGGACGCTGAATTAGTTATACCAGGGCCGGATTTTCCTACTTGCCGCCCATGGGCCGCCTGTATTTTGCCGCTCCCTTCTCATTCGTTTTGAAACATCAATAAAAACCATCAAGTGAACGTGCCAGCGGGGGAGGGGTGCATAAGACGCGTTTACTCGTGTTGAACACATTTTTTGGGAAAGCCCTGTAAGCGCTACTAGCAAAAGGTCACGGAACTTTGCGCGAAAGTCAAGTTTCGTAAACCTATCTCTAATGGACAAGGCCTTTCATTCATAAGAAATGAACGGAAAACTTACGAAAGAACAAACACAAAATTTGCTTTAATGATTTTAACTTCCACCGCCGCGCCGACCGCATCGTGTTTGGCGCAATGCATGAAGTATTAACGCAGTCTTGTAGGCGCTATGCGTTTCACGCTGACCGCACTGTATTTGACGCAATGCGTGAAGTATTCATGCATTCTTGTAGGCGCTATCCGTTTCACGCTAACCACAATAACCGCACTGTGTTTGATGCAATGCGTGAAGTATTCGTGCAATCTTGTAGGCACTAATATGTGTTACATGCCGATTGTCGCGCCGAGGGCTTCTCCTTTTCATCTCAAGTCGTCGTCATCATTTCTCCCTAAGTCGCGCCGTTCCAGGCCAAATTGTGTGTTTGGTTTCTCTCTTAACTCAACTAAAAAAAAGTGCTGTTTCTTTTATCACTGAAAGACGACAAAATTAAAAATGACTATACTCTCAGGAAATGAGAGATTTTGTAGCCTTTTCTCGTTTGTATTTTTTTTCTAAATCCGTTTTTTTTTTATACATACCTACATTTGAAAAAGTTGCAAAATTTGCCGCCCCCTAGATTTACCGCCATGGGCCGCGGCCCATGTGGCCACCCCCTTAATCTGGCTCTGAGTTATACAGAACCAAATCAGTATATTCATCCGTATTTCTTGAGTGGTGATCCCTTTCATCAGCCGAAAATGAAAGAACAACTCGTGGGGTTGACCAAAGAGGCGGAAGTTAGAAACGGATTCGGCCTATAAGAAAACAAGTAATCCAGTCTCTCTCATCATCAGACATTTCAATTAACTTATTCACTCTCGGCTTAGAAACTCCAATTGGGGCAGAAAACAATTCCATTTGCTCCGGTCATTGACATGAGCGGCAAGTGCCCTCAAATTGAAAGGCTCGTTTGTTTTCACTTATATGCACCGAGAACGTGTGCTCTGTTGTGGGGCAACAAGCAACAACTGCGGAGCCCATGGTGACGCAATATTTACCAGCTGCATCCGGCCACTAACACAATTAGACCAATCTTGCTCTTAAAAAGTCTTCATTATCACAATGGGCTGAATTGAAGCCCAACTTCCGTGGTGTTGGATTAAAATTAAGTTAACTAATCGACAGAGCGTTCTCAGACAACTTTTTACGCTCCGCGATCTTTGCATAGGTCTGATCGCTTCTTTGTCAGAACAGCTTATAAGCAACTTGCAAACCCCGTGCTTTTTTTCTACGGCATTTCCATTCGTCTAATTTCATAATTGATGACTTGTCATTAATATTTGCAGCAGTGGCGTCGAATGTTTTGCGATGTATCGATTGTTATGCCATTTGAACCAATGGAAAATAATCGATAAACAGGGTGTTCGCAGCGAACGCCTTAATAATCGATTCTTTACCATACGTTTAAATAGCAGAACAATCGACTCATCGCAATTCACGCCACGTCACTGATTTGCAGAGAGAACGTACATCTGACTCATTCTAATATTGCGTATTATTAATAACTCCTTCACGTTGTTGTGGCATCCAAAACTGTCTTTTTGCAGGAAAAAAAGTAAGTGCAGGGCAACATTATGACATTGCAACTAGCAAATCGTATTTTCACCAACCGATGTCTCGGTATTTCTATCTGGAAATGTCACGTATTCTTCCTCCAATTACACATAAAACGCAGCCAAAATTTCTGGACGGAAATTTTACGATCATATCTTCGTATCAATTTTAATTACTCCTGTCATCCGTGCACCGGTTAGATGGTCGAATCACGAAGCTCGGTCTAAAATACGACGAGATGTCACAAATTACGAGAGTAAAAATTGAAATTTCTTCTTCATGCCAATGAATTTTGCGCGAATAGAAATTTATTTTCAAAAATATATTAATTTTACTATTAAAGTGCGCAATCCGTTATTCTATGCATCAACTAGTTGAGGTACACTTTAACTGAATTACACACTTTAAAGGTAACATTAACACGAAGATGCACGAAAAAATGATTATCTTGTTTCTAAACAAAAATATTGATATATCATGCAGACTATTGCCACTGCCTTTTGTCGATACATTTTGCGCAATATTAACTTCTGTGTGAAATTTCTTCATTCAACGGTTATACTCTTAAGAATAATTGATATAGAATGTGAAGTTACGACTTAAAGATCTCATATGTTTTTTGATCACTTAAAAAACTGTCATTTCTCTCTTTCTTCTTCAACATTGCAATTTCTATCATGGAAAACTTGAGACCAAACTATCATTCTCGAAAGTTGTCCACTCCCATTATATTTTGTGTTTAAAAGATATACATTTGATAAGGCTTCCATCAATATTACCTCCATTTACTCTCCGTTCATCTCTCTAATAATTGAACCCTAACTTTAAAGCTTCCGTCTCTCTCCTGTTCCTCGTTGCGGGACGGGTTTCGGGCATCAAAGAATCAAAGTACAAACGAACTATTTTTCAGGAAGAAATTTTGGGTACGACAAAACATTAGACACTGACAAGGGCACCAAATCAAACTGCTAAGAGTGCTATATGTTTTCCAAGCTGCGATTTTTTAAGTGAAAACTCTGGGATGTCTTTTCCGCGGACGGTCATAAAGGCATATCGACGGTGAAACTACCAAACCACGTATCTCGGTTTGCGACGTCGCAGACTTCCTGTCATACTTTATTTTTTAAATGAAAAACTACTTAACATCCAGTCTTGAAAATTTCTGTGATTTTTCCTCCTTGTGCGGAGAAAATTCTGTGAAAATTTCAAGGAATGATATTGATTTGGTCTACTTCAAAAAAATAAAATGTGAGCGTAGATTTTTAAACACCGCAAACGAGATACGTGGTTTGGTAGTTTCACCGTCGATATAATATTTAGATGAATTGGACGTATTTCTATCAAACGGAGCTATGTGAATTAAGACATAGGCCCTGAGATCCATAAGAATACATGCATAACAGGGCTCACGTCATTATGCACATAGTTCCGTTTGACAGAAATAGTCCAATTAAGAGGTGGAAAAGAGAGAGAAAAAAATAAATTTAACTTACCTTCTGAAACATGCATTCTAATAATTAGATGCTGGAGGATTCAATGCTTCCGAAAAAGAGTCTTCCTTTTTTTGAGACGGAGAGATAGGTAGCGACTTATAGGTACTTGAATTGTGACAACGCATAGTAATTTTATCATGATGTGACGCTCAAATAAATGATTTTCCCTTTAAAATTACGTATGTGGAGTGTACAGCATGCTGTCTCCAGGTTAGTTCATGATTTCGACGAGATTATCCACCCCATAATAATCCCCCCGTGAAATCCACTTTGACGTAAAAGCTACTTAAAATGTGTTTGAAACCACTCTATTGCATTGCATTGAAAAAGGATAACCTTAAAAATTACCAGTCACGCGCATACATAAGATGCATGTACCTGCTGTGAAAAAAGAAAACTTGTGCTTCAGTGAGTGCATTCACACACTTCTTGGCAAATTTCACTTGTTCAAGGGAGCAACCCCTCTTCGTCATTACATTAAATTTTGTGCGCATAATCTTTTTATATACGACAAAATAAGTTGTAAATGACCGAAAAATTTGGTTAGCTGAGCCTGTATACTTTCTGAGCTAATACTTTCTTGTTTAATATGAACCCAAGCTTAGTCCCTATAATCGAACTGAGAGGCTTGGAGGGCGAGATGCATAAGTGCAGTATTTGAAAAAATTGAGATATTAATTATTTTAAGTAAAACTAGTCTTAACGCATACTCAGTGAAAGTTTGCTTAAGTCCAATTTTTACGCATCAGAAAGTCAGTTTGAACTTTCTTTCCGCATGAGGATCCATGTGATTTCGAAACTTCAAACACTTATATCTCGAAATTGCAAAAACTGCACTTATTTTTTAGCTGCACTATACTGCCGTGTAACGCAAAAACGCCGTAAACGCCGTATTACATTTTTTGGAAACAATGTATCATAGCAGAAAATCTTGTTTACATTGGGACAATGTTTTTACAGAATTCTTTTGCAAATACTATCAAATACTTAACCTGAAAATTTGAGGTGCATAGGTAAACCAGTTTTTATTTTATAAAATATGAAGTTCCAAAAAACGAGGGAAAATTTTGATGGATTTACTTCGTTCTTGCTTAGCACGGCAGGATATTTCTCAATGCATCGCGGTCAAATCAACAGAATACTTTTCCCTGGCCGGTAAGATGATGATCCGACAGAGCTTAAGTGTGTGAATTTTCTTAGCCTTGAATAATTTTCCCACAAACCTGGAAGCATTTAGCGACTCATCTCGGAGGCAACATTCGCACCCCTCCCCCGCTCGCTCCAAAAACATTTGACACTGATACAGTGCAAGTGCAGCAGCTCCTCAAACAAACGGTTCTGCGGCTGCAAAGCAGGGGCTTGACTGCTGCCTCGCTCTGCGCATTTCCCTCGGAAACCTTTTCGGGGCAAACAGCCATTTCTTCGGGGAGCTAGTTAAGAGCCAAGGTGGATTCATCCCGTGTAATTCAAGAAAACAATGGTTGCAGACTATCCAGGACGCAGCGTCGAGAGGAGCGGCGAGGGGGTCGGTTACATTACAAGAGATGAAATTAATCTCCAGCTTCTTCAATTCCCCCTCCGCGTCGCCCCTCACCCCCCCCCCTTTCGTTTTCATGCTACCCCTTTGCCCGGCGCGGCGTCCGCCCGCCCTCATTCAGTCGCGCATAAAAATCGAGGATTTCAAAACTTACACCCTACGAATTTAATACTTTAAGGCGGCCGGGAAATTATTTTCAAGTGGTGATAATTTGTATGAGCGATGTCATAAAATGAGCGGGTGGGGGCTCGCGCACGCTTTGAAACGCGGAGGCTTCCCCGTGCTCCCGGGAAAGTTTTTATAACTTTTTTTAACTAGAGGGAGTCAAAGCTATCTTGCGACAGGGTTGCTATGGTGTGAAAAATCCTCCGGTTGCTTCCATACTCGCAAATGGGCGTCTTATTGATAATTTCGCATCGGTGTGCATAAAGCTCGTTAAAAGTTTGGGTCGTCTACAAAAACCTAGTGGAAATATTCCTGGTATTGTGTGAAAAGCATCATACGCGCGTTTTCTGAGAGAATATTCCTTGAAATATAGCCTAAGCCACCGAAGCTTAGCTAAATCATAATGCTGCACTGAGAGATAACTTTGAGGAATGCTTAAGGTTTTATCTGAATTGTAATGATTCACACTGAGTTTAATTTTTCATAATTCGTTATCGATTTTATTAAGAAAATAACAAGAATTGTACACAAAATAAAATATTTAACTCTGCCGTACGTACAATGTACTTGATATTTACAAACACGAACAAATTTAGAAGATTCAATAAATTACAGTATTTACATCAAATTTGTTCAGTTGAATTCAATAATATATATCTATGATACATCAGACAAAAGAAAATTTTTCATGTTCAAATATTTGAAAAAATATACTACATCATACGCCTGCAACTACATGTTCATATTTCACGTAAGCTTTGAAATTATAATAGACTTTCACATTCAATGAGCTAAGTAAGTCTTCTCGTTTTTTGATTGCTGAAAGAAAAAATCATAATTATGACTAGATGAGACCAAATCTGGTAAACTCAAACATTTTTCAACCCTGCGAATAAATATGTGGCGAATCGCGCACACATGACTCTTTAGTGTGGCGTTAAAAATTACAGCCGATTTCATTTTGGTGAACTTTGACTAAAAAAGTAGTTAGGAAATGTTCGAACTAATCGGCGCTTTAAATATTGACACGTTTTTAGGTGTGAAAAACTTCCCGCGCATGAATATGTTTTTTCAAACAGGTGTCAAACTCAGAGTTTACTGTTTACTTAAAAATTATATCTTTGGTTTCAGGAACGGCTGCAGCTAAGTTGGGAGGAAAAAGCTTTTGCAGCTGCAATAAAATTAATTAGAAATCATTCGTTGGTTCCGGGGAGCGGGAATATAAAAGTTTGAAAATAAAACAAACGCTGGGGTTGCCAAATTATCTTCGAAAATCAAACTTTCTTCGATCGCACCCAGATAATTCCGAGTTTGACGTTGATTTGATGCGTTGCGCAACGTTGGGCGATGGAGCGGGCGACAAAAGTTGGTGGCGCTCACCACGCTGGGAGCTGTTTGACACAAATTTTAACATGCCCACTGGCGGGGAACAATTAATATCAAACTTTGGCCCCCTCTGCTTCTCCTTTTTCTTTGGGAGCTTTTTAATTGCATTAGTTGCTCGTTTGTATTTATCTTTCGAAGCTAACGTAACGGTAGCATGCGAGCAGATGCTCTTCCCCGCTTCATTGTTTCTACATCTTCCTACTAGGATAGGGTTTTTTTTTTTTTTTTTTTTTTTTTTTTTTTTTTTTTTTTAAATTATTTGAGGTTTTTAATCCATTTGAGAACAGAACTATGCAACCTTGAATGAGTTGGGTTGGGGTTAAAACACGTCCATGCTTCAGGCTTTCAAATTTTCATGGATTAAGGCCGAGTAGATTCTGTTCCTTCAGATTCTACCCGTCAGTTCCTTGAAAATTTGTCGCCATCACCAGGATTTGAGCCCGGAATCTATTGGTTTAGAGCAAGGCATGACCGCTAAGCCAACCTAGCCGGGAGTTAGTGGTTAAAAGATGCAAGTTCGAACATTTCACAGTCTAATACACTTGTCATAGAAAATTTAAGTGATTGCTAGAGCAAACGAGAACCTTAATTGCTTCACAGTTTTGACATTCAGCTATATCTTCCTGACCAGCCCTTCCCTGATAAAGAAAAATAATACTTTTTATTCTGTAAAGTATTGCGGAAATAGTCATTGATTAGTTGATCGATTCGTCTCAATGCGTTCAAAATAGAAGCATTGAGTCAAGTTTTGCCTTAGGATCGAAATCTATTCTGATGAAAAATCCTTAAAAGATATGTTTGAGTGATGTGATGCCTAACATTAGAAATTTAAAGAATTCTCTCACATATTCGAACTTTTTCTCTGATAGATAAAACACATTCTTACAGGATGATCATCAAAAGGTGAGGAGTAGGTAAAAAACTTAAAGGCTTTATAATTTTGACTCTTAAACCTTAAAAAAAAGAAGTAAAAGCGTAAATTCTGAAACAATGCAATTGAGATGAATGATTTTGAATTTCAGCCGTCACACATTCAGCTCACATAAAGAATTCCTCATTTAATGGTCTGAACATTTCTTCTTTGAAAACCTTACAGATGCCCTACATAATTTTTTAGTATTTTTCAGAGCAAAAGTACATGACAGTCAGCGGAAATATAAATAAGTTAAAATACAATACAGCGTGAGTTTAATTAAAAGATATGAAACTTTCACAGTTTCGGTTGTTTTTTCTCGCTTCTTCCGTTTCTTGAAATAAATCACGCAGGGCGTGCAAACTGATGACCGGGCCAAGATTAGGGATACAATTCTTTTTTGCCCTCAGAGTGACTTTCAAGAGGCCCAGATAGAAATATATCATGTACATTTAATTACATTTTTCGTTTAAGAAGTTTGCGTCAGTTCATCAAGTCTTTTGCCCCGTTGTATGCTAAAGATGCCCCAACGCTAACTTAGAATTGTTTTTCTTCCTTTATGCGATGTTACCGATTGTAGAGCAAAAATCTAGGTAATGAAGGAGCCGTATTATATTCGACCAAACATGAGCTGTAATGACGTCCTTGCACAATTAAAATGTTAAAATTTCAATTCGATTCTGCCAAAATACTTTCGAATCTTACTGCCGTGGCATCTTACAAAGGGATATTAAGATCTTGCAAGATGTTTTTGGTAAAAGTGGTGGGAAAATTATGGATAGACATGGAACTATCATTATTCTCGGGCGATTAAGAGAATAATTCGAGGCATTTTAATAATTCATAAATACCGACAAAAATTGGCGATTGTTACAAGAGCAGTTGTTGTACAAGCATCTGTAGGATGAAAAGAGAAAATACATGCTACACTGAAAGATTCAATTACAAATTAAATGTTTGATCTAAATTATGTAGTTAAAGGCCCTTGTCCAGTGGCGTAGCGTGTTTTGCGATATATCGATTGTTATATGCCATTTAAACCTGTGGAAAATGGTCGATAAATAGGGTGTTCGCTGCGAACACCTTAATAATAAATTCTTCACCATAGGTTTATATGACTGAAAAATCGATACATCGCAATTTACGCCACGCTGCTACCCTTGACTCCTGTATCTTAGTATGCCTGTCTTCCTCGATCTCGTTGTCAATACACCAGTCAAAAATGACGAGAATTGAAAATTTACGGTAAAAAAGTACACTTACAAACGGCTTAACTGACTAAGATAGAAAGTGCGCTTGTTTGATAACCTTTCCGTATGTTTTCGAACAAAAATAGCCCATTCGAGACCAAGGGTTCATAGAAATCTCAGTATGCTTATCGAAAATCACAAAAACTAGTAAAGATTTCAACATGCAGCGTTGCTCCAACGAGGGATTCATAACAGCGTCGTGGCGTGCTTTGCGATACGTCGATTGATCTGCCAATTGAATCAACGGAAAAGGATCGATATACAGGGTGTTCGCAATGAACGCCTTAAAAATCGATTCTTTGCCGGAGCTGCAAATGGGGAAATATCAATGTATGAGCAGTATATGAGTGTAAATATCACTCACGCCTCGCGACTGATTCATAAGTTCATAGACATTTCAGAGCTTACATCGAAAATCACAAAAATGAGTGCAGATTTCAGCATGCAACGTTGCTCCAACGGCGGGTTGATGGTGTACTTACACTAAACGTATAAAGTAAATAGGAGAAAAAAGGTTTATGATCAATATTCCGTTAATGAGATATCATGGTTTCTTTTAAAACTTCAGGCATTGCAGATCGAATTGTGAATGTCACCATAAAATATTCTGTGATAATATTCATAACTTTTATATATGTAGAAAATTCGGGGCTCCATAGACGAAATTTGGCAACGTTCGGATATTTCTCAGCATGGTAAAGGTTTCGCCGTGCTAAAGAAGAACGCCGTAAACCTCAAAATGTTGCCAAATTTTCCTTGATAAAATACAAATTTTCTAGAAAATTGAAGGATACCATTCTATGAATTTTCCACAGAATTCTTTCCACGATTTAATTGAGAATGCTTGACATTCTTTAAGAAAAATGTCCATAGAAGTTGTTGGAGTTGTAAATTTTATGAAAGGAAAGTATTCGCATTCAAGAACGAAAGTCTTTAAGGATGTCAAGCACCCTAATCAAGTGAATCAACCCCTCAAAGTAGAACAGCCCGACGTCAGGCTATGTTTCATAAGCCACCCTTAGTCAGACTGATTCAGACTGATTTCAAACTGATGACAGCCTGAATCAATCAGATTCGGGGTACTTTTTGAAACAAATCTTGACATGAGGCTGATTCACTTTTCCTAGATATCTAGATTGAATCGTGAATTTTGTGAAATATTCTATTAAAAAAAATCATTCAAATTTTGAAAATAAATATTTTGTAAGATGAAATTTGGAAACCTCTGAATGATTATAGGACGTTTCTCCTTAGGATGCTAGAAGAGCGAAGGGTCGCGCGCTACACAGGAGAGCGATTATTTATTCGCGGAGTCTTGCGAAGCGAGATGACCGCGTTTAAAGCGCTCGCTGCGGCCATTAATGGGGCTGGTAATTACGATGGATAATCCCTGAGTGTGGAGCATCCCTTGTTATTAAATGACCACCATCGTGTGAGCTTTTTTCACCTCATTCTCCGCCACCCTCCGAGCTCCTCCTCGGGGGCTGTTTCCAAGGAGCTCAATAATCATTCATTAATTATTTATTCCGGGGTTAGGGGTTGCTCCTATGAATACCGCTCGTTTCATCATGAATCACTTATAGTCAATAGGGTCTTACGTTATTTTTGGAGCCACTGGAGGGCTGGTGATAAACTTTAGATCTTCACGATATATTTGAGATGGACCGGTAGGGAATACTTCCACACTGGAAAAAAAAAAACACTTTGGATCTAGAGTCCAGAATCTTGAAAACATTGACAAGAAAATGGAATCTTGATTCAATCAGATTTGAGCTTAAATCAAAAGGAAATCCGCTCATATTAAGAGGCTTGGTTCTTGATTTAAGCTTAAATCTGATTGAATCAAGAGTATTTTTTCTTGTCGATGTTTTTAAGAGTCTGGACTCTAGATCCAATGTGTTTTTTTTCAGTGCATGTGACGCACACCGAAAAAAAGTGCAACATTCTGGTGCAAGTTTAACATTCTGGATGTAAAAAAAAGTGTTCGAGAACTTATAAAATGCTAAATTACCCGCTACAGCAGCTACTTTAGTGATACCGAGACGTAAAATTAACTGTTGTGGCGGTTAATTATTCAGCTTTTTCTAAGTTCTCGCACATTTTTTTTACATCCAGAATGTTAAACCAACTTTTCCGGTGGTTGACTCACAGGCGGAAAATGCCCTGGCAAAAGTGGCGACTATAACAGCGCTGAAGGAGCTGTAGACAAAGTATAAATTGAAGCACTACGCAACATTTTATCTCTCCAAATCACGAGGAAAACAAATCAAACAACAGGAAGTCTGGAAACAACTCCAAAAGAATGAATGTGATCGGATCCTAAAAAAACTGGAGTTACATCAATCCCATGACTGGAGATGTTTCATTATTTGAAGACGATTTAGTTATACGTTATGAAAAGATATATCGGAGATGGCTGCCGGCAAGCGCGGAGAAGTACTTTGTTTACTCCATAAGAGAGGACTTTCAAACGTAAGAGTAAGTATAAAGACGCACGTAGCTTGTTAAAAGTTTCAGCTTGTATTAGACCTGAAAGTTATTCCAAACGTTTCGAATTCATGGCTCTGACTCCAAAATATTAACGAACCATTAAAATAAAAGAAGATCGTTCTTCTCTGAAAGTAAATACTTTCTAAAGCCAGAATTTATCCTTGTCTTCAACAATACCCATGAGCAATGAATAATATGAACGCTATAGAATGAAATTCAGGTATTTCCCATCTAGACAGCAAAATGCATTTGGGGACATTATGCCGAAAAAAATTACAACCTACAACGATAAAGACAGTGATTTTCAGAGGTTGTCTAGCGCTGGAAACTGTTTAATTTCATAAAGTGTCCGTCTACTAGGGGTCCCTACGGCTAAAGAAGTATTTTTTGGGATTTCTGATTGATTTAAGCATTACGTAGCTCAAATTTTTACAACGGCCACTGAGGCTGAGGACTTCGGTTGCAAAATTTGAACACTGCATTAAAAGAAAGATCTTTTAAAAGGCAATGAAAACCGGCTGAGGAGTCCCTAAAATTACCTCAGATCGCACATGGTATCGTTATTTGCCATAAGGAGCTTAAGTCCATTCCAAGGTTGCCAAATTGACTGAAAGAATCCAATTTTCGACGAGAATATACCTCTGAAATTTTTGTTCTGAGTCTTACTCATCCTCGCATGAGATCAGAATAAAAATCAGGGAAATTTTCATTTAAAAAGGTTCAAGATTTTCTTCTTAAAATTGCAATTCGCGATGAGGAATTTCGTAACAACGAAACATAGTTACATTTTTCCGTGGGGGAAACAACGATATTCGCGAGTTATTGGGGTTCTTTGTTTTTTCGCGGGCATTTGTTGCTATCTGCAGCCTGGAGCAAAAACGTCATAACTGCATTCTTTGTGTTTTCAATTTTTTTCTGGCGAAATATTTCATTGTACCTGGGAAAACCAACGAGAAATCATCCTCCGAAATTCTAGAAAAACTATACATGCATGTAAGGAAAAATGCAAAATTTTGATCGCAGTTACGCCGCTTTTCCGTGCGGGGTGATACGAGTACTATCGCCCACAGAAAATAAACCGTAACTCCAGCCCAGATTTTACACTAATCCTGTTCACGCACTGCTCTGTTACGCAAGAACTTGATCACAATTATGCTTCATTTTTTTTTTCAGGTGAGCTTCCAATTGGACTACATTTTGCAGTAAGGAACTATACATTCAGCTCTGCTTAGAAAGAATTATTTTCCTTGTGCACATAAGTGTTTTTATAGATGAGCCAGATATTGTAGTTCCTAGTGGGTCAGTTGAGCTTGATTCCTTGTGTGCTTGATTCTTGTAGATAAAAATAATAAGATCTGGCCATACAGCAACAAGGTGGAGAAATGGTGCTGGGTCCACACCATTTCGTGGGGAAAACAAAGCCAAAAAGTTCCAAAAATCAAAATTAGAGTAAAAAATTAGAGTCAAATTTTTGACTCTAATTTTGATTTTTGGAACTTCTTGGCTTTGTTTTCCCCACGAAATGGTGTGGACCCAGCACCATTTCTCCACCTTGTTACATACAGGTTTCGGGCCACTTCTTAGTGTTTTTTTCTCCATACAGCAACTTTTTACGTTTAATACTAACCGAGATATCGCGCTTGAAAAATTCGGTTTATGACGTCATCCACCTTGCTTTCATGAGTCAGGGAAACACACATTTACACTGTTTACTGAACGTGTAACTCGGATAGAAGCAAGGTGGAAGAAACCAAGGGTGTCACCTCCGCGGTGGATGACGTCATAAACCGAGTTTTTCCGATATCTCCGTTAAAATTGAACGAAAAATGTTGCTCTCAGGACATATCTTGAATTCTTTTGCTGATCGAAAAGAAACAAGCATCAAAACACAATTCCGAAACTGGCGCAAAAGACCCATTGCAAAATGAAGTCCAATATTGTATGTCACAGCAACTCTGAAATTAAAATGATGAAGTATTTGTGTTTGATGAGGCCAAACAGGGATTCCCACGGTACCCGAAGGGGCTGAATCTTTCGACAGCTGTAAAAGGCGGTGGCGCACAGTGGATCGAATCGATCGCAGAAGTCAGACAAGAAATTGTTTACTAAAACTGAAAATGTTTATGTTTATTTCGTCACATTTTAAATTTCAAGAGATGCACCTGAGTGAAAATTCGACGGGGAAGCTACTGGAGCCACTCTTAGAACTTCAAAATTTTGCATAAACGAAGTTACAAGCGTTTCAAGTTTCCAAATGTTGTCCGAACTCTCGTATTGACTCGATCTACTGTGTGGCGGATGGCGGGAGCGCGATTGAATCCGGACTCACGGCGGAGCATGAAAATGGAATATTCAAAACGAGGGAGACCCCCTTCCCTCTCGAAATCTTGGAGTACATGAACAGTGTCGGTTAGGAGATATTTTCCAGGTGGGCGCGCGATATTCCGTTCAGTTTCCGCGACCAGGACCATGGAGGGATCCCCGTCACAGCAGTTGCCGAACTTAGAGTCCCTTTACACCCAGAGTTAAGACAACTCGATTATCAGCTGACTGGCAGCCGGCCTTGGCTGGCCATGGAGGCCGAAACGAGTGCACTCAAACGAACGATATTGAGGGATAAGGATCAGGAATCCTGCGATGTCTGTCAAACAAAAACAACAACATCAACAAATTGATCAATTAAAAAGAAAACGAGATTGGTTTGTGAATAATTTCTTAATCTATTTTCATTTTGGACTGATGGAAATAACAATTTACTCTTGATGAACCACAATTAGGTAATATTTTCATTATCCTTGTTCACATTCGAGGTACCACCATCTTGGTGCACTCGTTTCGGCCTCCATGAGCAAGAACCAATCAGAATTGGATTTTTTTTTAGGCCACTTTCAGCCCAACCAAAAGTGAGTTGTCTTAACTCTGGGTATAAAGGGACTCTAGCCGAACTACCTGAGGAAATCCCCGTAACACTCTGGTGTGAAACGCGTTTACTGTTAACTTGGTTCGGAGTTATTTTGAAAATTGGCTCTTGATAGATTTTGACTACCGGAGTAAAATCAATAATCTTCAAATTTTGTCAAATGCTTCCCGATAAAATCTTCAGTTATATCCGCTGATATTTATGGATGTACCCGATTAAAGTTTGTTCGAAATTCTGTGAAACAATCGAAGGAAATATACACAAATTACAAAAGAAAATCAGATTTTCATGAGCAAAAATTCGGCAACGTTTAGATTTGGATGCTGCATTTTTCCTTACAACGGTGAGTAGTATTCTGCCGTGCTAAGGAAAAACGCCGCGAGAACATTCGAGAGTTGCCAAATTTCCTTCAATAAAATGTTTATTTTTGAGAAAAGTTTCGAATATTTTTCCTTGAAATTTTCAGGAACTTTAGGTGAAATTGCAAGCAACATTATCTGAAAAATTAGAAGAAAAATATTCATAAGTTTACCAGGAAACTCGTGTTTTATAAACGGAAATTTGGCAACGCCTGAAGGCTCATACGGCGTTTTTCCTTAGCACGGCAGCATTGTAGCGGTGCAATGTGCGCGTGGCAATTTTTCAGTACCCATGAAGATCCCTCGGAAGATCATTCTCCCACAATCGAATTGCTCCTCTATGACCACCCCCCCCCCCTTACAGAGAATTTGTCTAAAATGACGTCACCGAAGGGATATCTGCATTTATTTCGCGGCGGACGGCAACGTCACTAAAAGGTATTCCCATGCCGGGTACGTCATTTTTCAAAGCGCACCCCGTTCGCTGGCGAGAGTGCACCCGTAGTCGGTGCCAAGGTTTCCTAACCTAATTTTCCCCGACGCGGTGCAAATAAATGAACCCAAAGCAGCTCCCACCCCCCCCTCCCCTCGTACGACTCGACTGCCGCGGAATCCAAATACGATAAGCGCTGTTCAATCTTCCCTAAACCCTCATCCGTGTGTCAATCGTGACGGGATCCCTGCAGCCCTGCGTTGCCGTGTGAAAGGCTTAGGAGGGAACATTTGCGAACTTGGCAGCATTGCCGCGTCGCGCTCTGAAATTGCGTCGTTTACCCCCGCATTCTGATCGATAATTGAACCGATCATTTTCCAAATCACGTAGGCATCAAAATTGGGAATGCGAGAAAAACAAGAAAAGCAGTTTTATTCGCTTTGTTGGCGATCTTCGAATCCAAAAAGTGTATGTTCTTTTTGAAGGTTATTTTGAAATCGGACACGATTGATTATGCCAGAGAAAACAAAGAAGAAACAACCCCTTTACCACCAAAATAGAGATTGGTGCCCACGTGATTTGGCAGAGAAATGGGTCAATTCAGTTTGAATACCAATGCTCCACTTTGAGTAGAAAGTACCCTATTTTTTCAGGAGTGTTCAATTTTTTTTTGAGATTTCAATGTGATGACTTATGTTACATGGCATTCTTTGATTTTACACAAATTTGGATCAATTTAACCAGGTTGAGATAGTTTACGAATGTAAAATAATTTGAGTGAGAACTCTGCAAAAAGAAGTTTAGGTAATTATTTTGCGAGAACGCAATGTTAGGGCTCACAATCAGTCATAAGTCAACAACTTCTAACGATGCGACATTGTATACAAATGCTGCACTTCGACTAGAAAAAGCGGTAATTTTTGAGACATTTCCAATTATTTTGCAAAATTTCAATATTCAACTTCAGCTTCACGCTTTCGGTTCATATTAGACAAAGGTTTGTTTTCGTTAGAAACAAAAAACATAGATTTGAAACATATAAAAGCCAATCTAAAGTAAGTTCGCCTTGTTGTTCTGGCAACGCTATTGAGAAGATACATTTTCAAGTACTTTTAAAACGACAAGAATGCTCTGCAAGTATCATCACAGACTCACAAGAACTCGTTTCACTGACAATGAGTCTACCAACAACGTGAAGGCAATTTAGGAGATAACCATTCTCACTCTCCAGTATTTTTGAGGTCTATAGCCCGAATTTGAAGGCGCTACAGTACGCCAATTTCTTCTAATCCCTGACTTCATAGATTTTGGAGGCTGAGAGGTTCCATGGTTTTCAAAAAACATGTTTGATGGCATAACTTTTCAACCACTTCCTGTATTATTCCCTGTCTGAAAGCAGATTTTGGCCGTAAAAATTATATTCAGCAAACGATGACAAAATTAATGGCCAATACGGAACCAGCCGTTTTGCCTTATATGTCCATGTACATGCATTTTACGTTCCAGGATATTTGGATTACATTTTGCAATAAAGAACCACTACCTCTGGCTCTCCCATAAAAGCACATATCTGCATAGGAAAGTCAATAGCACGTATGTTGTTTCAAAGAATGGGCCAGAAATAGTGGTTCCTTATTCCAAAATGTAATCGATTTCATCTTCCGATCGAACTTTTTTTTTCACACAGCAACGCTCCAAGGCGTAGCTCGTAGCCTCCACCCCCTTCAACCCCCACCGAAATACAAATACCCCGTCCCTGCATCCACTACCTCGTACGTAATGTCTTCCACGTCTCCAGAAACGAGAGCTTCCAAAACAAAAGGAATCCATACATCGCGTCGACGTTGCCAAATTTCGCACGACGTCATCCCGCCGGGATCGGCGCGTCCCCGTCGCGAAGAGCGGCAACACCGCGCGGAATATCGATGACGCTGTCTTCCTCCACGTCCGACGAGGCGAGGCTTCGAGAGCTCCAGAGGGCCCGTGGAGAGAGAGCCGAGCGGGGGGAGAAATTAGATTTATTTTTCCGAACGATGAGGAATATTTATTTTGGATTTCAGACGCGGAGTGATATGTTTTGCTTGTTCCTCTGTTTTTGACAATCGAGACGAAACTGATAAAACAGGGATGGAGCAGCGCGGATCCGTTTTTATCCGAGACGGTGATCGTCCCGCAGGGCCCGGGGACTAGTGCAAACACGGGTCCCTCCGGGAGGGAAGATACGGTCAAGATTAGGGGAATTGCGTTATTTCATTTATGGATGGAATTATTTGATTCACGGATGGAATTGAAGCGTTTGTGTCAAATATTTCTTCTTTCGATGTTTTGCGCTCGGGCGAAAGGGAATAATCCACGCAAACGTGAGCATGTCTTCTGCTTGCAGGATAAACTTTAATAATAAAGTTCAAATTTACTACATTTTTATTATTACAAGGATCCTTGTTGCTCAAACCAACCTGCATTGCTGGGCGAACTAGAGTCTTGTTATACCATCGCACGATTCCTTGTCACTGGCATAAGACTCTTCCTTCCATACAAAACAGGCCAGTCTGGTTAAAAAGAGAGCACAGTAGATAGCATATGACAGGGATCCTAGAAGAGATAGCAAAGTAGTTTTTTTTTTTTTTTTCAGTATGAGGTATAAAAACACCAAGGAACTGAGGGATAAATTGGTGAATTGAAACTGTACTTTAACGTACTTATTTTATTGGTTCACCTGAGAGTGCTTAAAGAGCCGATTTTGCAGTAATTTCAAAATTTTCTTCTGATTAAGGGAATAGTATGACAATAGATTTAATAGTGAGAAAATGCACCGCCTAGTGACATTATCTAGCGGCATCTTCCATTTTAACACATGTGCCTCAGTAAATAAGATCATCTTGTCATATTTCCTCCAATAATTGTTCAATTCGTGAACCAAGGGTATACTCGTGTTTAGTCCACTCAGTAGTTTCCACTTGAACACGAAAATGAATATACTTTAGATACATATAAACATTCCATTATCAAAAAAAGAAACGAAGTAAACTCTCCAGCAGGGAAAATCACAGAGGTCCTCAATGATGAACAATGGCAAAGAAAATTGCACATTTTACCCACTCCTTTTTTTTTTTTACTATGAGTGACTGAAAGATTGATCCTGTCAAAGCTGAGTGGACGTCAAATTTAGGAAATTCTGCATTGGAGAATTTGCAGGTGTTTGCAAGATTAATGTCGTGGCTAAATGGAAACTACTGCTTGAACTGAAGACAAGTATACCCTTGGTTCATAAATTGACGATCATCGGAGGAGATATGGCAAAATGATCTGATCTGCTGAAAAACATGTGATTAAGTGGGAAATGCCGCCAGATGACGTCATTAAGCGATGCAATTTCTCACTTTTAAATCTCTTTTTAGACCATTTCCCGCATCAGCAAAAAATTATTAAAAATCCTGCAAAATCAGATTTTTAATCACACTCAGATGAAACAATAACAATGTGCGTGCAAATTCTCCATTACTAACATACCTAAAAATTCACCCTCCTAATCTATTTGAAAGATTAAATAAAGTTTATGAACACTGGTGGTGGGTGGGGCAAAAACTAGGGAGAAAGAAAGGTTTCAAGAGGGTCCCCACGATGTGACCTTCAAAGTTCGGGGAGAGGGTGCTCACGTCTGGAATTTTCCGGGGCGAAAAGCCTCCGACGGGGGAAACTTCCTCTCTAGAAATAGATATCGGAGCCGGTTAATGGTTCCAGGGCGGAGAAATAAATGATCAGTGCGTGGGGGGCTCGGCTCGGCGAGTGCCACTGGAAATGCCCGGGCGCCCTTTCGATTTCCTGCTACGGCGAAAGGAAGGTGAGCTACTATCATGAAGGAGGAATTAGAACAACAACTTATGGGCCCCTTTATTCAAGAAAGTATTACACCACCCCCTCGACACCTCTCTCTTCGCCGTCCTCGCACCGACCGCTTTAACGCACATTATTTTTCCTTTATTGATTTGCTCCCCTTCCTTTCGTCGCGGTTGCAACCAGAGCTGCCGGCTCGTGCATGTCTGCGAATTCGCACTTTTCCGCACGGCAAACGTGAGGGGCTATCCATAAATTACACTGGGGGGAAAAAATTCGGCCGTGGAAGCCGTACTTACGGGCTATGTAGACATACCGTCCGCTTTCCGGGCTCAAAGGCCGAAAGTTCCGGGGGTAGTGCCCGGAGAAATCGAAGCTACGGCTCCAACACCCGGAACTTTCGGCCTCTAAGCCTAGAACGGACGATATGTCTATGTAGCCCGTGATTTGTTTTTCAGTGTACGTGACGTGATTTTTAATTTATTTTTTAACAACTACCTACCCCTCGTAAAACGATCGGAACGCTGGTCTAGATATCCCCAAAATAATGACGTGACATTTGTCTCGACATCTCTCCCGTGTTTTACAAGAAAAAACCCCAAAAGATATTATGTCGGGTGAATCTGGGGGGAAGGACACTGCTTGTGTTAATTATAAGTTTCTGGATTTCAAGAAACAAGAAAGAGTAAGACGAAAAAACTAGAATATAAAACTTAAAAAGAATACAGAAGAAAATGTTGAAATTCTGTTTGTACGTGCTATTACTTAACGCTGAACCAGATACCCTCTCACCCCTTATGACTCGCGGACGAAAATTATGAAGACCCACCCACTCCCCAGAGCCTCACGTAACTTATGGACAGCGACGAACTAAATTTTAACGTTGCAGCATTGCATTTCGCACTCCGTATTTTGTCAAAAACCATATTTCATGGGTACAACGAACAAGTTATGGTCAAATACAGAAAATGGCGGGAAAGAGGCCGCCAAAAAGGTCCTAAAGTAGGTTCCTCTTGAGAGAAGACTTAGAGGGCACCTGGTAAGAGAAAAAGGACGAGGGATCGTATTCAATACAAAATGCAGAAGTGTGCAATTCTCAAAGGTGTAAGTTTTAATAGAGGACAGTGGCATTTAGGGGCCAAAGAGCATCAGGGATGCAGTGAAGCGACAAACATACGTAGGTACATGTATTTCATATGTTTAGTAACAGACCGTTGGGAGTTTTTGACCGAAAATTTCAGTAATTTTGCGACTGGTTCAGGCGAAATAAGAAAATCTGCGGACGGATACCTCAGCCATTTTTTTGTGAAAAATGAAGTTTTTGAGGCAACGTTGCAACATCAGAATATCATATGTTCTTTTATTGAGAAACGACGAATCCGGGTCAGTCGTTTCTAAGGAATAATAATTCCAAAAACTTGAAAATTTATATTTTTCCTGATTTTTAATAATTGAGGAAGACTGCCTAAAGAAATACAAAAAATACAAAATGAAATACAAGGCCTCGGAGGTCTCGCAAGGATTCCAGTGATTTCTCAAAGGAGAAATTGTCCAGGAAATATTGAACGAGTTTGAGACACGGTTAATTTTTCCGGTGAAAATCGATTAAATGTACCTCGGAATGAGAATTTTCTCGAAATATCCACCCTTTTTACCCGACATCGCTAATTTCCCAACAGAGATAGGTCTAAGGATTGAAAAGCTATAAGTAATACTCTCTTTTTTTAACGGTGACCGATGAAATTTTACTTTTACCGGCAATTATTCTCGATATTTTCATCCAGTAAAATCGTTTGTTGCGAAAAGGAATTCCATGCAAAAAACCTAAGTTATCAGCGGTCAATTTTTAGTTACAATCACTGCTTATATGACGAATCGTGCAGCCCGCACGAAAAACGGGATAATTTGCAGCAGGAATGCCAATTGTGGCTCACGGGGTACGTGGGTGCGTGAACTGCCTTCTTTATGCATGATCATTCATGGCCAAAGCAAAATTTGGGAACTTCTCGTAAGACTAGACAAACCTCACCGGAACTTTACTAATTCTCTAACTTGAGCAGAGAATATATGTATTGTAAAATTGTGATTTTCTTTGTTGTTTGCTTGACCTGGATTCATTAGGGGGTTGATTGGGGCAGGAGGAGACGATCGAAACTATAATCGCGTCTGAGAAGAAACGCGAAAAGCAAATTAAGGTGCCGAAGTTGATGAATTTCAATCTGAAAGACTATATGGACTTTTCTGTAGAATTGGTTTGAAAGAAGACTCAAATTCCAACAAAAAATGTAGACATTTCCAAATACTCATGCATTTTTAAAAAAAATCGTGCATCTGAGATTCACATCGCCTGGTTAATGACATAAAATATCCTCAAACTTGCCCTAGATTTTGTCACGAATTACAATCCTTTTCTCTGTATACAAATTAGATGGTCTGGTAAGAAGGGAACAGATCATGTTCGTCAGTATGCTCGCGGTTTTGCTAATTGATTGATGATCAAGTGCTCTCAGGATGGAAACAAACAAAATATTTGTTAGAAAAATTTTAGCGCTCTTATTTATTTGAAACACGTTTCACCTTCCGGTTTTCATTTCAATCGTTTATGAAGTATCTATTCTTTTTATTCTTTTAAGTAGGCGTGGAGACATTGTAATCGCATGGGAAAGCAACGCTTTAGACGTGCAATTGGACGTATTTCTGCCAAACGGTACTATATGCATTGAGGCATGAGCCCCAAGATCCCTAAGAATATGTGCATACCAGGGCTCACGTTATAGTGCATGTAGTTCCGTTTGTTAGAAATACGTCCAATTTAAACACAAAAACACGCATCGTGTCAATGTATATCCTCACCGAAAACGAACAGAAATTAGGAAGAGGAATGAGAAATATATGTATAAACTTTTGATCTACGGAATGAGCTGTATCTGATCCGAGTTACTGCTGAGTCGTAACAAAAACGATCTTCAAATAATGCAATGTATCATTCGCACACGTGATGAATATCACGATAACTTCTTCTGATACATACTAAGAAAACAAATTCGGTTGCAAGGAGTGAACCTCGGTTCATATTGATAAGCATGTTTTTCGTTGCAGTTAGCCAAAGTTTCATTACTTATAGGATGAACCAAGGTTCGGTTTCTGTGACCGACAAAGTTCGATGTTCAATAAGCATCAAACTTCTTCTCTGCGTGTACCTAACAATATACGATACGGGAAAAAAGTGTTAGAGGTTATCCCCTAAAATTGTGGTACTACCCCGATTTTTTAGATGATATGGGCAATGGGCATTTCCAATTAATTTTTGTAGTATCGCAACTCAATTTGGGGTAGCACCGCACAATTTGGGATGGTAACCTAATTTGTTGGGGTACTACCAAAATTAATAGAGGTACTACCACAGTTAATTGGAAATGTCTATTACCCCCAACAACCCCTCTCTTTTTTTCTGTGGACTGAAAAAAAGTTTGAGGCTCAATTTATTTAATTTTTCTCCAAATCAGATGAGGCACTACACGTTGGAGGCAACTCTCTGGTCGGGAGTGCACGCCGAGTGGTTGTATTTCATATCTTGATTTTCAATTAGAAGTGACAAGTCACGACACTAATCCACGGATAACGCTTGTTAAAGTCATCAGCATAAATGCAAAATCAGGGCGCTTCGTAAGCCTCATACGAGACTCAAAACTAATTTCGCAGGGTATAATGCCTGCGGAATTTTCATCCGCATACAACTTGCATCCCGGCTAAACCTAATATTTGTTCAGGGATTATGGAATGCGGCGAATTATCCCGTCGAGCCGGGAAAGGCGCGCTACCGCCTGACATGTTTTGAGACTCCGTCGATATAAACATAATAAAAAAACACCGTAAATGTAAAAGTGGCAGTAAAATTCCGGGCTTTGCGCGAGTTTAAACGACCGAAAAGCACGTCAACTTTTTTGCACGGAGAGCGTCGTTCCAAGTGGGAGTTTTCGCTCACGGCATTGACTTACACTCGGACAGGACATGAAGATTTACAAAAGGATCTCAACTCACTGGAAAAAAAACAAAACGATTTGGATCTAGAGTCCAGACTCTTGAAAACATTGACGAGAAAAAGGACTCTTGATTCAATCAGATTTAAGCTTAAATCAAAAGGAAATCCGCTTAAATTAAGAGGCTTGGTTCTTGATTTAGGCTTAAATCTGATTAAATCAAGAGTATTTTTTCTTGCCGATGTTTTTAAGAGTCTGGACTCTAGATCTATTGTGTTTTTTTCCAGTGACCAACGGCTGATGCATTTTCCACGATATTAGCGCGAAATATCAAAATTACGATGACACGCTTGAAATTGGAGCTGATCGTATTTACACCGAAAAAAATGAAATTGCTGATTTAACAATTTTGTAGTGTTTGACATGTTTCAATGTAGATTTTACAATAAAAAAATGCTAATTTAAAACCATCCTCGTGGTTAAAGGCAGCTTTCTACTATTGTAAAATTTAAATTTGAAACATGTCAGACGTATTTGTTAACAATTAAATTGTTGAATCACCAATTAATTTTTTTCCGTGTAGTCTAATGAAAAGGGTCCGTTACACACCAGAAATACTGATGAATTAATAAATTTTGTGGAGGTAAAATCGCGAGGAAAAAGTATTGAGCACATAAAAAAGTCTCATAGGTACCTCAGTCAAACTTCAGACCGCAGTATTTATACTTATTCGCAATCTCAAAAATAATAAAAAGATCTTGATCCATAAGCGCTTTTATTCAGGATCTTTTTTCCCCATTTGAGTGACATTCAAATTAGCCTTCGTTTCGTAACATCATGGAATAGGATAGAACAAAAGTGACTGAGGTCGCGTTTTCAAAAACAGTATTGAAGTCGCACCTCTCGCAGTTGGAATAACGTTGCATGCCGGTATGACTTGACAAAACTTAACAATAAACTGACTACTAAAAAATTAAAAACTAATATCACATTGTAGAGAAATGAGAAAAATTCAACAGATCACCTGTCTCTTGTATGAGGGATGCGAGTGAACGAATTTCAGGGTCCTGCAGCACGGAGTCTCGACGCAAAAAAATCACAGCCGTCGCAAAAATTGTACTAAACATCAGAATAGCGATTTTTCAATGATTTGAGAAATGTAACCTGTTCTGCCCTTAATATTTTTTTCTCCACGCAAAACATCCTTCTTCAGCCAATTACCATTCACGTGTTTAATCCAAACTGTAGTCAGAACTCACTTTAAGTATCTTTCTCGATATTACATTTCTGTTTCGCGAAACAACTCGGAGCAAATAAATTGAAATTTTGGTAAAGTGTATTTGGATAAAAGTCATTCAATTTTTTTTTTTGGTGATTTTCTTACATTTTCAATTTGTCCGATACGTTTACTCCGAACATTGACGCTTAAGAAGGATGAAATGGTGTGAAAATTGCTCGTACAAACTATGGAACAATTTCAACATATAAAACTCTCTGATCATGTGGTGCGCAGAAAGATCATAAATCATCGAAAAATCGGGACTCCGAATGCGACGAAAAAGGTATAAAAAAACAAGGCCTGGCAGCCCCTTCAAACGTCCGTCCCGCAACCCTCCTGGTACCCCTCATCGGGCGAGCTCCTCGTCAGCACCCTTTTGAGCGCCGAAACGGGCGGTAGAACGGGTACTCCCCTCTGCCACACCCTCAGCGTCTTGGCACTAGGCACTGATCCTGTCGGGGACACCGCGCCTTGCGGCAGCCCGAAGTCACTAGGGTACTCGCCACTCATCCGGAAGTCCTCCACTGGGAACCCCCCCTTATCACCGGAGATGATCGGCGTCTTATCGTTGCTATCGAAATCATTCGGCGAAGACGAGAGCTGCTGGCTCGCCTCCCACAGCCCCTGGGGATACAGGCACTCACTCGTCCGCGTGTACTCGCCACTGCCCGGCCGGAGGTCCGTCGTCTGAGACCGCGTGTCGTTGATGAGGTCCGGGTTTGAGGTCCGCGTGTACGAGTGGTTCGGCACTTCCGCGAGCCGCGGCGGTTTCTGCACTGGGTTCGGCTCGTTCCCGTTCCCGGTGGGGAACTTCCGCTCCGTGAAAGACGACGTCTCGATGACCGGCGTGATGGCCGCCTTGTGGGCGACCACCCCGTTCGAGACGATCTCGATCGCCGCCGGGGACTTGGTGTCCGAGTACGACGTCCGCTTGATCCGGAACAGCAGGTAGATGATGACGATCAGGATGAAGACGATCAGGGTCATGAGCGCCGCGCCCAGGCCGGCGATCTGCCCGTTGCCCAGCAGCGCGATCCCGGCTATCCTCTTGCTCACGTGCAGCGTGAAGTTGGCCTCGGCGCTGCCGGCGGCGTTCTTCGCCAGGCAGAAGAAGCTCCCCGACGTGGTCTCTTGGGAATTCGTGATGACGAGGGAGCTGACCTGGTCGAATTCCGAGGTGAGGGAATCCTCCAGGATGTAGACCCTCTGGTGGACTGTGAAGGCGGAGTTGTTGGTGAGCTGGCGTCCGGCCCAGTGCCACGTTATCCGGGCAGGGGGTTCGGAGATAACCCGGCAGAGGATGGTGGAATTGTCTCCGACCGTGCCCTCCACATACCTCGAGTCGAGCTTGATGTCTGGATTGCAGGCGAAATCGTCGACGTACAGCTCGGAGAAGGTGCGGCCCTGCAGGCGTTGGGGACCCGCCTCGCAAGCCGGAGGTACCGGGTACGGTATGTTGTGGTTCGTGAGCCAGATCTTCGTCGCACGGAGGTGGCAGTCGCAGAACCAGGGGTTGTCATGCAGCGCTACTCCATGCAATTTGCTGAGGACGTCGACCGTTTTGGGCCTCAGCTCACTTAGCCGGTTTCCGTCCAGGTGCAGGTACTCAAGAGACTCGACCGAGTGGAATGCGTTGGCAGCGATGATGTGAAGCTCGCAGTGCGATAGGTCGAGCTTGATCAACCCCGAGATGCCTTGAAAGGCGTTCGCATCTAATTTTGAAATGGGGTTCTGCGCTAGAGATAACTCCCGTAACGAGGGCGCATCGGCTAGCGTTAAAGTTGGCACTGATGTCAGTAGATTGTGCGACAGGTCCAACTCGACGAGGTTGGTCAGACCTCGCAGAGCCTTTTCGTCGATCTGCCCCAGCCGGCAGCTGCGGAGGAAGAGCTTCTGGAGGTTGAGGAGGCTGGATTTGGCGAAGGTCTCCCGCGGGAGGATCTGGAGGTTGTTGCCGGACATGTCCAGGACCTGGGTCTCGGGGTCGATCCCTTGCGGGATGGTGATGAGTCCGCGGTCGACGCACTCCACTGTCCGTTTGCCGGACTTCCACTTGCAGTGACACACGCTGGGGCATGTGTCGTTCGTCCCGGAGACGTCGAGGAACAACATCAGGAGGAGTGCGAGCGCGAAGCTCAGCGCGGACTCGAGTCGATCAGGACGCATGTCGGGGCTCGGCGCTCGGATTCAAGTGGCCCACGGTCATTCGGATGACGAGACGGAGGTCAAAATTACGGGCGATGACTGCGACACGATGCGCGATATCAGCGTAATCCACAGGCGCATTGACGATCCGGCACGGAGGGACCAAGTTAGCGCGAAATCCACAATAAATACGAAAAAAAACAAAGCGGAGTCTTATTACACTTTCGAACCGCTATAGACACCATTTGGTTTGTAAAATTTACAAATAGTGGTTTGTAAAATTTACAAATAGAAAACCAGAGTATATACAATCCGACCGAACTGAAAATTAATTTTTATATTTGGCAGTGGAAAGAGAAACGGCGTGCATATTTTTTTTTCGTTCCAGTGATAGAGCGAGAGGGAAACCGAAACACAATGCAGGCAAAAATCACTTGGGCGTAAAGCGACGATTTTACGGCACACTAGAGCACATTTACAAAATTGAGCCACCGGCAATCGGGCGGGCTTTGTGGGGCGCACTTGGAGCTTCCGTCGATAAAAAACATTACGGAAAACCGCAGGATGTGCCCGTGCGCTGCATTGGAGAACCGCTGCGGGTGCGTGCACTTCACATTGATCCCCTGAAGAGGGAGCGCGGATTCGGTGCTTGTTTCGCTGTCACCAACACTTTTGACGGGCAATATTGCTCCCGCCTGCACCCTCGAGGACGCTGCGAATGACACCGCGATTCAAATCCGAACACTCGTACCCGGCGGCGAGAAAATCCGAGCGGGTGGGATTTTTCTCTTCACTTCCCGAAAAACGGATAATTCACACTGGCGAATTTTTATATATATATTTAAATATATATTTTATATTTCCACACTAAATTATTCAGATCGAAAATTGCAATTATTTATTTTAAAATTCGCACTATCAATTTGAAATGCGCTAAGCAGATCAGCGAGTGAGACAAATATTCGAGGGAAAAATAATTAAAACATTAATTGAATTCTTTTCTGAATTGTAAAAAATCATAAAACACAAACACGATTCTTGATTAAGGAGCACATTATCCAAATGAGATCAGAAGCAGGATTCCATTCCAAAATTCTTGGCAGTTAGAAGCCGAAATTCGGTGAAAAACCAAACGAAGCACAAATTCAGCGTTTTCTTTAACGAATCGCGCCGCTGTCGAACACGCTTGAAAGTGTATCCAATCTCGCTCAGAAATTAGAGAATTCGTTTACAAAAGGACTTCCTCTGGGTAGTGAATCTGGTTTGAAAAAAAAAAAAAACACACCAAATAATTATACAAAGAAGTCAACGATCTATCAAACGAATACTATGGCGGATATAAAATCCGGTAGCGCACGGAACTGAGAGAGCTGAGCGTTGGATCGCACGGAACTTCAACCGCGATCGGAACACGGAACACGTTGGCGCCACGGGCGCTACATCTGCGAACTGAACCGAGCTGATAGAGCGGTAATAATTTCTGTCCCGAGCGAGGGGCGAGTCGCTGCCGGGAGCGCTCCCAGCGGCCGGCCCCTGAACCGCGCGGCGTTTTGATTTTTTCCCCTGCAGCTCCTCCTTCTGGCGCGCCCGGCACCCTTATTAGTGAATCAAAACCTTTCTGAATAATTAGAGACTTACGGACTTTAATATAACAATTCAGACTCGTTAAGAAAGAACGAGACCGAATGAAAATACAGACCGTGTTCCATGCAAACAATGAGCCCCGCGGAGGGCAGCCGGCGGGGCGGGGGCGGGGAAAGTTGCGCGTTATTCTTTCATTCATGAAATGCAGTAAAGTTAATCATAAAGTTGTTCCCATTTAGTTACCGTTCCTATTTTATTTCCTGTTCGTTCCTTTGCAGCGCCCGTTCCTTGCCGGTGCGGCGTTACTTTGTGATTATTGCTTTTAAATTCCTGGTGTTAATTTGAAGCGTTGTCGGAGGGCTTCGTAGTTGTGTTCTTTGCACGCTTCGTGGAGTGCTATGTGTTGTATAACCTAATAGCCTGGCGGCTTACGTGCTTGTGCTACTGGGTGCAGCTATGAAGCGTTATCTGCCCGATAAAGATGGTCTACGATCGTTCACAAACGTGTTATGTGTTTAGTTGTGGTGCACCACAAATGGGCTGGATTTAAAAAAGAACGGGAGTTTGGAAGTTGGAAAAAAAATCTGCGGGTATGAGAGGACGGTAATTATTTACTTCAATACTAGGCCTAGAAAAATTTCCCTGAAACATTTTAAGTGCCACCGCAAAAAACAGTCGCTTGGATCCAAAGTTCAGACTCCTAAAAACATTGACAAGAACAAATACCCTTGATTCAATCCGACTTTTCCTAGAATCAAAGAGCTGAGCCTCTTGATTAAGGCGCATTTCCTTTTGATTCCAGCCAAAAGTCCGATTGAATCAAGAGTAGTTTTTCTTGTCAATGTTTTTAAGGGTCGGACTCTCGATCTAAGCTACTTTTTTTCCAGTGTGCACTAGCAGGATTTTTGGCATTGCACGCACAAGTATAAGGGAAGAGTTAGACTTTAGTAGAACTTGGTCTATTTTTAGCGTATATCAAACCAATTGTAATTTGAGGTAACAAAATATCATGATGTTTGTGTAGTACCTAGATACTAAGTCGTAGCCTCCTAATTCAATGATTGCCTACACAAAGAGCAGAGAGTGTTAAAAGGAAATTTCGAGGGGAAAAAACACTGAAAAACCTCCTTAAAATAAACAACTGTATAAAGCCTCCTTGGCTTAATTGTTATAACTGCCTTACTCAATAGGAGGCCTAATATGAATAGAATGGACCACTAGACAAGGTACGAATTTCAGCATTCTGATACATGTTTCGTTACTAAAATTTCACGTAGAACACGATGCGCACAACGAAAATCACCGAAATTAACTCCTCACGAAGATATTTAATGTTTCTTGGTGCGTGAATTCAAACCACCCGCTCATGAAAACTCAATTCTCTACGTGATTCACACCGCGCGCTAAACATTATCATGACAGTCTCTACGATATAAAAATCTGACAATCTCGATCTTGACGCTTTGGCTCAGCCATAGCAAATTGCTAATAGTTTGAACAACACATGGTGGAAA
>NW_017547189.1:1359558-1402470 GCF_001854935.1 Bemisia tabaci
GCGTGAATTCAAACCACCCGCTCATGAAAACTCAATTCTCTACGTGATTCACACCGCGCGCTAAACATTATCATGACAGTCTCTACGATATAAAAATCTGGCAATCTCGATCTTGACGCTTTGGCTCAGCCATAGCAAATTGCTGTTAGTTTGAACAACACATGGTGGGAAATGAACATTGCTCGATTGAGAAGCTTGCTGAAACCATTGAAGTGCGTGATTTGACTCACGTAGAGCTTTGAGTTTCTTGTGAGCGGGCAGTTCAAATTCCTCGTAACCAATGTGAAATAAAAACGTTAATATCTTCCTTAGGAGTTGGTTTCAGTACTTTTCGTTGTGTGAATCGTGTTTAACGTGAAATTCTGGTTAGGAAACATGTATCAGATTGCTTAAATTCGTACCTTGTCTAGTGGTCCATTAGAATTACATAGAATTAGCTGACGGAATGACTATTTATCACTTAAGCATTTGGCAATCACTACATTACTCGGTGAACTTCGGAGCTTTAATTGAAAATCTGAAAGATAACTCCAGGGTTAAGGTTGAAGAGAAAAAAAAATATGCACTTCAATTGGGCCGCTTTTAGCAGAAAAGAACCAAGCCCTCTCAGATACTACCAAATTTAACTCGGCAACTTCATTTTTGACAGGAGAACGTTTTTGCGTATTAATTTGAAAATTTTAAGGGATTTGCTGAGAACTATGCAGAAAATCCACTGAAATTTGCATAAAAATTCACACAACTGTTTTCATGTAAAAGATTCTATTGCTTAATTGAATTTGGCTTTAGCTGATGCGGCTTGGTTCCTTTCTGTTTAACGCGGTCCAATTGCAATTGTAAGAAAGCAACGGCGGCCCCCCCTAGGAATTGAAACTCCCATATTTGTAGGTATCATCGGGTCCCACGAGATATTAAAAAAGATAAACGGGATCCCATAGTTTCGAATGTAATTGTAATACATTGCAATCTGTGATGCCGGGTAGGAAGTATTTCAGAAAAATTGTAATAGAGCAAGTAAGTGACAGGTAAAAATGGAAAGTAACCTTCTTAAACCTCTGCTGCCATAAGCAAATGAAGTAAACATAGCCGAAATGCTGCGAGCGACAATTACTACCCCCATGTAGCTCAAATTGCCCATCGAGATTTTGAAGGCGAACTGATCGAAACAAGTTAGGAACAATCTGATTGAAGTATTGAGTCACCACATGCTATGAACAAATCGAGTAACCGTGGCCGAAACGCTGCCAGCAACTATTACTGCTCCCAAGTAGCTCACATTGCCTGCCGAGGTATTGAAGGCGAACTGGTCGGAACGAGTGAGAAACGCTGTAAATAGAGTATCTCTCTGCTAATGCCACGAATAATGCAGGGCTCGCTAGTTTGAAATATTTGGGTCCCTGAAGATTTGCGATTGAAACATTTAGTGGTATTAATGCGGTCCAAGAGGTCTAAAGGAGCCCCCAATAACCTCAAAAACATAGCATTCAAAGATTCAAATGAGGCTTGGGAAAGAATGAAGGAACCCCTATAATCAAAACTTTAGTAATCAAAATCGATGGGCTTCCAAGGCCCCCGAAAGAGAAGAGAGGTCCTACTGTCTCAAAAAGCCTAATATTCATCGGCATACGCGGGGTGTAAAACCCCTGAGGATTCTCAAAGCCAACATGTAAACAGAGAAAGCGCATGCTTACTACGGACTCCCCACAGTTTGTCTTTGACCTTTTTTTTTACTCTCTCTCGAACAATTATTGATGATGTTGATATTACGTGCTGGAGCAAATTTGTGCGCCATGTCTTGTAACTATTTTTGACTACTACTTGATAGGGAAAATGAAACTTGTCGCTTGGGGCTAATCTAGGAATGACAACAACATTTCTTCTTTTTGGAACCCCAAAAGTAGATAAAAGGAGAAAAAGATACTTCATCATGGAAGCAGCCAAACATTGTGCTGTAGGAGCCCCTATTATTCGAATCAAAAAAGGAGTTTCCACTTACGTCGCTCCTCTGACGTACGAGCGTACCTACCTCGCTTTTGACGTGATCCCTGTCCTCTGTGAAATTCTATTTCTGGACTCACGTGAAAACTGAAATACGCTCCACACTCCTACGTCAAAGGAGCGATTTTCGTCAGTCAGTCAATGAGTAAATAAGATTTTTTGGGAAATAAATCCGGTCCTGTGATGTCTTAGAGGGACTAGCTCTTACAGGCGCTGACGTGACTATATGTTTATCGTGGAGAAAACTAATAAAGTAATTGAGAAATATGATTACAGGTGAGGTGATTAAAAAATGTAGATTGTAAAGTTAGAAACGGGATCGCCAACGATTCACGATGAGTTTCTCGCCAAGTGTTCTCCCACTAAGATCAAACACAGGGCACATTGATCGTAATTAAATGCTGACAAAATCAACTTTGAAATGAGAAACCTCTGTTCGTGCCTAATGTTAAAACAATCACTGGTCATGTTCTTATTTCAAAATTTTCCATCACACGGGCAAAGATTCCTGAATGTATGCATGTGATCTATAGTGGCCGGTGCCAGATTTTTGAAAGTGCTACTAATCATTTGCAGATGCATGATGACAATTGTCAGAAATATAGTTTTGGTTACTACAGATTTCCTAAGGATTGTGCAATCGAGAATCTAATAACCATTGACATTATTTTTATACTTGCAGCTCTGTAAAAGTAAACGAGTGTTTAATCGAGATAAAATACTTATATTGCAGAAACTTTGAGGCTCCTTCGGATTTTTTTTTTCTAGTTTACCAAAAAACCACCAGCGTTGGAAGCATTGTTTAAAATAATTGGCACCAACCAAATTTGTATCGTAACAAAAAATATATTCCGTATAATAATAATCTAATAAAATAATTAATCTTCAAAAGAAGTTATCTGTATCTTGCAAGGACTATGGAACGACGATCTCTTTTTCCCTCCTTTCCATGCAGGCTCCAACATCTACCTTAATTCTCAAGGACGCAAGAAAGAAAACAACAGAATCCCCTATCATAAACTCACAGCGATGAAAATCCATAACTTTTCACCCGGAGAAATAAAATTGCCTGCACCCTGCATCGTTGACCTTCTAGCTTACAATCTAATATCCTTAACGTCGCCTTTATATGTCAAGGCACAGCTTGACCGGCAAATATCAAATCTCGCACTGCGCTCCTTGCGAGGCAGGAAGTGGGGAGGCTTGTTGAGCAGGTCGAACCCCCCCCCCCCCCGCTCCCCCGGTCTAAGAAAAAGGAGAAAATGTTGTGAATAGGTCACGCTAGGACCGTAAGACCGATAGACTTCCAGAGGCAGAGCAGTAAATAAAACAGAGTGACCAACATTCCCCCGACCCTGACTGGCTGAAAGGAAAGAGGGTGAAGGGTTATTGCGGAAAGTTTGCAGATGTGTCGGGTGATAAGATCCCGCATGCAACGACCACCGATTGATACACTCGGGTGTGTTAGTGAGTCTGTGGTGTGAGTTTTATGTTTGCTGATCTGATGGGCCGATACCATCCCCGAGTTTCGTCTCCAGGTCCTCGTTGTAATTAAGAGCAGAAGGGCAATTTTTCTTTGGATCTCGGCCGCCTTTCTTCCGCGGGGTTTCGAGGAGGTTTTCATTAAGGTGCTGAGTGCTTATTAGTTTGCCTTTTCCTTCGTTAGTTGCGCCTTCGTTTTTCAAGGATACAGAACTCTTTACAGTCCAGCCCTTGAGAGATGGCTAGATGAGATGGCGCGGCTGATAGAAGCATCTTCTCTGGCTGCGTTGAAAGAAAATAAGGGTTGAGCTATACATTATCATGTGAGGTAGAAAAAAGGAAAGCTGTATGGTCTCGGCTTTGGTTTAGGACTGCAACGCTGCTTTGAAAAATGGAAGATAATACTATGGGCTGGTCGTTGAAATTGATAGACAAAGCGATAGACAACGAGGACATAGGAAGTATGGAACGATCCTATTGGTTGAAATGGTTGGCTCTTTTACTCTAAGGGAGAAAATGACTGACTAACTATAAGTTCTCTCGTGGATTGCCGTCAGTTAGTCTATTACTTACGTACTTTGTCCAATGCAACCACCCGCTTCCAAGAATAGGATCGCCTTATTTTCAGTTAGTCATCTTTGTCCATCACTTTGTCTATCAATTTCAAGAGTCAGCTCGCTGGACTACTGGTGCTAAAGTGGTATACTTGAGATCCATTTTCCTACGCAGTGCATCTAATCAAATTTGAAGCTAAAAAGGGTTCTCGAATTGTCGAGAGATTTTCAAATATAAGCACTACAATTAGATGGAGAGGGACCAATGTTTCCATTTATAAAAATCACTTGCCCTTTTTCACTGATGTGCCGTGCCATCCTCATTACATTAAATCAAAAGACAGCCATTAGAACAGATTCAAACTATAGAACGTCCGGTTCTGCTGGTTCAAAAGACAGAACTTCCGATCCTGATTTCGAATTACAGAGCTGATGCGCCTGCCTTACTCGATATCCAAAAACGTTGCATAAAAGCGGTGAGACAAACACATCTTTTTTTCGCAATATGAATATTTCTGCGCAGAAACCGGTTTTTCTTTCTCACTGGAAAGCTATTTGACTGTTTTAACTTTAAAACTGCGTGCGTGCAGTGTATTGAAAAAAAAACGTTGGAAGACGATATAGAAGCAAATTATTGTCGATACAGATTAAAGGAAGAAAATTTGTTAATTTCTCGAGTTTTTCCATTGTCAGATTATAGTATGCGTTTAATATACCTGTATGGGGAGAATACGGACATGCAAAAGTAGGGATCGAGATCTTAGGGCTCAAAAGTGTAGCCAATCTGCCGACGGAAACAAATTTACTGTCAATCTTCAGATTGCAATATCAAACCAATATAGCCAAGAATGTTCATTAACCCTTATATTCGTAAGGCTGGAAATGAGGAGATGCGCTCTGCCGGAGGCGCTCTGGCAAGATCGCTGTCAGTGGCGGTTGGGTGTCGCGGAGCGCACAGAAGCGCCATGAGAGCGACTTATTAGTAGGAATAGTACAATAATACATTTTAGACTTTTCTTTTCACAAAATTAAAAATAAACTTTCTAAGTGCAAAACTTTGAAAGAAACACATCGGAAAGTACTAATTTTTTTGGCTACCGGAAGGAAGGGGAGGGGGAGGGGTGGGCAAGGTTGCCCTCTCCCTCTCAAATTCAAGTATACTTATACGGGTAATGATGTTTCTTCAATGTAACTTCCTCATAATCTCAAAAAATATATAAAAGTGCAGGGCCGGATTCACCTACTTGCCAACCATGGGCCGCCTTTATTTTGCCGCCCCCTTGTCATTCGTTTTGAAACTCGATAAAAACCATCAAATGAACGTGCCAGCGGGTGCATAAGACGCATTTACTCGTGCTGAATACATTTTTGGGGAAAGCCCTGTCAACACTACTGGCAAAAGTTCACGAAACTTTGCGCGAAAGTTAAGTTCCGTAAACCTATCTCTGTGTGGACAAGGCCTTCCATTCATAAGAAATGAACGAAAAAATTATGAAAGAACGAACATAAATGTGGTTCAATGATTTTAACTTCCGCCGTCGCGCCGCACAGACCGCACCGTGTTGGACGCAATGCGTGAAGTATTCACGCAGTCTTGTAGGCGCTATCCGTTTCACGCTGTCCGCAATGACCGCACAGTGTTTGATGCAATGCATGAAGTATTCGTGCAGTCTTGTAGGCGCTAATATGTGTTACATGCCGATCGCCGCGCCGAGGGCTTCTCCTCTTCATCTCAAGTCCTCGTCATCATTTCTCTCTAGGTAAGTCGCGCCGTTCCAGGCCAAATTGCGTGTTTGGTCTATCTCTTAAATCGACTGATTAAAGATGCTGTCTCTCGTATCACTGAAAGACGACAAAAGTAGAAATTTCTATACTCTCAGAACATTAGAGATAATGTTACCTTTTCTCGGGTATTTTAATACTTAGCAGAGACCATTACCAACATGGCAATTCTCTCCCCACATGGTTCCTTTCGTCGTGACCGTGTCAATTGGACCGCGTTAAGCAGAAAGGAACCGAGTCATAACAGCGATGGCCAAATTTATTTGAGCAACTTAATTTTTTACCTGAAAATGGTTTTGAGGATTTTTCTGCAAATTTCCATGAATTTCTAAAATTTTTAAAGGAATCCGCACAACTATTTTCAGGTACTACATTTAATTGCCCAGTTAAATTTGGCAATTGCTGATGTGGCTTGGTTCCTTCAGAGGCGGATCCAGCACTTTGGCAACACCGGATTTCCTCCATTGAAACCTGTGTTAAATAATCGATTATTGTCGGAGCACCTTGCCCCTCCAAGAATCTATACATTTCCATAGGTTTAAATGGAGAAAAGACAATTTCGCCAATCTGCTGGATCCGCCGATGGGTTCCTTTCTGCTAAAAGCGGACCAATTTTGTCCTCTCCAACATTGCGTGGCAATCCTCCCTCTCTCCGAATTTGTACAGTGAAAAGTTTCAAGTGGACGTCAAAATTTTAGAGGCTGTTTGTGCGGCTTCTCTCGGGCGCGTCATCGGATCCGACGTGGAGCCTACGGCACGTGTGAGGAACATTAGAAAAGTGGCGGCGCGATTTATCAGGGCGAGTCGGAAGCCAGCCCCGAGACGGGACCGGGAACGAGGAACGGGGTGCATTAAAACGGAGCGATTTCAGATTGCGCCTGCGAGCAGCCAGCCGGCAACCCGCGACACGATATCCCTCGGAAATTTCCGAGCACGTACCCTCCACCCGCCACGCCTGCCTACCTGCCGCCGCGGGATGGACTCACGCACTCACGCGCTCGATGACGCCGAGTCGCATACTGCCGTGCTAAGGAAAAACGCCGTATGAACCCCAGGAGTTGCCAAATCTCCTTTAATAAAACTAGAATTTCCTGGTGAAGTTATGAATATTTTCTTTCCAATTTTTACATAATTATGTTTGAATTTTCACTATAAGAACCTGAAAATTTCAAGGACAAATATTCATAATTTTCTTCAAAAATAAATATTTTATTGTAGGAGCTTTAGCAATGGACCACTAGACAAGGTAAGAATTTAAGCAATCTAACACATGTCTCTCAACCAGAATTTCACGTCGAACACGATTCGCACAACGAAAATTATTGAAACCAACCCCTAACGAAGATATTAACGTTTTTATTTCACATTGGTTACGAGGATTTTGAACTTCCCGCTCAAAAGAAACTCAAAGCTCTTCGTGAGTCAGATCGCGCACTACAACGGTTCCAGCAAGCTTCTCAATGGAGCCATGTTCATTTCCCACCACGTGTTGTTCCAACTATTAGCAATTTGCTTTAGCTGAGCCAAAGCGTCAAGATTGAGGTTGCCAGATTTTCATATCGCAGAGACTGTCATGATAACCTTTAGCGCGCGTTGTGAATCACGTAGAGTATTGAGTTTTCATGAGCGGGTGGTTTGAATTCACGCATCAGGAATCATTTAGTATCTTCGTTAAGAGTTGATTGTGGTAATTTTTATTGTACGCATAATGTTCTACGTGAAATTTTAGTACAGAAACATATGTATCAGAGTGCTGAAATTCGTACTTCGTATAGTGGTCCATTCTCGAATGTTCATACGGCATGAGAAAGTTTTGAATCATTTTCCTTGAATATTCGGTGACACTAAAGTGTTGTTAAAATTTCACATTACAACGCTGAGTTTAAAATTTTCTTAGGGCTGTTTTGTCTATGTTAGACATGCGAACGCTCGCGATAGAAAGGATCTCAATTACAGATAATTCGTCATAAAATCCATGTTTATGAGTCAGAAGCCAATCTAAAGCTGGAGAAAAATCGTAATTAAAGTCATATGTAAACGCGCATCGTCCAAAAAGCTAGCTTAATTTTATATAATCTGTTACTTGGTGTTGTGATTTATCCATGCTGTCAAATAAAGAGGCTCGAGTTTGTTGCGGCCACGATATTATTTTCTCACTCCTCATTCCCTCTTCCTCATACCTTTTTTAAATTTATTTTGTTACTGTACACCGGTTATTGGCCATCTAGTTATTTTAGAATAAATCAGTTCATGTAATTAAATGCGAGTTTTTTTTATTAAAGAGAGCTGCCCCTTGCTTAATAACTCTGAGAGGCAGTTCTTTTTTGACCATGGGTGGACGTAAATATTTTGGCCCATACAGGTATGCCGCTAATCGATCATTATAGAGGCTAAGCTTAATGCGGGACTCCCTCCAACCCCAACTTCGTCCAAAAGCTCAGTTTAAGTAATTAAGTAAACCAAAGTTTCGGTGTAGATCAATATCTCAAACTTCGTGCACGATTAATCATGCGTGTGTTTGCATGCACCCCGCAACGTTGAAAGCAACAGTGATGGCAGTGATAACAGTGATAAAGAGTTTCGTTACTTTGAAAAACCATAGGCTCTACTGTGAGTGTATCCGAGGAACTCTTTTAACTCTTTCCCTGCTGACATGTGGTGCTTGGAGTGCCGCCTCGTACAAAGTCCGCAAATTGTTTTACGTATCACTTCACATATTTTTAAATGTTACGTCTCCGGGGCAAAAGAATGCACCGCATAAGATGCAAAGGCGCCGTTTCTCATACGCTTTAAATGATATTTAAATGCTCAGTAACCATAGATGGGATACTGTACTCTCAAGCTTGCACATAAAAAAATGCGGGCTTTCAGGTTTTGATCCGAAATGAAAATTAGTCAAAATGCCGCATTTTTTGCTAAATTATAGACAAAAACCATCTCTAATATTAACTGGGGAGGACTAAGTGTAGCAACTCTAATTGTACTACGGGACGTGCATGAAATTCAAAAATAGGTAAAACATTTTTGAACCCTTAATTTGGTTTTTAGTGTACACATCATTCAGAAAGTGAAGGAGAGAGAAAAAAGGGAGGAAGAAATCAAAGGGAAAGGAACTTAAATTAGCGGCCGAAAACATTTGTAATGAGTCATATTGAACGAAGAGATCGGCGTAGTCGTCCCAGATAAAGCTATCAGCAAGCGCAGTCCACCAGTCCTAGACCGACGATAGTGCGCCTTCAATATGCTGGGTATACGCCAGGCATTCCTAGAAGATCGAATAGTGGTATCACTGCCCCTGCGGCATATCTTGATGATAATGCAGGATTCTCATGGGCATAATACAAAGTCTTTTAAAGTCATCTAAAAAATGTGAAGTTTTAAATTATGTTACTGTATTTTTCGGATTTGAAGTTCATTTAATAGTTTTCAATAAAAAAGAAGAAAAATAACTGAAGTTTCAGGGATTTTAAACGGAAAATAATGCCATGAATGTACGAGTCCGTAAAGGTATTAGGAACTAATTAATATTCAATAAAGCTAGCAAGCTTATTAATCTTAATAATTTATTAAGATTTGGGACTTATTTAAGAAATTTTGGATCTTATTATGAGTTGAAATTCTGGTTTGTCAAAGCATTTTGAAGGCTGTTGGAGGATTTTAAGGAATAAAGATTTCTTGGAGAAACTCCCGGAATGTTTAGTATCCATATGAATATCTGATTATTAGTTTCTTAGGTATACGGCGAGGTCTAAAGACTTATACTTAAAGTATATAAAGCCACGATTCGGAAAAAATCCAAATCACAAATATGTTGCAAGATATTGTCTCAAATGAAAGACCAGAAAGTCGTTTCAAGCTACTTCTACAAACAAGGAGAAAGTGATGACATTTTGTCAAAGCATCTATTGCAGCACGCCGACTTCATCGCAAAGGAGAAAAACACACGTAGTGAATAATAATATTAGCAACTGTCACTGTTCTCCTCGGTTTTTTATCATGTTCAGGTTGCGTTACTTTTCTCTATTCATCGCTCCGCTAACGTAAGGGCGTATCTCAATTTCCACGTGAGCCATAATTCACATATAAACCCATGCTTTCTGGGGCTCATGTGAAAATCTAGATACGCCCTTACGTTAGAGGAGCGACGTATCGTGCAAAGCGAGCTACAAAAAACGTCCTATGAACATTCAGCTATTCTCAAATTCTCTCCGAGGAAACGAACACTAGGTCTCGGATATTTTTCCTAAAACTCTATCCAGTTCCTTAGGGTTGTGAATTACCAAATGTGTTCGATAAAATATCAAATTTGAGGAAATTTTCCGATATTCCTCCCTGAAAGTTTCAAATAATATATGTTAAAGTGAGAACATTCTCTGATAAATTGGTTAAAGTGAGAACATTTTCTGATAAATTGGTTAAAGTGAGAATATGCTCTGATAAATTGGAGGAGCTCATTCAAAATGGACGGATTTATGCTAAAAGGAACTATGTGCATAGGATTCGCGTGTAACTTAGTTCCTTTTAGCATAAATACGTCCAAATGTTCTCAGAAAATGTTATTTCATCGGGAAAAACTCAGCAACATCCGAGAGTTCATACGGCGTTCTTCTACACTGCCGTGTTACGGAAAATTTCCGTATGAACATTCAAGAGTTGCCAAATTTCTCCGAATAAAACATGTATGTCTTAGGAAAGTTATGCATATTTTCCCATGAAATTTTCATACGTTTTAAATCAAATTGCGAATAAAATTATCTGAAAAATTTGACAGAAAATTCCAATAATTTTTCCAGCAAATTCGGTTTTTATTAAGGGAAAACTAGCAACATCTAGAGGCTCATACGGCGTTTTTCCTTGGCGTGGCAGCATAGCACGGCAGTACAGTAAAGGAGCTCCTATATGCCTTTGCAAAAAACAAATCGTGTTTTTCAGGTGAAATTTGTTTGTTGACGCTCAAACGTGAGAAGCGTGAGGCGGATCGTGTTTTTATTAATTCAATTTGACGCCTCGTTCCTCATCCTCACACTCGCGCAACAGCAACGGCGCACAGTGGATCGAGTCAAGCGAGAGGTCGGACATGAAATTTTGACCTAAAACTGCAAATTTATGTGTTTATTTCGTCACATTTTCAATTATAAGGGGTGCTTCAAGAAGAAAATTTCACGAAAAAACCAACGAAACCACTTTTGGAGCCTCAAATTTTTGTATAAACGGAGTTATAAGCATTTAAAGTTTCCAAATTTTGTCCGACCTCTCCTATTGACTCGATCCACCGTGCGGTATACTCGCGAGGCTGAGGCCGGGTGTCTTGAGCCTGATTATCCGCCCGCTTGTCGGCTAAAACGCTGTAAAAAGAGAGTGTTTCGGATAATCTGTAGGTGTAACTGGGCCGTTAATCCTCAAAAGGACGAGAGAGCTTCCCGGCGAGGCCCGTGCAAAAAGTTGTTATCGTTTGTACACTCTCGACTTTCGAGCCGGGAAGCACTATCTATAAAGTGAGGCTGAAAAAGTGCCTACCCGGGTTGGTGATGGATTCCGAGTAAAAGTCAGCGCTGGAATTTCTCGCTGAAGTCACTCGGAGGGAAGAACTTCGGCTCATATATCGTCGCCTTCCGGCCAAAGCATCATAAGCGCCATGCGACGTTTCAACACTTCCGCCGCCATTTTATTTTTTTACCGAGAAATTTCTCAACGAAGCTGTCTGAAAATTTCACAGAATTTTCTCTGAGCTGCCAATATAATTCAGTGAAATTTTCGGACAGCTTCGTTGAGCAATTTCTTTTTAAAAAATTAAATAACGGCGGAAATTTTGAACATGGAAATGTGTCCTGCGTCACGGAGTGAATCCCTTAAAATTGTAAAATTTGGTCATTCGATGAAATCTGGCCATGGCGTCATTTCAGAGGCCACGTTGTGCGATAAAATGTGGATATTTTACTCACGTTTGAATGGGGAACATTTGAAAACTTCTCCAGAAATTCATTAACATTGATGAAAACTGTCTTTGTACGATTGTACGAATTGTACGAATCAATTTTTTTAAAGAATTAATGATCCAATTGACACATTAAATCAGAACCTAGAATACCAATGCAACTTCGAGTTTGAATTTCTAATACTTTTTCTTTTGGTTTTTATTCCAGCTAGTCTATATAACACTTTTAACTATTAATTAAAGTAATGTAATTTAAAGACGAACATTAAGTTGGATTAAAAATTCAATTTCATTTCTCTAACGGGATTTTTATCCTCTACCATTAGACATTTATTTTGATGAAGCGATAACGAATATAGACATTTTTGCACCATGAACGTAAAAAAGCCTTGTGAAAAATTTAAATAATGAATGTACATCAGTATATAGCGGAAATGATGGCTTTATTTGAAACAAGAAGTAGAAATTAGATGTTAAAACTAAATTTATGATTTAAAAATGTTCTGCATGCATCTGCGGAATACGTCTTGACAAAAACTTTAAAATTCTGAAAGATAAAACCAGAGAAGAAGCAATCATAGAACATTTTCCCTTCTGAGTGTAAACAATGTCATCCCCATTCATCCCTTGAGATCTGATATCAAACTTTGGGAAGTAGTCCCAGCAGAAACACCGCGTTTGTAGATCATCAGCGCTCCCGCGACTGACCATCCACCCCTTCGCTTTTACGCACCATACGCGGTAGACATTTCCCTCGGCGAATCAATAGCAGCCTGTCTTCAGGTACTCCACCCCCAGTCGCACCTTTGCAGCCACATTTCTCACTCATCCACCCTCTCCCTCGCCACCCCCTGAAGCAAGTGGAGCTCCTCGAGGGGAGCGGGTTGGAGGTCCTTCCGCAGACACGAACGAACCGCTTGGAAAAATAAAGCGTTCTCCGCGAGTGCGTGATCAGCATGCCTCCAGGACTTCGCTACGTTGCCGTGTTCGGGATTTTTTTGGAATTATTATACTCCTACGTCACTTTGAATCTGTCGATGTGCTACTAGTATAGCAATCCATAGCACCAAAAAATAAACCCGGACTTAGCATCCTTAGAGGTCTCAAAAAAATGGGGGAAAAAATGGGGAAAAAAACGATGTGAAAAATAGAATTCAAACCCGCCACAAAACAAACAAAATGCATGCAAAAATGAACAGTAATACCTACATTGTAACGTTTCTAAACATGCAAGACAAGCGCGGCACCTAATAAGAACCCTAAAACGTTTTTGCTTTCTTAAATATGTATGCAGTGACAGTGATATTGCTTTTAGCAAGTAGCAATGTTGATTTGTCAAGCAACATAAAGTTTTCAACAAATGAGTCGGATTTGAATTCGAACACAATTTGAGCGCAAAAGTTGGATAGAACGACTTTCCTTACACAATGTTCACATGTGCGTATCGTTTTTGAAGCGAAAAGCTTAAAAAACGCACATTTATACGGCAAATTGTGAAGTTAGCGGTGTATTTCAGACTTTTCCGGTGCATTCGTTGTGATTTTTGATCCATTTGCTATGAAAAATGACTCTTCCGTTTTGCTCTAGCTGAATTTCGCAATACAGGCCCATTCAGTTGAACAAAGCTTTTTTACTTAAACATAATGGTGGTAAAGGTATCTATACTTTATAGAAGTAGAATAGTGACAATATTGTAGACATGATACGAGGACTTATCTGAAACAATAGCGGATGTGAAAAATTACCTTTTCGAAACACATTGAAAAAACTGTTTTGGCATCGAGAAAATTTTGAGAAAATACTTGAGATGTGATTTTCGAGATCTGTAGATTATGCCAAAGCCAAAAATATTAAATTTTTGTGTAAACAAAAAAGCTTTTTAAGCGTGTTTCGAAAAGGTAATTTTTCACAACCGCTATTGCTAAAGATAAGTCCTCATATACCTTACTTTTGCGGAAATTTGGACGTGGTTAGGAATTACATTTGACTGTCAGCACCTCTCCTTGTTTGACTGCTTGTTGATTGTGAAGAGGTGCAAATAATTAAACGTAATTCCTAACTTTATCCAAATTTCCACAAAAATAAGGCACACAGAAAGAATGGATTGCTGCTTTAATAACTACGTAAATTTTTCTAAAAATGTCCGACAAGTTTCAAATGTCCATTTTTCGATGGTGGAAAGCTAATTTGGGGTGAGCGTGGTTTTTAGGATTGTAAAATTTACATTGAAACATGCCGGACACTTTTTTTTAAATTCAAAATTTGTTGAATCAGCAATTTATTTTTTTCGGTGTATTATGGCTATATTATCATCATTCTAAAGCTTTTATAGGACCAAATTATGCAACCGAGGAACGATGGGCTACATCTACTGACGAAGACTAGGCAGCGATGGGGGACTCGCGATGCACATGTCATTCTTTTCGGGGGAGTAATAAAGCAGGCAGCACGTCGTGCCGGTCCGCTCGGCGCGTTCCGCTGATGAAGCGCCCGGGCGTTCGGCGGCGGAACGCGGGCACGGGATCGGATTGATTCGTGATTGGTCCCGCGCTGACTTAATTTAGGCAAATATGTAAAATCCCGTCGCGTCGTGTCGCGTTCCCGCCAGGAAGCGGAAGCGCTCGGGGGAAAACTGAAAAGGAACGGGCGGGAAAAGATGGGACGCATTAGCTCGTGAATTATATTGTTCCTGCTTGATTGCGCGCCGCTCGCGACGAATACAAATTGGCTTATCTGCCCGCTCCTCCTTCGTGTGTATTTATTATTTTCAGCTCCCCCCGCCCCGCTCCGGACGGGTTTTAGCGTCGAAATGTTTCGGACGAGGACCATCGGTGGTCATTTGACTTATGTGAAATTGACTTTTTTGCATGCAGTCAGGAGCGATGAACCACCGGTCATGATTAAATGACCGTATTTATGCTAAAAGGAACTATGTGCATAGGGTCTGTATGAGACTTAGTTCCTTTTGGCATAAATATGTTCTAATAGCGAGCGTCGTGGAACATGTTACTTGATTACAGTCGCAGCAGTAATTCAATGGACGACTAGAAAACTTAAACATTCACGTTTGCCCAGAAAGTAAGTTTTCCAATTTTCTTCCTATTCTTCCTCTTTTTCCTCTTTTTCCTCTTTTTCCTCTTTTTCCTCTTTTTCCTCTTTTTCCTCTTTTTCCTCTTTTTCCTCTTTTTCCTCTTTTTCCTCTTTTTCCTCTTTTTCCTCTTTTTCTCTTTTTCCTCTTTTTCTCTTTTTCCTCCTTTCCTTCTTTTCCCCTCTTTTCTTCTACCTCTTTTTTTATTTGCTTATTTTCATTTCTTCTCCTCCACCGCATACTCTTCTCATGTTTCGTCCTCTCTCACCCCTTCTCTCTAGGTCTCTTTTTCTTCCTCTCATTTTTCTTATTTTTCCTCCTCTTCTTCCTCCTCTTCCTCCTCTTTTTCATCTTCTTATCCTTTTATGGTCTGGATTGTTATCGCCACCTTGATAAAATTACAAATATCAGCAAAATTCAAGCACATATAAGCAAAATGGTGCCTGAACTCCATGATCAAACGGAATGTAACTTAATTTGCTTATGCTGTTGTTTCAATCCACTAATTATTCTTGCAATCGCACGATTAATCTTGCCATTTTTTACAATCATATGTGCCCAAAACATGTATAAAAAGGAAATACCAACAATGTCTTTATCTATTACATTTTATCAACCATCCTCAAGTAATTTGATTGAAATCGGCAACTTATGCAGATGCTGATGACGCGACATGAAATTCTGGACCCACGCAGAGAATGGCCTAACAAAAATCCACTATTCTGATATCCTGCTGGATCAAATTCAAAATTCTACAGAAAGACAAAATCTATGAGGAATAACGTTCTGAAAATTGGCCTTTTGGCCAAAGCTGAATTAACGAGACCATAGATATAGAGCCAGTGCAGAAATCCAAGATAAAACTATTTTAACGCTCATGCTGTGCTGGATGTATCAAACCGAAGTGAAGGCGGACTTGCAATGTGTAACGATGGCAATCGTCAGTTTGCGGCGTGCTTATTACTTTCGTTTAGTTCATTCTCACGCATTCTTCGTTTTTGTTTATCAAAAATAAAAAAAATTTAATAGATGAAAATGTATTAATTAGTCTGTTGGAAATTTTCATAACTTTTTAATTAATCATATACGCTGTCAATTGTAAATATATTCAATTTACCACGATTTAGAGTTGTACTCGTTCTGTATGTACTGAAATAAAAGATTGGTAGAATTTACCATTCCTTCACGCTGTATATCAAACAGCGTCAATTGAACATGCTTCTATCAAACGGAACTATGTGCACTAAGACACGAGCCCTGAGATCCATAAAAATACATGCATAACATGGCTCAAGTCATAATGCACATAGTTCCGTTTGACAGAAATACGTCCAATTTAGAGTCAATTCTGCCAGAAGAAAGGTAAACGTTACTCTGGCTGAATCGACTTCAAGATTGGTAGAGTTTACCATTCCTTCACGTTGTATGAAATACAGCGTGAAGGAATGCTAAATTCTACCAATCTTTTTATTCAGGGGTGTATTTCCTTTTTTTCTATTTCTCGTTGTTTTATTTACAGATGTTTTACAATTAAGACTTTAGGTGAAATATGCAAAGCAAATTCTCTCCTGCTGAGAAAAAAAAAATAGGATGTTAAGAAGGGGTTGAAGGAGGAGGTGCACAGCGGTTGGAGTCGCGACCCACAGTTACTCGACGCTGCTCAGTGCTCATTCAAAAGAAGCCTTGTTCAGAGTCCGCCGGTTCAATCTAGGGCGGGCGTTGCGCAGATATTATTTACAGCGAAAAGGAGTCGATGTTTTTTGAGGATTAGAATGAAGCTCAAAGCTACGAATTGAGGTTAGGTTTTACTTTAATGCGGTCAAACGCAGCGGTGCCAAGAGCTTTTGCAGAGACATTCAGGAGTTTAAGATAAATTAATTCACCCTCGACTCTTCAGAGACACTGCCCGTGTTTTTTTTCTTCGTGAACAAATCCTTCCTCACGTACAAGTACATTATATATTTCCAAAATGTATTGTTTACCTTCATCTTGTAGGTAAAAAACTTTGTTTTTAAACCACATAAGTTTCAGTGAAGACGAATTCAAATCTTTGGGAAGGCGATTCCTATAAAAATGAACAATGGCTGCAAGACACCCACAATTGGACGTATTTCTGCCAAACAGAACTATGTGCATTAAGACATGAGCCCTGAGACCCATAAGAATATATGCATAATAGGGCTCACGTCATAATGCACATGGTTCCGTTTGGCAGAAATACGTCCAATTTTTTATTCCTTATCGTTGATTAAAAGGGAGAAAGATACGTCAATAAAAAAATTAATACAATGAAAAACAACAACATTCACCCAAGAGGATGTTGCTTCGCCATAGTTTTGAGCCAACTTAGTGGCCATGATCAATTAACACCGGCTCCTGAAAATAAGCCTTAAACTTTTCAATTAGTAAATCTTGCAGTAACAAGACTCTCCGCGAAAACATGAGTTTTTACCTCTGTGGAAGCATATATTCTACGTTTAAGTATCAATATTTATAAATTCTATACGAAAGGTGTTAAATGGAACTATTCATATATAATGGTAATTATAGCTTTAAAATGATAAATGTAACTACACAGAAGGAGAACACACTAGAGCCGTTAAACTTTAAACGTAAACGCTTAGTAACAGTAAAATAGTGAACACTAAAATATGACGACAAGCCTTCCTGATCTCGGACCGAAGTAGACTTTTGGCAGAGGGTTGTCTTGGTGTTGGCAGTGTTCACAGTGTTGCAGTAGATATTTTACAAGAGCACAGTCAAAGTCATCAGAGCTTTTGATAGTTTTACTCGAAAGTCTACGTAGGTTTATGTAATATTTTTTGTTTTCCATGCGCAGCACAAGTGAAATTTTATCTTACTGTACTGGGTACTGAACTTGACCCTCTAGGGTATGAATTAATTTTGGATCTTAGATTCTAGGGGACACTAATCTATTTTGTAGCTGACATAAAAAAATAGACTTCCAAATTTTTTTCTTAAAATTTTAAAGTTAAGGAAATCAGTTTTCCAATAAAAAGGAAAAACCAATGAAATTTTGCAAAATCATTGCACAGGGGAAAGATTCAATTTTTAAGAACCCCGAAAATACGTTGTTACGAATTCGGAACGCTATGCCACAGAGAATGAACTGTGAGAGTGACCCTACGGGCAACTGAGAAGGGTGAATACGAATGAACCAGAATATTGACAGCAATAAATATTGGTTTGAAATTTGGCATCCTGGCTTCGAAGATTTTATGTATGAATGTGACTCTAAACATGGAAAGGGCGGGCCAGCGCAGGCAAGACGCGGGCCTTGCCGAGTGCATATATTAATGGTGTGGCGTAAAGGGGGTGGCGTAAAAAGTCTCAACTTCATTCATCCCCCTCGACTAGCTCCACCTCCTCTGGTCCCGAGTTTCGGCCCATTGTCGACGAAATTTTCTGGTTTTTCTCCCAACCAGTTGAGGAGTGTCTTCGTCTAAAATCCTGCTTTCTCGAGGCCAAGATTCAAGTTTAAGGGGTGGAGTTTTCGAGCGGTTGAGGCATGAATATAAGAATGGCTGGAGTGCGATAGTCACAAGTTTGGCACAACTTCCAGAGAAATATTTACTATTGAAAAAACATAAAGATGCTCTGGTCGTTCACAATAAATTTGGAAGGGGGTGAGTGGTATCTTTCCCTGGGTTTGCGATGCCAAAAGTTACCAGCGCTATGTATTGATCATCGGCATTAAATTGAACCGAGAGAAAATATTCTGAGTACGCACTGTTGCCTCCTTGAATAAAATTTCTCGACAAAGCTCTCCTTGTGTGTCTATGGAAATCGTATTCAAAAGTTGAGGTGGCAAAATGTTTGACTTCTTCCTTCATAAAGCCTGCAAGGGCCCTATTGCTTCACTGTCAATAAAAGGTAAGTTGCATTTTAGGGACAATTAAGCTTGCGGGCTTTCGCAACTGAACTAGGTTACCTTCTGGCCCATTGACGGATTGCCATCATAATCTTAGATCGAAATTTCATTGACCCTTGAGCACGTTCAAAATCAAAACATGAGGCGGGTTTTTAACTTTTTACAACTGCACACCGTCACCATCTGAACCACTGACCGGTCTCGGATACGACATTGACATTGTGTACCTTCACATAAAACTGAATTTTCAATAGGCTCTTTGACCCATACAATCCTTTTTGTTCATTGCTTTAACTCGAAGTCAGTGAGGTCATCAACTCACAAATCCGCATCAGCACTCAGGGGTTCATGTTGCTGGCGGGCAAAAGCGCCCCACACCTTTTTGCGGATTGCACACTCTCTAAATTGAAGGCATTCCATGTTCCCCAAAAAACGAGCGATTCATTTGAGGCTACGACTTCTCCACCGCCCCAGCCTCCACGGCACTTTTACACAAGGACAGTTAAAATATTAAAATAGCCCTCAAATTAGGGATGCCACACAAAGTATGTATTTCCATGGTCTGAAAATTCTCCCAAGAAACAGCAACTCTATCTATGTTTATGTTTATTATGCATTAGGTGGGCAGTCTCCTCTCCATAGGCGGAACTAGGAACTTTCTGGGGAGGGTAGGGGGGGTTGCACTGGCTGTTTCGTCAGAAAATAGGAAGCCTCGGGTCAGTTTGACCCGTTTCAGTCGTCTAAGGGCTAAGCGAGGAAGAAATTAAGAATACAGAAATGGTTAGCCAAAGATGCATATTTTATTTTTTATATCGCTATAATAGGTTGGGACATTTTGGGACTTATCCCATCGGTAAGAAAGAAGAAGAAATTGCAAAATTTTTAAAGCGTTTTAATGGCGTTGGTTTCTATTTGTTTCATACCATCCAATTCTTCTTAGATTTATGACACAGTCAAAATTACGAATTTTCTACCGTGAATTTAGGGCTTGCTATTTAATGTAAGAAGGAACTTTGCTTTCTAGCAGTGTTCGAAACTCACAGGTGCCAACGCGCCAAATGCGCCTAAAAATCAGCCATGGCGCCTAAAAAATTAAGGCTCTGCGCCAACGTGGCCCCTTAAAATCTTTTTCACATTAGGTGAACACTCGAAATTTTCAGCACCACAAGTGAAAGCTTTTACTATTCTTTACGATTTCATCATTTGTGCTTTTGTCTTCCCCAAGTTACAACTACTTTCTAGTTCTGTTACGAAAGCATCTTGCGTCTATATTTTCACTAAATACGCCGTAATATATAGGCAAAAAGTCAATTTGGCCCCTAAAAAATCTTCAATGCGCCTAAAAATCGGGCTTGATGCGCCACATGGCTCCTAAAACTCAAAGGTGAGTTTCGAACACTGCTTGCTAGGTTAGCTTCCAAGTCGAACTCGTCTATCATGCCTACCACCGACCTTCCGTTCTGCAGCGGCAAGCTACTTTGCCAATTTGCGACGAATCTCCAACTTTCTGTGATCAAAACCCTTGTGCCGATGCGAAGACCTGGCGAAGATCGAGCGTGAAAGCCGGGCGCTCGCGAGAAAAACCTGCCGGGAAAATGTCTGAGACGGCTGAAGGTTATCTCGCATTTTTTCCGGTGGAAACTTCCTCAGAGCAAAGCCGGGCTCCGAAGCTGGCTCATAGGAGCGAGACAGGAAATAAATTTATGGCCGCGTCTGGGGCTATAAGTGGGAGCTGTAACAAATCGAGTAAATTTAAATGGCGTGATAAAACGAAAGCTGATCATTTCCTTATCTGTGTTTTTCGTTGTATGCATCGCCTCCCCGCCTCCCCCCACCCTTACTCTCTCTCCTAAGCGCCGCCTCACCGAGGTTGGTGGAAAACGTTTTGTGCTGTTGTCACATTTAAAGCCCTTATGGCGAAAAACAATCCTCTTTTGAGTATGGGACTCCTGTGGTTTGGCTCCTTTCGAACGAACAGCGGTAACATGATAGAGGAAAAGATTCACATTTTAGTGCAATATAAAGGGCCGTTCTAGTATCACGTAACGCACTTAGGGGGAGGGGGGTTTGAACCAGCGTTACTGTGCGTTAAAAGGGGGAGGAGGGATCAAGCCCAGCGTAACGTAAGGAATCCGAGCCNGGGGGGGGGGGGGGGGGCGGGTTGGCACCGGCTGGGTTGTCAGAAAATAACAAACCAGGGATCAATTTGACCTATTTCAGTCATGTAAAGGTTGAAGAAATTAAGAATACGGACACGGTAAGCTAAAGATGCATATTTTATTTTTTATTTCTATATAATAGGTATGCATTTAGGGACTTATCCCAACAGTAAGAAAGAAGAAGAAATAATTCCAAAATTTTGAAAACGTTTTAATGGCGTTGATTTCTTTTTGTTTAATACCATCCAATTCTTCTTAGATTTGTGACACAGTCAAAATTACAAATTTTCTACCGTGAATCTGGGGAAGGAATCCGAGCCGGGAAGGGGGGGGGCACTTCGAAAAAAACGTACAAAAAGCTGATAATCCCTTCCTCCTGGGCAGGAATCTAATTATGTATTTTCACATCTTTGTCGATCTCTCCCTGTCGTATTTCAGCGAATTAGCTAAATAAACCCGAATTTATTTCAGGCTGTTTTTTTAGCGTTTTCTTGATGTTTTGAAAATTCGGGGGGGGNGGGGGGGGGGATAGGCCAGCGTTACGTAACATAAAGGGGGGAGGCGTAAGGCTGCGTTATGGGTGCGTTGCAAGGAGGGGAGAGGGGTCAAAAAATGTGAAAAAGTGTGTTACGTACTACTTGAACGGCCACCAAGTGGTTTATAGACTTGGCTGAGAAATCGAGTCGAGGTTATCGAGTTGGGGTGATGCTTCACCCTTAAGTAAGCAACCGATGCATCGTTTTCATTGTCGATTTTATCCGAACATACAACAAGAGTTCTACAACTATCATTTTATCAATATTTTAACCGTATCTCCATACGGTTAAAATATTGATATTGAGTGCAGTTTCGATATCAGTATCAAATGCGATGTTTTCTCTCTAAAAAAACCACGCCTTAATTACGTTGAATTTCTTTGTTAAAATTGGTAAATGAGTGTTTCCGTCTCCTGACAAGAGAATTGCGATCTCAATATTGGAGAAAAATGACGAGTAGCTGAAAAAATGGAACCAATTGATGCGATATATCGCATGCCGTTCTGATGCACAAAATATGCCGTCCATCGAATCACCTTAAGCTCAATCTAATTGAATCAAGAGTCCTTTTTCTTGTCAATGTTTTCAAGCGTCTGGACTCTAGATAAAATGTGTTTTTTTGTTTCCAGTGTTCCTCGAGGGTTTAAGAAATCAGAATATCTTTGTATACATCATACTTTCATAATTATTATTAATGGTGCAATTAGGAAATTCCGACATTTCCTCTGTTAGAATTATTTTTAGGGTAGATAGCTAACATCTTAGTTAACCAACAGTCTAATAAGTAACGCAAATGAACATCTTGCGATTCTTTTTTTCCGTTTGTCGCAAATATGGTGCATAGAACAGTTTGATTTTCGATTATTACCGGAATTTTCTATTTTACGATGCCAAATCTAGGAAATTGAATATAATGAGGACGAATTGACTGAGAATTATTTTAGACGGTCAGAAATAATATTATTTATAAGATTCACCAATTCAGAAAATAATTCACAAAAAGCACAAATATTTCAACCAGGCTGAATAATAAATGAAGTAAAAAAGCAGCTTCATTGCTACGTGCCGGGGCTCGCAAGATGAGTACTCTAATTAATGAGGGAGCAATGCAAATATGGAAAAAGGCGTCTATCTTTTCTTCCTCCTTTTCTTCAATGGTAAAAAATTGCAGGAGCTTTCAAAGGAAGTTGTCTATCACTGTGGGCAAAGGGGTGAAGACTGAGTCTTTGCGTCTGAGAAACGGAGCTGGGCTTTGTCTAATTGCTACTGGTTTCATTTCAAGCTGCGGCTAATTAAAAATTAAAAAAAAAAAATAAATAAAACATCCTAGAGTTGCTACCTGATGAGAATAATACTAGCATTCATCGATAAAACAAGAGAAGGAGGTACACTACGAAATCCGCACAGTTAAAAAGACCCTTTCGTAGTGTTTTTTAATGCTTGAAGTTTCTTTTTTGTCAAATTGGTGTAGAACCTTTCTCTCATCGATTTTCCTGGTGAAGGTTCTACACTGATTTGATAAATATGACAGATACAGTTAATAAAATAAGTGAAGTTTCTTTTTTGTACTGCGACTGAAGTAAACGTGATCTTGACCCAGCACATTATGTTTGGCAAGAATCGGTGCAAATTGAGGTGCCGCTGATTTCTATTAACCACTATCAGTTGCATTTTAATTTGTCTGTTTCAGCAGTTTGTTTTTATCCTTTGCTCCAGTTGAGGATAGGAATGACAACGGAATCGAAATTCTTACAGAGTTTTTTTCTCATAATGATGGTACGTAAACTTTAAAACGCGTATCTCGGTTTGGAATTCTGCTGACTTCCTGTCATAACTTCTTCCCCACGTAGAAAAATACTCAACTTAATTTCTTGAAAATACTCCTGATTTTGCTCCTCTTTGTGAAAAATATTCTATGAAATTTTCAATCGGTGGTGTTGGCTCCTTTGATTTGACAAAATAAAATGAGAATTGAGATTTCGACACAACGTATAAAGATAGGCGTTCCGTCAGTTTCATTGACGATAATAATCGACCTTTCAAGACCCACATATTTGATAATTGGACTGCATTTTACAATTAGTTCAAGATTCAGTTTAGAAACTACGTAGTTACCCTCCAGTCTACCTATACACATGTTTGTACACAAATGTATTTTAGGAAGAGCAAGAAATTGTAGCCCCAATTTGCAAAATGAATTCCGATATTTCAAAAATGCAACTCCAAACTGTTTTCATTATTTTAATTTTATTTTAAGCATAGTATTATTCACTTATGAAGGACAAGGCCCATTAGTGCAGTTTTTGCTATTTCGAGAAATGCGTGTTTGAAGTTTCGAAATTACATGGCTCCTTATGGCGGAGAGAAAGTTCAAAGTGACTTTTTGATGCTTAAAAATTTGAATTTGGGAGCGCATTTTTCACAGACTATGCATTGATACTAGCCTTGCTTGAAATCATTTATACCTCAATTTTTCAAATACTGTACTTAGACGCTTCGTCCTCCAAGCCCCTCATATGATACGTACAAAAAATCATATTAGAGTAGTAACTCGGCATGACTTTGATTTTATAAATCACGATTACTCGAATAACTCCAGAACTCTTCATTCAAAGGCTGAAATAAATCATACCACCAACTAGACTGCATGTGTAAATAATATACATGCAATTTTTGCAGGAAATGAAAAACCCACGTCAAATTTAAAATGAAAAACATCCTAGTCCCTTTTAATTATATTTTCGGGGGTGAGAGCCGTGATGAGCTTTAATTTGAAATGGCGCCAACTGCATTTAACGAGCGAGCCCTACTCTCTCAAAAAAGTTGGTTTCATTTTCTAAATGCATCCCAATGTTAACTCACCGACCAGGTGCACTCTTTGAATAACCGTGCTTTCGATCCGCCGCTGTAAGCAAATGTTTTTTACGTCGCCATTAGTCACGGGGACAGGGCAATTCTGACCGTTGCAAAACGCGCTAGTCTCAGCATTCCCCTGGCGCGATGCTGCCATGCTCAACAAGAACCACTCATCTGCAATCGAAACTCGATGTGCTTCATGCGGTTCTTGCTCAGGGTGGCAGTGTATCTCCGCGCTCTGCGAGTACCGGTTGCACCGAGCTGCAATGAATAATGCGTATTTATCTGATAATTACATCTACGGTGCTCGTCACAATCCCGGAAACTCTTCTACGCTCCCGTGTTAAGGAAGAACGCAATATAAGCATTTAGATGTTGCCGAATTCGCTCCGATGAAATATTTACTATCGAGCAAAATTTTGTATATTTTTCCTTAATATTTTTAAGCACGAAATGTAAAATCATGCATTGAATTCTCTGAAAAATGCAAGTAAAAATACACAAAAGTTTTCAAGGATATAATCAAAATATATCAGAGTGAATTTGGCAACTTGTGGATACGCGTAGGACGTTTTCCCTTAGAATGGCAGGATTTTTCGCGTGGTTTGGAAAAAAATGACGTAAATTCAGGCAAAGGCGGAAACTACGACGTTAAACGCTCAACTTGGGTGCGAAATGATGCACTTTAAAGCGGGAGTCAAAAATCGCATTGCATGATTAGCCGCGGTGAGGTTGGGAACCGGTGCACCTGCGCACCGCACAACAACGTGCAAGCATGCATGTTCTGCAAGTGACCGCAATGTTAAGTCTGTAATGTGAATGATTTTAAGGATGAGCCTGAGAGGGACCGGACGACCTTATATATACACGGTGCAATGGAGATGTTGCATGTGTGAGGAATTTGCGATTTGACTGTTGATTCTTATGTAAAAGTTCGCGAGAAACACGATGGTGCTACGAGTGGTCTCTAAAATCATCTTCCAAGCTCAAAAACAGCTCTCAAGTTGAGGCCAAAATGGAGGGAATATCCCACGCTATTCTGAGAGTCCACTTCTACATCAAAACAAACTCCACATGCAAAGATACACTTAACTTACGGCTGTTTCGTCTTAATTGGTTTCAATTTTTTTGGACTGACTCCACTCTTATTACGCTTCTTTTATTTTTGCAAATAAGTAAAAGGAGTTTTGCTGTGGCACTGAATCAGCCAGCCCACATAAAACTGCAGTCAAATAAAATTGTAAAATTCACTTGCACGTAAAAATTAGTTAAATTGCGGACGCGTTTCGCTGGCTCGCGTTTAACGCGATTTCACTAATTTTTACGTGCAAGTGAGTTTTACAATTTTATTTGATCAATTATCTTGTGCGGGTCTCCACACGAATCTTGACTAAAACTGCAGTATCTGAGTTTTAAAGGGAGCTCGATTTCGAAAATTCGGGGTCGTTGCTATCTCCAGTAACACGACAAAACAGACCCGTGGGGGAGTTCTACATCAAATGCATTTCATTTTACAAATGCGCCATTATCCGCTTTTCAAGGTTTTCGCCACTTAACGGAGCATGTTCAATCACTGCGGGTGGAGGAGGGGTTGACATGGCGGTGGCGCGAGCGTTGCTGTTTCGGCGAGGAGACAAACTTTAAATACCGCGCGAACATTTATCTTCACCTCCGAGTTTCACCATTAACCCTTGCCCGAGCTTCTTCAAGCACGACGTTGAAATTAGTGCGGAGAAACAAGTGTATCTTCGTCTTTCCTCACGCACATCATCGCGAAAATTGGCAACGTTCTTTGAATAATGGAACGCTGTATTTTGACGGAATGCAGCGGATAATTAAAGGGGGGCTGAAAGAAGGCGTGAGCTAGGTTGCGGAGACTGTGGGCTCTAAAAATCTGGTTTATGAGTGGAGTCTCAAGACTCCGGCAAAATGGAGTGAGGTATCAAGTGAGTTATGACTAACATATTATTACTAGGGGTTTTGATACTCTCAAACCTCTAGAATTTGATGCTTTTGAGTTGAAATTAGTCCAAGTTGTCTTATCCACCACGAATAAATCTCGCTGATTATGCGGCATATATGAATGACTTTAGGGTCCTAGGGGAAGCTTTCATAACAACATTAACGTGGAATTTAATTTTTGCGTTGTCAATATGATGTGCGCCAAGCTTCAGAAAGATGCATTGGAGTTCAATGTATAAATAAATAAGTGAAATTTGTGAACAGACAGGTGGACCAAATACGTGGTACTGGAAGAGCGAATGAATCTTAATAATACATCTTTATTTTCATATTCAGTTTTTTGCTTGATTCGGCAGGCCAGCAAGTAGGTAATGAATGTACATATAGCTAATGTCACACGATCAAACTTGGCTATCAAAGCATCAACGTCAGGTGTTGTGATTGGCTCATGCGATGACTTGGGCCAATCACAGCACTTGACCGTGATATATTGATAACACGGTTCGATCGTGTGCCATGAGCTTATGTAAATCAAAGGCTGCTGCGGTACAAGTGCGCAGGCGTAAATAAAAATTCGATCACATAAGACCCGTTACCTCAGATTTCTAAATTGACTATTGAGGTTTTACTTACATATTGAACCAATCGATATCAATATAATCTCACCTGTGTGTTCTGTCGAATACGATCTACAAAAACCATCAAGTGAACGTGCCGGAGGGGGAGGGGTGTATAAGACGCGTTTACTCGTGTTGGGCACATTTTTTGTAAAAGCCCTGTCAACACTAACAAAAGTCCAGTTCCGTAAACCCATCCCTGTTTGGGCAAGGCCTTCCATTTATAAACAAGAACAAACATAAATGTGGTTAAAAATTTTAACTTCCACCGCCAAGCCGACCGCGCTTTGTTGGCGCAATGCGTGAGGTATTCATGCAGTCTTGTAGGCGCTATGCGTTTCACGCCGATCGCTGCTAACCACACTGTTTGGCGCAATGCGTGAAGTATTCATGTAGTCTTGTAGGCGCTATGCGTTTCAAGCCGATTGCTGCTGACCGCAGTGTGTTTGACGTAATGCGTGAGGTATTCATGCAGTCTTGTAGGCGCTATGTGTTTCATGCCGACCGCCGCGCCGCTCCGTTCCAGGTTAAATTGCGTGTTTGGTTTCTCTCTTAACTCGACTAATTAAAGGTGTTGTCTCTTGTATCATCGAAAGACGACAAAATTAGAAATAACCGTACTTTTTCTCTCAGGAAATGAGAGATTTTGTCATACGTTTTAATTTTTTTTATTTTAGCACATCGGACGGACGGTTTGGTGACCTCCAAACTACCTAGGCTGAATCGCTACACGCTTCAGTCGGGACGGATGAATTTTGTTTGTCATTATGATACAAACTTCCCCAGGCACCGAAAAATCATTTTATTTGCACACCTCAAATCAAATGCACAGCTCTGCAGTTCAGCGCTTTGTTTGTTTGCTAGTTATCGCTCTAATCTGACGCGGCTCTGCTCTCAACATGCACAATGTGCATGGGAAAGAAACGTAGGAACCCATTGATCGAATTATAGCCTAAAAAGAACCTATAGGGTGTTGTCTAGTTGAACCAGACTAACATTTTTTCCATTCAGTGCGTGAAATTTAAATCCTCATTTCTCAATCACGTCTCATATTTTCCGAGCACTTGATCGCCATAAATACCGGAAAAACTACTACAATTGGGTGTATTTCTGCCAAACGGAACTATGTACACTATATAACGTGAGCCCTGTTATGCATACATTCTTACGAGTTCCAGGGATCATGCCGCAATGCATATAGTTTCGTTTAGGGTCCCTTTATACCCAGGGTTACGACATCTCAATTCTGGTGGGGCTGAAAGTGGCCAAAAAAAAAAAAATCAAATTCTGATTGGTTCTCGCTCATAGAGTCACAAAAGAGTGGACCAAGATGGCGGTGGCTCGAATGTGAACAAAAATAATGAAAATATAACCTAATTGTGATTTATCAAGAGTAAATTGTTATTTTCATCGCACCAAAATCACAAATCAATCTCATTTTATTTTATTGCAGTTTCTTTGGTTAGCTTTTGATCAGTTTCGTTGATACTGTTGTTTTTGGATGATAGACATCGCAGGATTCCTTATCCTTATTCCTTAATATCGTTCGTTTGGGTGCACACTTTTGTGACACCATGGCCAGCCCACATCAACTGATGCTCGAGATGTCTTAACTTCGGGTATAAATGGACTCTAGTTTCGTTTGGCAGAAATACGTTCAATTATGAAAATTCGACACAGCATTTTTCATGAGTACAGCAATAAATTTGCATGAAAGTAATTGTGTCTGAAATGGCAACATAACACTACAACTCTTCGTGGGCTTTGTCTTTCAAAACAACCTATAGCCACTCCACCATATCTTTAATCATTTTTCTCTATCTTCTTTCCTAAGGCATCTCCCAATTTTTCGGTCCATCTTAATTGTAATCTCTCCCTTTTCTTGTCATTGGAACTCTAATTTCTATTAGGTAATCTCTAAGGCATTCTGGTATCCTCCATTCTTTTTAAATGGCCAAAATTTTGGGTTCATCAGCCATCGATTAATATATAAATATGTTAAAGTTTCGAAATTTTGTCAATTTTTATCTCACAGCTGAGCCAAATAACTTAACCAGAGAAAATTTGTATTTTTCATTTTATATTGAGTGGGAGGGCAAGCGCTTGGCTTGGCCCCCACTTACAAACATAGATCAGAGGCTTCAGTCAAACGAGATAAACTCGAAAGTGCTTAAGCCGTCTAGTCAGGCACATTCCGTCTACTTAGTAGGAGTCCACCCACTATGTTAAAGCACTAGCAATCTCCTCACTAAATCGCACAACACCCACGACCGCCTTACACTGGACCTAGTCAGTATGAGAGGTCGGACAAAATTTGGAAACTTTAAACGCTTATAACTCCGTTAGTTCGAAACTTAGAGGATTAAAGAAAGGTTCCAATGGTTTCCTCGTGAAATTTTCTACTGGAGGCACCCCTTGAAATTTAAAATGTAACGAAATAAAAATCAAAATTCGCAGATTTAGTCTAAAACTTCATGTCCGACCTCTCTAAATGACTCGATCCACTGTGCGCCAGCCGATCCTTCACGGCAATAAAGCCGCTCGCACAGTGAAAGTTTTTTTATCAGACGGCCGCACTTCCCTCGCGACCCACGGGACAAGGGTGACTGCATGCGCCCTCCGCCGGGAGGGGGTGGGGAGCGTGCGTGTCGTTATTATTTGATTGCGTGCAGTTTATAATTACCCCCTTCGTTTCTCACGCCATAAAGCCCCAGGGCTGTTATGCGCTTTGTGGGCATGATTTTAGGGAGGGGGAAGTCTCGAGAAGAATGAAAGTTTAAGGGTTGTATTCACGGTCTGTCTTGAAACTTATGCAATTTCAGGGAGGCCGTAACGTAGTTGGACGGAGCGAAAACCGATTGTATCATTATGATGTTAGTCAAATAATACCACCACATTGCTAAATATAATCGATTTGTCGCAGGCAATTGGCAATCGCCGGAAATTTACAAGCCAGTGGTGAATAAATATAGAAAATCATAAAATTCAAAAATAAAAGAACAAGATTAAAGTGCTGATTATGTTGCCTATGATGTGAATAGACACTTTTCCATCCCTAAAAACATGGCAGGAATATATGCACACTCAGAGGAGCATGTAGTGAACTCCGTGACATTAGTGGGGTTGAGATCGGACAGGCAACTAAACTAACATCGTGACAAAGCGTAGGGTATCACAAAAATTGAAGGCGCTTCAAGCCGAGCCCATACTTTTGAAGACCTTAACCTTTAAAAATTGCATTATGCCGATGCGCATTATTGCAATTTATTGAAACAACGAGTGAACCGCTTGCAAATTGCTGAGCGATTGATGATTGCCTGCGACTGATACATCGCAATAGCTCGCAATTCGACAAGCGTAATGAAACACACAAAAAGTGGAAAATCATTCAGGCCCAACAAATTCAGAATGAATACATGCTCAGAAATAGAAGCAATATCGATGGTCTAAGTATGAGACCACGTATCTCCGTTTAGACTTCCTGTCATACTTCGTTCTTATCTCTTTGGAAAACTAGTCAACGGCATTTCTTGAGAACTCCCTTGCTTTTTCTTCTCGGTCAATTGAATATTCTGTAAACATTTAAAACCATGTAGTTGCCTCTTTTTTTTCAAAAAAATAAAATAGGAAAATTTTGAAACATCGTTATTGAGATGCGCAGTTTTGCACTTTGGCTGACGATTTTTTTAATGTCTCGAATGTTTAAGAATAAAAATATATCTTTTTGGACGTTATTTTTATTTCATTTCAAGACAAGAACTGTTTTATTTGGGCCATCAGCACAATATTCCCGTGGATTGATAGAAACAGTTGCAGAATCTTAGCAACATCTTATATGGCCCTCCCCATGCCTCAAATTTTATATCTATTATGCTAGCAGCCCACGCTGTTTTGCAAAACGCTCAATGTAAATAAAACTAGTTCGCCTAATACCCTCCAATTATACAACTTACCTCACTCAAACGACGTGATTCAAACCTAAATTCCGATTCTGTCATAGCATCAATATTTATCTCACATCTTTCATCTTCGTAAAAATACCGAGGCTCGAGTCGACGCCCAAGCAAACAGATCGATACGCTGTGCTGCCGTGCTAAGATGAAATGACGTGTAAGTCTCCAGGCATTGCGAAATGTCCTAAGATGAAATACTACTTTTCAGGGAACTTCTGGATAGAATATTCTTCAAATTTTACGAAGAATTCCATCCGAGATTTAATATGAGGAACCAAACTCATTTTCCAAAAATAAATGAATAGATTCTCTTGACAATAAGTTTTTCATAGAGAAAATTCAGCAACGATTAGTTGTTCTTACGACGTATTTCGTTGGTAGGACGGAGGGCGCGCGCTACGGCAACGACACCCGAACACCAAATATCAAACACTCCGTGACAAATATGTGCCTTGAATATTCCACACCAGGGCTCCCGTCTGTAATATACGACGCTTACACGAGCCTAGTTCGGAGTTGGGTGAAATATGAGCGCCCTTTTTCCCGTTAAAGACGTTTCGACGGGCGCCGGCGACGCTGCCGAATGCGGGGGCGCCGCGCCCCCGGGTTCGGGGGAATCGAGGTGTTTCCCGCGCGATCTGGCGGCGGGCCGTGGAAGTTGGAGTTCAGAAATGAAATCTTACCCGCACGCCGACAGCATCGAGTAAGCAAGCGCCACATATGTTCACGCTGTGCAACTGCATGCTAACGAACACTCGACGTGGTGTGAACAGTGTTGCTCTTGCACGCTCCATTTAGGCTCAACGGATATATTTGTGCGACTGTCTTGAAGGCGTTTCTATAGCATTTTGCAGAGCGAGTCGATAGTCGATCACTGGAAAAAAAAACACATTGGATCTAGAGTCCAGACTCTTAAAAACATCGACAAGAAAAAATACTCTTGATTCAATCAGATTTAAGCTTAAATCAAGAACCAAGTCTCTTAATTTGAGCGGATTTCCCTTTGATTTAAGCTTAAATCTGATTGAATCAAGAGTTCTTTTTCTTGTCAATGTTTTCAAGAGCCTGGACTCTAGATCCAATGTGTTTTTTTTCCAGTGATGGATCAAAAGATTCGTTGCAAACTTTTCCAGAGCGAAGAGAAGGTATCACTTGCAAAATATTTACAAAATCTCACACAAAATAACTCACCGGCCCCCTAGGCCGTATCCCATATTCAAAGAAAAGGCTACTGATTTCATTATTGGTGCATATTGGCACTACCGGTTCCTTCCGAATTAGACATGAATGTGAAGAAATACAATCATTTGCTACAGGGCTTTAAACGAGACGGATTAATCTCACGGCTACAGCAGTTAGGATTCTTGCAGGCTGGATAGACCGGATGGTAGTCAAATGATAGGTGACATCATTGCTCCAACCAGAAATCCCAAACAGTAGTCAAAAAATCAGAAGCAGGAACTAGAAACGTGAAAACGGCACTTGGAACTAGGAACCTAGGTATATGGCAAACGGTTTGAAAATCACGATAACTGCGCATCAGGGAGGGAAATCTGAAATTCACTCCTAACGTCAAAACTTTGCAACGGTCATGACTTAGTTGTATAGTACTTAAGAGGACGATTATTATTCCATAGTCGATCGATCAATGGTTAAGTGCCATTAAGTGTTGCTAGGATTGTGCAAGTTTTCTTTTCATTTTCTGAGTCATTTAATTGGCTCAGAGTCGTGAAATTAAAATGAGAATCTATAAATAAAAAAAGTTTGAGGAAAGAGGCCTTAAAGCAAGGACATTTTTGCTATTCACAATGACAATCCACATGGTCATGCACAACCTTTACCACACTTGATGGCGCTTACTACAGTCATTTTATCGGGAGAGTGGAGGCAACGCGGCTCACGCATGTCACAAACGGAAATGAAGATTATACAAATTGAACGTTTTTCGTAATCTTCGATCAACTCCTTCCCGAATTCCTATCTCCATTCCCTCTCTTATTCCGGCTGTTTCTTGACGTGCTCCTGATTACCCGGTCCATTCCAGTATATAATCTTTGCAATTAGTGAAAATTCAATCTTTATTCCCGCTTGTGACATTGTGGAGGCCTAAAATATAATCGGAAATGGATTCGTATTGTCTTTACTCTCAGTATATAGGGACAGTGGAAAAACAATGATGAAAAACGGGAAACAAGGCTAAAAATACACAATTAATGAAACCCGAGACGTTTCGACTCAAAACTGAGTCATTTTCAGTCGGAAACAATAAAAATTTAAAAGAAAAAACGATAAAAAACCTGAGCCCTGCATGGTGGTGGCCGGGATCTGAGAGACAGAGAAAATTGATAACAAACAAGGCACATCTTGTTTCCCGTTTTTCATCCTTGTTTTTCCACTGTTATAATTGTCTTGGGCTGCTCTTAAAAATTTGTATCTATAAAGGGACTATAGCGCTTTCCGTGTTTTGAACGTGTATTTAGCATGCGATTTTCATACAATCTGACAGATTAGTGGCGAAAGTCTTGTAAATATGACAACGGCGCTCATACAGGAAAACGGAAAGGGTTTAATCGTCGTAATTTCCCATTTGAAATTGCATACATTTTCTTGTGCACCCTCTCCAGCTAAGCTCGGTGGCGCGGCCACAAGATAGAGTGTGAATTCCAACCCTCCCCGTGAATTAATTTTCGATAAAGCCCCGATTCGGGGCCATCAGCGGCAGCGGTGGAGCCTTTTGTCGACGTGACGCGGGAACTACATAAATGTTAGTTCCGCTCGCACCCGTCCTGAATCAATTTCGTCCCCGAGCGGGGTCGGAGGGGGGTCCGGGGGAAAGTTCACCCCCTCATCACATACAAGTAGCCCGGCTCCGGTTTCCATTGAGAGGGAAAGCGGTTCCCTTTGTGGTGGAAATTTTTCCCGGGTGTTCCCCTCTGGATGCCCTTTCAGATGCGTCGGCTCTTTTCAATGCTTTGTGCTCCCCGAGAGTTGTTTCTATGGTGTGGGTTGTCAATAAGTAGAAATTGCTTTCCTTTCGGACAACCTGTCTCATCTCGGACAAGCAGCGCCTTGAGCTAATTTTGATTTGTCTCGTTGCCTCTCCGTCTCCGTTCTGTTTAAGGCGTGTATTTGATTTGTTTCGGCATCTATGCGTTCTTATTATAATTACTATGTCTTCTTATTATAATTACTACTATGTATATATAGTGCCCCACTGTATTATACTTTTCCTCCTACCCCTATCCTGCGGGCCGATTATTGAAAGTTATAGACAAAGCTATAGCCAAAGAAGACATGAGGAGTATAGGGCGATCCTATTGGTTGAAATGGGCGGTTCTTATAGACTAAGGGGGTGAATGATGGACCAACTATCGGGTCTCTCGTGGGTTGCCGTTAGTTAGTCTATTACCTACGTCCTTTGTCCATTGCAACCACCCGCTTCCACCAATAGGATCCCTCCATATCCTTTATGTCTTCTTTGTCTATTGCTTTGTCCATCAATTTCAATAATCAGCCCGCAGGGGACATAACATTTTAATAGCACTAGCATTAAGTCTTAGCCTTAAGTCTAGTTATAATAATATTGTAAATATTCCAATTGCTGTATAAGTAGGTGAATAAGTTTAAAATAAAAAAAAAAAATCTATGCGTGTGAGTAAGCAGTTTTTCGTGTGTGCGCTATTGGCAATTTCTCTATATTTGTATAACTTTTAATGAATCGTACTCGATACATCAAACAGGTCCCTGGTAAAAATTGGCGATAAGAGCTGCGTTTCAAAATACCATAGGAATTCTTATAGCCGGCTGGTGAAGGCTACAGAAAATCATATAGCTGGCTGTAGAATGCGGAGAAAATCATACGACCGGGCTATACGAAGCGATAAAAAATTATGCAGCCGGGCTATGGTTCCTATCGCCGGGCTTTACACTTTATCGCCTGGCTGTTGCTTTTTCGCCATCGATTATAAAATTCTATAAGAATTTGTGTAGACATTTGTGTGCTTCGGAAATCATCAAGTTATATAAGGAACCAATATTTACCAATATTTACAAAACACACGTTATATTTTCCTTCCATACATATTTTTTTCATCAATTAAAATGAGAATAATCTATGCAGGATGTGCGAACATTTCAAAATCATGAGCTGAATAACGCTGACTCCCCCAGATTAAATATTAGAGCCTAACACAAAGCGGAGCGGCGACGCACTGGCGCCTACAAACCTAACAGGGATACTTCACGCATTGCGCAACGCGTGAAGTATCCCTGTTAGGTTTGTAGGCGCCAATGCGCGTTTCGCGCTGGCTGCTCGCCTGCCTGCCGCGCCGCAATGTGCCACGGCGCTTGAAGCAACTATATCACACCAGCCAGAGGTATTGCACAGTATCATACGAGACTGAAGGCGCTCTAATATATTAGGAATGGCAGGCATCCATCAAAAGTGCGGAGCTTTCCTCGCAAAATAAATCCAGATACTACGGCTCAAAAAGAGAGCAGTAGTCCAAAAACTCACCAAGTCCCAGCATCCGTAATTAGTAACGTTTAGCATACACTTTATCGCCTGGCTGTTGCTTAATCGCCATCGGCTGTAAAAGGCTATAAGAAATTGTGTAGCCGGCTATAGAAGCTATTGGAAATCTTACAGCCGCCGGCTGTAAGTCTATGGTATTTTGGAACACAGTTTCTACTGCCAATTTTTACCAGGGGTGAAATTTTATCTATATCGATTGGTTCGATATGAGTTTCAAAAGTCAATTGAGTAATCTGAAGGAACGGGTTTCTTGTGATTGAATTTTTTATTCTCATGAGTTTAAAATGGCAACGAAGAGTAACATTGTTAGGAATTTTCTCATTTTCAACATTTCCTACGTAAATCCTAANAGTGAATACACCTTATCTCAAAAGGACTTCAAATAGAACTCGTTGAACTCTCTCCGATTTGATTGAAATATTTTCACTTTACTATAGGCCCAGACCTACCGTGCCAGGGTTTTTTTTGGTTAATTTGGGCCATGCGGGGACGAAAAAGGAATTCTGAGTTACCCGAAGAAACGCCCTGGGACGGTAGGTCTGGGCTACCCTGTAGAAAAATGTAGTTTTGGCATGTTCCACATTAAAATGCGTCATATTGCTGATTGATTTACTGCTTAGGAGAGAATGGATGCTAGAGGATTGCCTACAATAAGAGTATGAGAAGAAAAGTAAGTTTTTTAACTTTTAAACTCTCTCAGAAATGATGGACCTCAGAGAGACAATGTGTCACACCCGTTACGTCACACCCGTGACGCAAACGGTAGGTCTGGGCCACCTTGTAGAAAAATGTAGTTTTGGCATGTTCTACATTAAAATGCGTCAAAATGTTGATTGATTTACTACTTAGGATTGCCTACAATAAGAGTATGAGCAGGAAAGTAAGTTTTTTAACTTTTAAACTCTCTCAGAAATGATGGACCTCAGAGAGACAATCTGTCACACCCGTTACGCAAACTTTCCCATTTTTCAAGAAAAGAAAAACAGATACTCGAAAACGGATCATTGGCAGTTGAAGCAAAAACCCTTGGCTTCATCGTATAATTTAATCAAATTTTTACATTCATAAAATTCGCTGAGTTTCCACTTTACACTCACTGAGGAAAAACTCACTTCCAAAATCGGTCACACCCGTTACGCATACCTTCTAATTTTTTCTGAGGAATGGAACAAAGTAAAAACAATTTCTGATAAACTGAAATGATCTATAAAAAAAGTTCTTTCTGCTACTGTAGATAATTTTTTAATTAAACCCCAAGAAAGAGTTCAAATTCTTGTTTGAAGTTAAATTGTTGTCACACCCGTTACAATGGAATGACCCTGCTCTATTGTTTTGAACCAAACGGTCGATCGAACCACTATAGGATACGATATTTTGAATATTATACGAAATAATATATTAGTTTGCATTTAGAGCTTCCAAGTCGATCTGACAGTCAATTGAGCAATTTATTTTCATCTTTAGATTTTCTAATTCTGTGCTTTTTCTTCTTCTTCTTCTTGTTAATGCTCAAATGTTTTGTGACGCTATGGTGCGTCAAGTATTTACGTACAAGATTTGAGTAAGAGCCACTGTGAAATCTGAGACGAGGAAATGAGTCTGTTCAGAACTTCAGTCAATGCAAAAATGGGAGTTGTCCCCTCTAATAAATGTCTCATGAATCTTAATGAGAGCATTCATAAGGTCTGAAATGCATTTCTTAATTTGTAATGTGCACAAAAAAGCGCATTTTGGAGCATCTCGCTTCAAACATTACTTTACATGGAAGATCTTTTTTTTTTAAAAATGAGTCAAAATGAGTCCGTGTGAATTCGTCCAGACTTTGCTGATGCGATCATCGTGATTTTCTTTCAGGAATACGCTTAGTTTTTGATCTAGCTTAATTTTCCAAAAGTCTCACTGCGGTCTTAAACAAACGGCAAGGCAGTGTTCCTTCTCTCAGTCGTGATACTTCCAGCATGACACAGGCGTTAGAATAGTTGCATACTGATATCCTTCTGAAATTTCAAGCATTCAACACTATTCGCACGGTGGTAATATACACTATTTGTCTTGAGTCATACGTGTATCAAACAAGCAAGGAGAAAAAACCTTCGTGCGTGGGACCCGAAGTCGAGATCATATGGATCCCTGAAGTTTTCGGATCTCGTATCTGAAAACTTGAGGTCCAGCTGCCAAAGTTCGGGTCAGACATCCGAAGTACTTCGATACATACCGATGCTCTCGCTGAAGTTTGCAGTTTACGAATTCGGCGTTCGAGTCATCGTTACATTTTATCACTCATCGAATCGGAATCATACGACACGTGCAAGTGACCTACATGAATGCTTGTGTTAGAGGGGGTGCGTATGTGTGTGTATGTTTTTTGGGGCGACGAGGGCTCTTCCTTCTCGTGGGTTCACTACAGACCGGATTTCTGCCATGTTAGGTAGGAACGCCGTATCTCAAATTTTCGCAGGATATTCTTCGTAGTTTGATCTAAAACATGTGGAAAATTCAAGGAAAAATATCCATAAATTTTTTCAAAATTTAATGTTTTCCGAGAGGGAAGTTGACAACAGTCAAATTCTCATGCGGCGTTACTTAGCACGGCAGACCGGATTTCTGCCGTGTTTGGTAGGAACGCCGTATGAGCCACCCGGCGTTGTTGAATTCCATTCAACAAATCACGAATTTTCAGGAAAATCTGTAAACATATTTCCAGCAAATTTTCGCGGGATATTCTTTACAGTTTGATCTAGAAAGTGTGGAAAATTCAAGGAAAAATATTCATAATGGACCACTTATAGATAAGGTACGAATTTCAGCATTCTGATACATGTTTCTTAACCAAAATTTTACGTAAAACACTATGCACACAACGAAAATTACCGAAATTAACTCCTTACGAAGATATTTAATGATTCTTAATGCGTGAATTCAAACCACCCGCTCATGAAAACTCAATGCTCTACGTGATTCACATCGCGCGCTAAACGTTATCATGACAGTCTCTGCGATATAAAAATCTGGCAACCTCAATCTTGACGCTTTGGCTCAGTTATAGCAAATTGCTAATAGTTTGAACAACACATGATGGGAAATGAACATTGCTCGATTGAGAAGCTTGCTGAAACCGTGGTAGTGGGCGATTTGACTCACGTAGAGTTTTGAGTTTCTTGTGAGCGGGCAGTTCAAATTCCTCGTAACCAATGTAAAATAAAGACGTTAATATCTTCGTTAGGAGTTGGTTTCCGTAATTTTCGTTGTGTGAATCGTTTTCTACGTGAAATTCTGGTTAAGAAACATGTATCAGATCGCTTAAATTTGTACCTTGTCTAGTGGTCCATTGTTTTCAAAATGTAATGATTTTAGGGAGTAAAGTTGACAACAGTCAAATGCTCATACCGCGTTACTTAGCACGGCCATGCTAAGGAAAAACGCCGTATAAGCCTTCAGGCGTTGCCAAATTTTCGTTGGTAAATCATCAAGTTTCATAAAAATTTTTGAATATTTGTCTACCAATTTCTCCGATAATTTTGTTCGTAATTTGATCTAAAACTTCTGAAAATTTCAAGGGAAAATATTCATAATTTTCCTAAAAAATGAACATTATACCGAAGGAAATTAGCAACTCTCGAATGTTCATACGGCGTTCTTCCTTAGCACGGCGGTATAGCGGATTATCCGGGGGCTGCAATCCCGTTGTTCCGGGAACCCGACGGTCGGTCCGGAGCGAAGCGCGTGTGACGGACAACTGTCACGAAATGAGGCTCTCGTCGCTCCACCCTGACGGCGCGGCGCGACACGACATCGCTAATTTCGGGGCATTAATCAAACGCAAGTGGCGTCCGCCCGCTACAACGGGAGACGACAGTAAGTGCCAAGTGCATCTCGGCGTGAGACTCGGTGCCGCGGCTCCTGACGCGCCGCGAAGCTCACCCGCGGGTGGACTTACTGCCGACTACGGTAGCACGGGCGGGGGGAGGGCGGGGTGGTTTCAGCTGACAATTTGCTCTAATCAGTAGCCCTTTGCCGGCCCCGATTTTATTAATTGCTTGTCCCGAACCTCTTTTGTATTTATATGTTTACTTCATTAGCCCCTGCCGAACTCGATCTTCGACGGCTGATCCCAGCGGGGTTGCCGGGTGGGCCCGTGGTGAAAAGATGAGTGAAAGTGCTACGTTGCGAGACGCCCTCTCAATTGACCACTAGACGAGGTCTAAACTACAAGTGAAAAACGCATGTTTCCTCTTCAATATTTCGTGTTGGAGAGGATTCACACAACTGGGAGTTCGGAAATCAGGTCCTAAACGAGATACCAACACATATTTTTAACACGGATCAAATGGAAGTTAGATTATACAAAAGGACGTCATATGTTTTTCCCGTTGAACCATTGTCCAATGTAAACACAAAAGGCTTGGAAACACGCTTAAATTTCCATCAATTTCCCACCATAATGATGACAAATTTGATGGTAGATGGTGCGCACTAGTCACCATTTGATCGGAAATTAATGGAAATTTGAGCGTGTGTCCAGGCCTTAAAATCTCTTTGATAAGTTGATTTCCAGAAGTCCTGTGTTGTGGTTCGTTTTCCTCGTAAAATTTTGAAGAGAACACATGTTACATACTGCTTTAATTCATACCTTGTCTACAGGCCCATTTTCGAGTCGTAAGGTTTTACTTGTCTTACTTCGGCCAGTCGAACAAAAATAGAGATACTTCCTCTCACAAACCTCACAGTGAACTCTAAGTTCAATTAACTTTTCTATAGTTGTAGTTACAATACTTCTGTGGTCGCGACGGGTCAGTTGGGCTACTAGCAGAATTTTTGTTTGGATGCTTGATTCTTGTAAATTAGGTGAAAATAATAAGAAATGTCTAGCCAGCAACTTTCTACTTCAGTATTCACTGGGATATCGCGCTTTGGATAATTTTGTTTATAACGACATCCCCCGCGGTATGGTGACAGGTGACACCCTTGGTTTCTTCCACTTTGAATTCATTCGAGCTCCACGTTGATTATCCATTGCAGGAGGGTGTCTTCTTGTCTGCATGATGAAAGCAAGGTGGAAGAAATTTAAGGGTGCCACTGCTGCGGTGGATGACGTCATGAACCGAAATATTCAAAACGCAATAGCTCTGTTAACGTAGAGAGAACGTATTTGTCAATGTATTTTAACGTATTTCTCAATATTGAACGTAAAAAGTTGTTCTTTGGGCAGATCTTACTATTCTTATCCAATTCACAAGAATCGAGCATCAAAACACGATACTGTAATCAGCACAAGTGATCCATTTTTGTTGAACCTTTCAGACCAGAACCAAAGTAAGTGCTAATACGAAATGAGCATTGTAACCACGACAAGAAAACAAATATAAAATGGAATCCTCTATACAGACATCATAAGAGCAGCGACTCTTTTATCTGCGTGGCCGTGAGGTTTTGGGCCTCTAAAGGAAATACGCTGTTAAGGGAGCGACTGTGAATACAACCTTATGTGTTAAGATTTCTTCCCTGAGATTTTGCTTGGAACACGCATGCAAACCAGTATCGGTAGCAGCATATGGATCCGCCTTCATTCCGACGATTAGGCAAAATCATTCCTTGGTGTGCGAATAGTCGCATCCTAGGAGATTGACCGGGACCGGGGCAGATCCTGCAGAGAGCTGAATTCTTTGCATGCTTCACACAGGAAAAATAACATGTTCAAAAACATTCCCCTGACTAATTTCAGGGCTAACTGTAAAATGAGATTAAAGCAAATATTTTTTGCGCAGACTGCGAGTTATCACTAGGTCTATAGTTGTATTTTGAACAAAGAAGTCTCATAGGTATACGCTTTATACACTGAATTGGAGAAGCACTCAAGTAGTAAATGCTCGAAACACAAACTGTACACTTTTGCCAACGAATTTTTCTCATAAAATCTGTTTTTGGTTTTGTCTCTTTTATCTTTTGCAGAACTTGTCCACAGAAAAATGGTTCCTCGGCTACGGAAGTAACATTTTCAGTTAATCAATTATTGTCAAATTGGATTGTAGTTAGATTATTAAAGCTTCTCCGAGATATTGTCTCTATTCTTCTGTATAGAGTAATAAGTTACAAGCAATTCAGTTCATATTTTTGTCAAAGAAGGTTTTCAAAATGCTTATTATCCGTGAATTTCATATATAAAGTACAGCATAGATCAAAACGTTCAATTTTGAAACTATGTTTACCAGAATACCGATTTTGAACCGCTGTAAATCTGGTTTGGTATGCCATTTTTGAAAGTTTAATTCCAGAAATAATCATAAGACACCTTTACGCTCTAATATTGGGGACTCAATTCTGTGAAAAGGTCAAATTTCATGAAATTTAAAAATAATTCATACATTTATATACATGTACAAATGGAAAAAAAAATCTGAGGAAGCCGTAGCTTTCTCTAAAACGGAAGAAGTCGCTTAGGGAGGTTATGAAACGCAACACAGTGAGGAAAATATCTGACCAGCCCCCTTCGATTCATCAACGACCTTTTGAGTAGCCAACATCTCACGCACGGTTCAGTGGTCAGCTCAAATGATCCCTAATCATAGAACATTATTAATTTGCGCCCGTGTGTGCCTCATCAAGAAAGAAGGATTTCTCACCCAAGAGGGTTTGAAAGAAACACGTAATCAGCAAAGGACTATGATGAACTATACGTTGTCCTTTCAAACTAAAGAGGATCGACCCTCACTGCTAAATAACGTCCATGCACGCTGCACAGTAAGAGCATAATCTGGCAAAGAAGCGTCGCGTGCCCTATAAAAGGCCCCTCCTGTTGCAACCCTTGCACCACCCGACCCACCCCTCGACCGTGGCGCCATGCACCGACCCTGAATGCCACTTGCCGCTGGCCACGAGCAGCCGAACCCCAGGGAGGCATGCACCCAGCTCCTTAATTTAACATGCTTACATGTATGACTCACTGTGGAGCCATCGCGTGGTTTGATTCAAATTGATTAAGCCCCGAAGTGAACCCTTTCCCCCTTAGGAAATGTCTTACATGAGATAAGGAAGTAAACATAGCGGAGGTCAAAGCTTAACTCGATTACCCACCGTAACTGATCAAATATGGTTTGTAATAATCTACAGGGTGTTCCAAATCTATCCAAAAGGATTTCAAGGAACGATTTGCCAGCTCAGAATAGACTTTTCTCTCTATGAATATGAGTCCTAGTAAGGCTAACATCTAGAAGGAGTGCCCTGTGCCCTCCCCCATGAAAAAAAAATTATCCGTTTTCTCTGCAATTTTGGGAACAAATATTGGTCAATAGTCTGTTGCGCGCAAAAGATACAGCCTTCTGAAAGGTCAGAAATCCTCTCCTTCTTAGACAATTTGCGTGGTATAAAAGACGCTTGGCCCATGTAAATATGGGCAGTTTAAATTAAAGACTCTGCAAGAAAGCCACCAAAACTAAACCACGATAATGTTTGACCTGATCAATGGATTTTGCATAAAGTCTCACAACGATTGACCCAAATTTCGTCCTTAGAATTTAAAAAAAAAATTATTAGGTAAAAAAAAAAAAAATGAAAAATTGTCAGAACG
>NW_017547189.1:1402491-1573585 GCF_001854935.1 Bemisia tabaci
AGGAAAAAAAAAAAAAAAAAAAGTTTTACTCACTTTCAGCTTAAGAGTCAGTTTCTGAATTTTTGCCAGGTTCACATATTGCCGGGCTAAGAAAAAAACGCCTTTTTCGAGAGTTGCCAAATTGCCTTCGATAAAATGTTTTATTTTGTAGGAAGGTTATGGATATATTTTCGAAAACTTTTCAAGAACGTTAGGTAAAATTGCGAATAAATTTATCTGAAAAATTTGAAGAAAAATATTTACAAATTTTCTCAAAAATTCGTGATTTACCAACGAAAATTTGGCAACGCTTGAAGGCTAATACGACGTTTTTTCTTAGCACGTCAGCATAGGACTTGCTACAGAAAAAAAGGATTGGAATGACTTAAGAAATATTATTTGAAATGCACTTTGCAATTTGGAACTATAAATTCTAGCATGGCTTAAAAACAACGTATGTACCATTAGTTTCCCAATGCACAGTGTTTTTTTAGATGAGCCAGAATTTATAGTTCAAAATTGTAAAATGCAGTCCATTTAGAAATGGTATCAGAGAGTGTCCTTACATCTACCTATACTTCACTCTACGCGGAAGGAAAGGACTTTCAGTTTCGTCAGATAACCACGATGCTCCACTTTAACAAACACAACTCGACTATCCTCCTATGACAATCACAATCAAAAAATGAGAGCATTACATCCAATTCGAGAGTTATATTTAAGTTTACGGGATCGGTCGGGATGAACGACCCGATCTCCCTGAAAATAATATCAATGGAAGAAGGGATAATGAATGACAGTCTTCCACCGATGATTGATCACGGTTCAAGATTTTTCATTCGCAAAAACGACCGAAAAAATGACGAAACGAAACGCTCAACGCGGGACACGAGCCTCAGCCTCCACTAAGCGGTCCCTCCGGGGAGGGGTGCATAAATTAGGTTTTAACTGTTCTCAACAAATTACACATGTCAAAAATGTTGATATATCTGGCTTCTCGGCTGCCGCGCGTCGCGAAAGTGCGACTAATTTTGCTCAATTAGAGTGCGTGTGTCAAGAGCGAGACCGAGCGAGTGCGTGAGCAGGGCTGCCAAATCGCAGATTTTAGAATTACGATGATAGAGATTTTAGAAAAACGATGATAAGAGATTCTTTTTACATTAACTGGCTTTAAAATAATGTTGAGTGCTTCAGAAAGGTCATCAGGATCGTCATCAAGAGAGTCTTCTTCTACCTACAGAGTCTGTGAATGAACCACTGGAAAATAATTTTTGAAGGGTTGTAGTATTGGTCTTTTTTCGAGAAAATTCGAGAAAAAACGAAAAAGGCTCATTAAAAGTTCAAAAAGTCATTTCTAAGGGGAGAAAAAGCTAATCAAAATCCTAGGCATCAGAAGTTGTACGCGCGTCGAGTAGATCCGCCAATCAACGAACTCCGTTCCACCGCCTGGCTACGTCATTGGCGCCCACCAAAAATATAGTTTCAAACGGGTCAAATTTTCTGNCCGCGCGTAACCGGGAACGCGCAGAAAAATCGCTATAACTCAAGAATGAATCGTTTCCCCAAGGTCAAACAAAGTGTGGTAGATGCAAAATTTTATGGAGAATCACCTTAACTGGTTTTTATTCACATAGCAACAATCGCCTGGAGAGGAGAGACGAAAAACGAAAAAAAGTCGAACCTTCAAAATCGAAAAAATCGATTTATGACTACGATAAATTACGCAACCATGCAAACAGCATCAATATTCGTGTAGAGAATATTTGTTAACGTTTTTTAGCGCAAACCGCAACACTTACACTCAAACCGTTCGCGAGATATCGATTTTTAAAGTTTTGAAAAAATTGCAACTTTGCCCCCCTGCCCCCTCCCCCCTAATTATCCGAGGGGGCTGAAATTTTGCCCAAGCATCGAGGACACCTAGTACAACATCTGAGCAAAGTTTGGGCCAAATCCAGGGGGGGGGGCCAAAATCGGCGTTTTTGGAACAACCTCTTTTCTGCATTTTCAAAACGGGGTTACAAACCTTGTCAAGTATGTACTCTCATGAATCCTAGGGCTCAAATCAGGATGAATACAGTTGCTCTTGATTTAAATACGTCCAATTGAAAAACTCCGTCACCTCACGTTGCCCATTTCCAGTTTTTCGTGGCACATTTGGTGTCAAATTATACCTTTACCATATTATACTTTTTGCGGGAGGCTTAAAAATCCGTAAATTTTTAACATAGATTATGCAATTTGACACACAATTGTGTATACTTTGAGCTACATAAGGACCTTATTTTCTTTTTGAGCCAACAAAAGTTGGCAACAAACTTATTGTCCCCTTCGTGCGTTACAAGGATTTGAATATTTTGTTAATGGTTTGGCAACAGTGAGATAGGGTAGCTAAGCGGGGTAAGTAATGCGTTTGAGATCATGTGCGTTTTGAAACACAATGGGGGTCTTCATTATGCTTTGGTAGTCTGCTCCACTCGGAGCTGTGTGTCTGCAAATTGTATGATGGAGACGGACTTTAAATCCAAATTATGGAATTTGAAAAATACTCTCGATTTGTGACGTTGAAATTTTTTTTTTTAAATTAAGAGATATTGTTTGTTGAGTGAATGGAAGGACATTTTGTATGACTGTTTTATTATTGGTTCAGATATTTGCATCTTTTGAACTTTTTTTTCAACTGATGAATATATCATTTGTTTTCGTTCAAAAATCTTTCTCGGGTTATTTTGGTGGTGATTCTTTTCGGTTGCCGTGTAATCTGTGTAACTATTTCTGATTTTCCTTTGAACTTTTCCCCTTTATTTTCAACTCTTCTTTTTTTCTCTATTGTTTCTCTTATTTTGAGTCTTTTAACATGATGATTATTTTTCTTCCCCTCTCTCCTAGTTTGATCAGTTTTTTTATTTTTCTTCGCTACTCCATTTTGATTCTGTTTCCTCTCCCGTGGTTTTATTATTTGTTTTTCTTTTCTCTTTACGGTTTTATATATAAATATATATGTACTTTTTTTTCTAGATTTTTCGGTGAATTTAATTTCTGTGATTGCATGTCTTTGTAGCCGTGGCATGAATTCTTTCTAAAATTTTCCGAAGTCCTGACAGATTTGGGATTATAAAGCACTAAGTTTACAATCTTTCGCAACCATCGAAAATATATTCTTAATGGCTTACACAAATTCCAGTGTGCTATAAATCTAACACACATTGAGTTACAGCAAACGTGTAAGAGATTAATTTGGGTGCTGAGTTAATTGCAATTTGTGTAGAGGGTCTACAATCGCAATGCCTTCCTTGCCCAAGACTTCGCACAGAATTGCACCTTTCAGGCGCCAGTGACTCATTTATTTTTGCAGTATGACTGAGATCATCACATTGGTGGATCCAGCAAATTGGCAACGTTGGTTTTCTCCATTTAAACCTACGGAAATGTATCGATTCTTAGAGGGGGCAAGTGCTCCGACAAGAATCGATTATTTAACATAGCTTTAAATGGAGAAAATCCGGTGTTGCCAAATTGCTGGATCCACCTCTGGGTCATCAATGCTGCCGTGCCAAGGAAAAACGCCGTAAGAGCCTTTAAGCGTTGCCAAATTTCCTTTGACTCATAACAAATTTTCGAGGATATTCATCAGTATTTATCTCCTGATTTTTCATCTAAAACATCTGACAATTTCAAGATATACAATGCATAACTTCCTTCAAATATGAATATTTTCTGATAGGAAATTTGACAACGCCTGAAGGTTCATACAGCGTTTTACCTCTGCACGGCAGGATTGGTGTCAAAACCGAGTTGTGATCGATAGAATTGTGATCGAAGAATACACTTCTTTCATCTTTTCTCCCCGGAAAAACTTGTTTGAAGACTCGGCGATAGTTCTTCAACAACACATGGCAATAAAAAAAACTATTGGAGATGGTAAGTCTGAAGAAGGAAATACGCGCGCTCTTCAAAAGCGTCATCTCCATTCCCCGGCATATAGGCTCACTTCTCCTCACGAGCACTCAAAACCCAGATTCGATCCTGGGCTTGAACAGAGAAGCCTATAAAACCAACACCAATGCAGTAGCATACTGTGTGATGGTGAGCGTGGGAGGTATAGACAAGAGTGGGGCGAGGATGGCGCGGGGTCTATGAAAATGTACTTACCGACAAGTGCATTTTCTTCCCTCGGCTCCTGCGAGGGAATAATGACAGATAAATGACTCAGAAAATAAAAACACGCCAGCAATGCGTCGGAGTGTTATGAGCCATCGCTTTATGAACAATTTACAGAAATTTATTGCCATCAATAAAAAGGGGAAGATCGGCTCCGAGCGGGCCTCGCTTGTCAGGGGGCGCGGGACTGAAATGAGGGGTCGGGGAAAATAGGGGGGGGGGTGGTTAGAGCACGTGCCGCAAGTCATGGAAAACTCATTATATGCTATGCTTGAAAGAGTTGCGGAATAATCCAGTGGTGCAAGAACCCTGTCGCGTCATCTAGATACGTGGAGTTTTTCATGGCGTATTTACTCTGCACGCCTGAAACACAATACTGTAATTTATATCGAATCATAAAGCCTTTTCACTGAAAAAGTATCAGTTGCATGTAGCGTGTAAATCCATTTCCTCGTAAAAACTCGAATAGCGACCGAGAAGGTACTGATCTACCCAACAGGGACGAAAGTCTTTTGTTGCAAAAAGTAACCATCGAAACTGAGGTCTATCCTATGTCTAACCAGCCTACTTGTTCCAGTAAGATTGACTATATTCAGCCATATTTTTTCCGGCGTGCATAGCAAAGAATACATGTTTTAAAACTATTAATTTCAACATATGTTTTTACTGATTCTCATATTACATATATACAGAGTATGCATTAAGACTATAGTTTTACTTGAAATAGTTAATATCTCAATTTTTTCAAAAACTGCTCTTATGTGCCTTGTCCTCCAAGCCCCTCATATACAGGGTTATCCAAAAGTCACTGACCACCCCTGTAACTTTTTTCCAAATNAAAAAAAAAGTTAGCCCCCGCCCCCCTTAAGGGGGGCCGCCCCCCAAAATTTTGGGGGGACCAAAAAGTTGCTACTTTAGACCGAGGAACATTCCCAAAGTTTCAAACTTCTATCTCAATTTGGAAAAAAGTTACAGGGGTGGTCAGTGACTTTTGGATAACCCTGTATATCATCAGATGGTATTTTATTTTGTATCATCAGATGGTATTTTATTTTGTATCATCAGATGGTATTTGATCGAGACTCTTTTATTTTCGTGAGGTATTTCCCTCGCTTACATGTAAAAAAAAAGCCTCAGTCAAAAGCTCGGACTTCTCAACCTCCTTTTACCTCGCTTTTTCCTATTTTCATTTATTTTGCCCTCCCTTATCCCTCTTTTTCTTGTTTTACTCATGAAATCTAGATGCAACGACCGATTAACGAGAAAATGCTTCTCGGGGAAGTCAAAGCATGCGATCATCCGAAGGATTTCCAAAGTAGCCGAACGTTGCCAAATTTAGGGCACAGCCAAATAATCCCCATTGAATCAGTGCAGAAAGGATGAATTCCGGGAACCTATCATACAGCGTTTACCTAGTTGAAATCCGGCGAGGGCATTAGATGATGATTGATGTGACCCGGCGAAAAAACGCGCCAAGACAAAGGTGCCCGCGCTGAGGTTGCCGAATTGGGCCATAAAGGAAGAAGGAAAATAAAATGAAATAAAGCGCTAACTTAATTTTAAAACTACTTAAGTTGAGGGAAGATTTATAATACGTACATATAGTTCCTTGTGCTCCTTACTTGATGGCCGGATAAGCAGGGCTCTGCCCCAGTCGTTAGAAGAAGAAGAAGAAGAAGAAGAAGAAGAAGAAGAAGAAGAAGAAGTTGAAGGGGCTTGTGTGCGGCATTGTTATTACTAATATAAGTTTTGACCAAGGTCTACTGATGAATAGTTTGTTGAAACGTACCTAAAATTTGCCACGGCTTTTTGGAATCATATGCTTCTCATTACCAAGCAATACCAGCCACACGATCAAAGAGGTGAGAAGTCAAATCAGGCACTTTTTCAAATGCCTACACGGAGAGAAAACTTAACACAAAAGTTTGGTTCATACGGGAGGTGAAACACAAAATAACCCAAGCCTTAGGTTGACTCTTGGATTTTCTGGTCTTTCCATTGTTTCCTGCAATAAATTCACCGCAAACCGTTTCAAAATCAACACAAAATATGAGTTGGTTTGTCCTGAACCTCCTGTATTAACTAAAAGTAACGCAAATTGTTATCAGTGTAGATAGACGATTAAATATTCTTACTCGGAATGAAATTCTTTTTCAAAAGGTGAATATCAATCAAAATTGAATATTTTATAGGGTGATTTCTCCGTTACGTTAATATTGGAAATAGAAACTAGGCGTTTATGCCGATCGACTTACTTTTCTCTAACGTATAGGTTTGAACCATCAATACGCGGTTCTTCTTCTGGCGCAACTTACTAAAAGCAAATCCTAGTTTTTAACAGAAATTTAAATTTTTATTGTTAAGGTTTTTTAAATATTAAAATTTTTACTTATTTATAAGTTGGCTTATTTATATCTTTTTTAATCAATATAATATATTTAAATATTAAGTTAGCTAACTTTAGGTCTAACCGCAACTGCTGGCACCTAATTAGTTGGGATTTAAATAAATTTTTTTAGTAGATTGCTCGCAAGATTTCTTTGAAAAAGTACGGAAGGTTTCATTAATTTCTTCTTTTTTTATTTAAAAAAAAAAAAAAAAAAAAAAAAAAAAAAAAAAAAAAACTTGAGTCAAGTCATCAAGAACTTTGTGCATGACAAGTATACAATTCCACTAGAATCTCAAGTTTATTCATAGTAATGGTTGGTATTTTTATGAATACTCTCCACTCCTCCAGATAACATTCCGAGTTTTCAACTTTAGAGAGCGGCAACTGAGCGAGCCACCCTTACTTGCCTTTTGACCTTTTCGCCTTGGCGGATCCTCCTAAGCGCTGACACGATCTATCATTTGAAGCTTGAAATGTCTTGTGTACAGCCTGCTTTTTTTAACCGCTGTTTTGTTTTTTGCCGCCTCCCAATCTTGATATGAGTTTCAAACAGGTCGTTAAAAAGTGCGTCCATGGTTTCAAGTCGAATTTCGAGACAAAAAAGATCAAATTTTGATCGCACCTACGTTCTTTGTTTGACGCCAAACTTGCCCAGCGGAGAGGTTGAAAGTATAATTGTTGCTACTCACTTTAAGTGGATAGGCAGTGCGACGCATGCAAATTTTCAAGATTTTTTGTTAGCATTCCTGCCGTACTTTTTTTTCGTGCATTGAAAATAATTCAGTCTCAAAAATGGTTTGAATTAAACGCATTGGACCTTTAGTTGCGGACACATTAAACACGCTTTTGAATCGATAATTTTTAGTATGGGGGTGCGCCCCCTGATAGCTTCGCGGTCTAACTCCCCCCAACGCTTCGCGTCTCAGGCGTTATGCTTTACAATTATAATTTTACATTATATAACGTATGATAAGAATTAGTCGAAGGAAACGCTCCTTGGATTTTTTGGCAATCACAGCCAGTCTCCATGATTTTGTGGCAAGGACGAAGATTCTCAAACGAACTCTATTTGAATGAGTCCGTGAAATATTACAAAAGTACATATTTTTTATACAGTGAAGGTCCTAAAAAATTCGAAAGTGCAACCAAATTATCACAAATCTCAATTTTTGACGCCCCAGCCGTTCTATTGTGATTTTCTTCATAGAAAAAAAAAAAAAAAAAAAAAAAAAAATTGTCCACGTCATTTTTTGAAAAAATTCCTGAATTTTTCATCTATGTGAAGAATCCTCTATGTATATGGAATGTCAAGCAATATTTTTCTTTTGATAACATAAAACGGGAGCGGTAATTTTGAGACACTGCAAAAAAAAAACTCTCCATTTTACTGTCTCACCGTCGGAGTGTAGATACGCGTATACCCGAACGGCAGCTACCATGCGTTTCCGTAATCTATACGGCATCGGATCTGTCTTTCTTGGAAGGCCCCTAGCTTAATTTCGATATCGGAGGCGATTGCAATAGCCTTTTGTCTTTGGGAAAAACGTTGAAAATAAACTCGGTCCCACCGGGTTGGCGAGGTCAGCAGCGATATTTTGAAACCCGAACGTTTCCATTCTTCACCTAAGTCCACAACCATAAATTTTAGAAACAGCTGCTCGTAGCTATTTTTGAAAATGCACCTAGAGTATTACTCTATCAATGAACCCATTCTAAATGATCTATAATTTGATTTAGGCGTAACATGTGCACCAGAGAACCCATTGTCCGCGTTCTGCCGTCCCGAAAAAGTCGAAGCAATTGGTGATGATAGTTTTCACCGCACACGAGACCCCTTCACACCCTTTCTGTGACCTCCCCCGGGGCCGAACAATTATTTCACCCCTCGGGGATGAAATTCAATTAGAGCGGCAAAAAACAACTCCTGCCAGACTGACGCTCTCGTTTACTTACGTTTGAAACGGTCCACCGTCCCGTCGCCCTTTCGAGGCCCAAACTTGACAACATCGGGGCACTTTACGCGTATCAAAAAATGAGGTGCAGTATACGAAACACTTGCCACCTCACGCGGCAATGAGTTAGGAAACACCACACATCTGCACACATCTTCCATGCAGGGGAACACACCCCATCGGCGTTGCCTGATCAATTTTTTATCATCGAGTTACGTTGCGGAGCTTTGGAGACAGTAGCGTGGCGTGTTTTGCGATATATCGATTGATTTGCCTTTTAAACCTATGGTAAAGAATCGATTATTAAGGTGTCCGCTGCGAACACCCTGATAATCGATCCTTTTTCATAGGTTTAAATGGCATAACAATCGATATATCGCAATTCACGCCACGCAAGCGTTGGAGACAGTGCGTTTGTCGAGCGGTTCATTCAGTGGCAATATTCTCTCAGTTTTTGACGAGATACCCGATGTGTTTTTAGGTTCTATTGATAATTTTTCGAAGGAGGTTTTCATGCAAGGTTTTTCAAATATTTGAAGAAAACGACTTTGAGGATTTTTATTCTCTTCTTCTTTTTAACTGACCCTGGGAATAGAATGTAATACAAGAAAATAAAAAAGTGAGGATTGGGCTGTGAATGGGAGGATGGAAAATAATCTTTGGAAAAAAATCGTATTTACTTACGGAAGGACATTCACTTGTTCATGAAAGACCAAGTTAACGGAAAAGTGAATTTGAAGTATTCGTTAAAATTTTTTCAAGGTTTTGAAGAACAATCACAAATAATATTGAAAGTCTGGGTTTTTTCCACGCGCTTCACTTAGCCTTTTTGAGGAAATACGCAGGAAAAACCAAATTTTAAACCAATTGATTATAATGTGAGATTATTTTCTTCACTTTTAGTTGCTTTGAAACTTTGAAAATCGCGAAAAAATGCGATTTAGATAACACGATGTAAAAAGATACACTTTGGATAACAAAATACAAAATTTTGCGAATTTGCGAACGAAACACGCAATTTTTCCTGGAACGGCGCGGCGCAGTGCTGACAGTAATGATGACGAGGACTTGAGATGAAAAGGAGAAGCCCTCGGCGCGGCGGTCGGCTTGAAACACCTATTAGCGCCTTTAAGACTACATGAATACTTCACGATACTTCACGTATTGCGTCAAAAACAGAGCGTCCAACAGCGGTCGGCGGGAAACGCATAGCGCCTCCAAGATTGTGGGAATACTTCACGCATCGCGCCAAACACAGTGTAGTCAGCGCGGCGCTGCTGCGGCGGGAGTTAAAATTATCAAACCACATTTATGTTTGTTCTTTCATAATTTTTTCGTTAAGGTGATTCGATGGACGCCATATTTTGTTTCAGAACGGCATGCGATATATCGCATCAATTGGTTCCATTTTTTCAGCTACTCGTCATTTTTCTCCAATTTTGAGATCGCAATTCTGTAGTCAGGAGATTAAAGCACTCACTTACCAATTTTAACAAAGAAATTCAACGTAATAAAGGCGTATTTTCTTCGGAGAGAAAATATCGCATTCGAGTGCAGTTTCGATGCCAGGATCGAATGCGATGTCTTCTCTCTAAAAAAATCACGCCTTAGTTACGTTGAATTTCTTTGTTAAAATTAGTAAGTGAGTGCTTTAGTCTCCTGACAACAGAATTGCCATCTCAAAATTGGAGAAAAATTATTAGTAGCTGAAAAAATAGAGCCAATCGATACAAAATGTGGCGTCCATCGAATCACCTTAACAAAACAAAAAAACGGAGAAAATCACTGAAAGTGAGAAACTGGCAACCTGGAAGTAAAAACACTCATCTCGTTGAAAAGGATCAATTACAACTGGTGTTTGAGATCAGTCTACATGCAAATTCATAATTGCATTTGGGCCACCAACCCTTCTGGGACGAAATGAGAGCGTGTGTATGCATGACTTCTGCGAGTCCCTTTGGTATAACTCTCGAGATTTGAGTGTATACATCCGATATGGAGGCCACTTCCATATTCATTTTAATATTTTAAATATAAAAAGTAGTTTGAAACACATTTTTAATTTAATTAAGCTCGCCAATTGGACCGCTATCTAGCTTTCATAAACATTACGAGGATTTTCAAAGACGCTCACTGAGAGGCGAAATTCACGAAAGAAAAAAGTACTAGATTGGATAGGGGAAATAAGGGCTGAGTTAAGCAGAAAGGAATCAACCCACATTTTGGAAAAAATGGAGTTATGAGTGGTTTTGAACTCAACCACTGCTCTACTAGCTATCGCCAAAAATTTAAAGTTTTTGTTGGAGCAAATTTTGCACAAATTGAACTTGAAGTTTATCTTTTACATTGAGTCTTATGCAGGAGCCAAACTTTAAACCTCTTTTTCTCGGTTCGATTCCGATGTGGCTTGGTTCCTTTCTATTTTACTCCGTTCACCGGTAAATACGATAAATACTGTTCTTAGCTCACTCAAAGTATTGCATTTTTAAGGAAGGAAAAAACTCCAATCAAAAATTGAAAGGAGCCCTTAAAGAGGAGACATAAATAAATTACGTAACATACATGCAAAAAATATAAGTTATCATTTTTCCTTAAACGAAAAAAGCAAGTATATTTCAAAATTATGAAATCTCTGTTTGCAATTTGTAATTATACTAGGAAATTTGGGGAATTTTGCGACTCGTACTTTCTCCGATTATTTCTTTTTCTTTATTACACGTACCGATCAGCACAATTGTAGATAGAAATTGCATAGTCATATTCCTGTTAAAAATTGTTCGTGCCGGAGCCACGTAGGTATCACAATCTTAATAATGAAATCACACTTCTTCGTCTGGAAATGAAGTTTTTCCCATCGGCTCATTTTTCCGAGATCCGATGACGTTTTCAAAAAGGGAAACTTTGATATTGACAGATTTATTTTATCTGACTAAAAAGGCGATTTAAGAGGTACGAGCATTTTAATGCGATGATTGACGCCTAGATATGACAACAAGCCCACGTTAATTGGACAATACCGTCAGCTTAATAACACTTAAAACGAAATCCGTTGTTACTAAATTGTGTTGATACTATTTAGATTTTTCCTCTGGCAAGTATTCAGGTAGGCTAAATGTTTCCCGCGATGTGGCAATGTTATCGGGCAGCCAGCCAGCCAGACGCGAACTCTGGAAAAGTGGGACGCTCAAATTCATCTCGTGGAAGAACTTTAAGGAGTTTTTGAAAGTTGCCTTTGAGCGGCGCGTGATCCTGCCGAGGAGGTTATTTGGCCTTATTTGATCACCAACTTCACCGGTAAGTTGGGAGTCCTTTGTAATTTCAGAGCCGATGGTGCTTGGTGATGAAGTAACGTTAATCCACAGGGGCTTGGCGCGGCTTTTGCGGAACTGGGGATGCGTTATGAGAGCGAGTTCCAATAAAATCACGAATACTATACATACAAGCAACATACTGCTAATTCTCTCGTCACGGTCAAAAACCAAATCAATTATGGTATAGATCCTTTTTAATGCTCTTAAAAACGAACCACCTTAGCAGAAGCGGATCCAGAAATTTGGTAACACCGGGTTTCCTCCATTCAAACCTATGTTAAATGATCGATTCTTGTCGGAGCACCTGACCCATCGGATTTACCCTTAAATCGAGAATCAAGCCTTTTAATTAAATCATATTTCTGTGTAATTCAAGCGAATTTCCGATTGAATCTAGATTATTTATCTTGTCTTTTTTGAGAGTCTGGACTTTGGATCCGAGAGACTTTCTTTCCAATGTTGGAAACTGTCCCAATCAAAACGTTTATTCATTTAAGAGTGTTGCATGTCAACCCTTGTTTGACTGTCATAGGAAGCATCATGTTCCTATGTTTCCCCAATGCCTCCATGATTAAAATATATTGTGGGATAGAAAAATGAGAGAGCCATTTTAGAAGCCACAATAACCTAATGATGGCTGGAGGACCGAAACTTGTTTTTAAAAAAATGATGTTTTGAACAATTGAGCATTCGACTTTGTGTTATTTATTTTACTTTTCAAAGATCTTGTTTGGTGGTTTGTGATTTTCAAAAATATATGGTGTCATTATCTGAGGTTGGGATTTACACAACACTCGCTCCATGTGAACATACACAGACGTAGAAAAAACACAAAACAATGGGTAAACAAGGCTAAAAATAGAAAAAAACCTGGGACGTTTTGGGGGTGGTCTCAATTCCCTCTTCGAAACTAGGAAACAAAAATAAAGTTAAAAAATAAATTATAAAAATCAAGAGAGCCCCTATTTGCCTGTTTTATGTCTCTGTTTTTAGTCTCGTTTACACATTTTTTGTGTTTTTTCTTGTTAAATTATTCGTGCAATCTTTGTGTATTATCTTCATACACAGAAGCTAAGATTGAGTTCAATTCTCATATTTCCTCCTCTGAGTTTTTCAATTATGATTGAACTTCTTCTCCAGTTTTAAATTGCACACTCGTGAAATTTAAGAAGGCTGAATATCATATTTGTTACGTCGTGACTAGAAGTTTACGATGGAAAAAAATATGATGGAGCGACCTCTTGACGGTGAGGTAAGGCATGAAAGAAATGAATGCTTGGGCTCAGGGGCTGCGCAATTATCTGATGTGTAAAAAAAGAAAGAAAAAAATTCTCTAATTGTTAATATTTTGAGCGGATATTACGAAATAATCTTGCGATCTCACAACTACCCGACTCCTGATTCAAAACAGTGGCGCCATATTTTCGGAAAACTCAGCAAAGCCTTTATAAATTAATGCAAATCTTGAGGACAATCGATATGTTGATCAAGTACGTCATTTCGTCCCACTGCTTCAAAATTCTGATGCCGGACAACAAAATAGATGAAATTAAAAACTAAAAGCATACCTATCAATTTTTCTGCGCAGTAATTACAGATGGAACATCAAATATAAAATAAACTACGTCTCTCATCATTCCACTATCATATACTAAAATACGAAGATATTCAAAAGCAACCGCCTGCGCACAAACACTAGGTGTAAAGCAATAAAATTGGTTGGAAAAAGGTTAATGTTTCCTTTAGAAAAGTCATTTTTTTTTACACAGATAATTTCCTACAAAATATGCTTAAATGCAATCCGATGTCCAAAAATATGACGGGTCCATTCCTAGTAGGTATTGAATTATTAAAGAGGACGTAGAATTGTTTGTCTAAAATGAATATAAATTACTAAGAAGCCATCTAATATTACTTACACCTACCACTATTAGCCGTCTACTCACTGAGGAGTAGACTCATGGTCGAGTCTTGAAGGTTTGAACCCCATCTAGATAGTGATCAAAATTCGGCCCCCATCAACTTTTTCCCCCGAAACAAGTCATTTTCAGGTTTTTTTTGGAATTTTTCATATTTTTTGAGAGACATTCGATTTTCGACCTCCCGCGGGAATAACTTGACTTGGGCATTGAATACTACTCTGTCGGGCTAAGGAAAAACGCCGTATGAGCCATCAGACGTTGCCAAATTTCTTTTGATAAAACACGAATTTCCCAGTAAACTTATGAATATTTTCCTTCTAATTTTTTGAACAATTTTGTTCGCGATTTTATCTAAATTTTCTGAAAATTTCAAGGAAAAATACCCCTAACTTTCCTCAAAAATAAACAATTTATCGAAGAAAACTTGGCAACTCTCGAATGTTCATACGGCTTTCTTCCTTAGGACGGCAGTACTATCATCCTGACCCTATATCTACCCATACCCTTCGGAAAACTAAGGGATTTACATTGCTCCCTGGCAACATTGCTGAAATCTTGCCTATTTGCATGGTGAAGAGCGGAAGCAAATGCAATCTTTTCGTCGGCCAAGAGTGCTTGATGTAATTAACCGCGCTTCTGCACTTTTTCCCCCACCCCGCCCCCCTCCCTGGCGTTGTTTTTGAAGTTATGAAAACGCCAGCCTGTTTCGCAAGCTCGCATGCCGGCTCAAAAGCCAATTTGAGCCTGTCTGCTGTCGAGCAAAATGAACTAAAACAATTTGGCTGTCTTCTACCTTGTAAGTAGCTCTATTCAGCATTTCAGCACAAGGCGCGCCGTGCACACACATGAAGAGACACGAGTCTGTAGATGGGAACACTTTTGAGCCGAACATTAGCGCATGTTTTTTTAGAGGGTAACACACCGTATGTGCGAGATACCGTTTTAAAAAAAGAGGAAAAAATAAATGTAGTTTTCCTTCTTCAGGAATGAGATTGAATCATAAAGATGTAAGCATGAAGTCTACGACTTTAAATTCCACACTCTGCACCTGAGTGCGCTTGCCTGCTCGTCTCGTGAGAGATCAACGAGAGAGTGGAGTTTATTTTACAGAGAGGAATCGAATGCACATGGACTAATATTAACTATTATAATACGATTCTGATTATAACATCTCAAAAATAAATATCTTGTCGGGGGAAATTTGGCAACAGCAGAGTGCCCATAAGGCGTTCCTCGTTAGCACAGCAGTGTTAGACCTCGGGTTCTTCTCCAAGATTTTTAAAATGGACGCATTTCTCCCAAACGGAACTGTGTGCATTAAGACACGAGCCCTGAGACCCATAAAAATACATGCATAATAGGGCTCACGTCATGATGCACATAGTTCTGTTTGGTAGAAATGCGTCCAAATCATAGTGAAACAACCTAATCAGTAACGACTCTGCGTAGTGCTACGCCGCACAACGCAAGGAACGAGCTACGTCTGAATCCACAACTCTGACGTTAGTGACCACTCCGTAAGAGACGGTCAAATAAGCTCCCACCCCGCATAATCACACTCCATTTACGAGTCGAGCAACAAAACGGGAGCACGGGGAAACTTACGAGCGTGGCGAACGCGGAAAGCGCGGCTCAATTTCACAGATGTCTTAGTTGAAATGAGCAAAAAACGCATTAAGACTCTTATCCCTTCCGGCGGTCCCCTCGTTTCGTGCCATATCGGGGTGGGGTGCGGAGAAAATAAAGGGGTTTATTCTGGCGTTAGACTTAATATAACGCGTGTCACGGATATCGACGATGTTCCGCGGCCGGTGGTCATTTCCAACCCCCCGACACCCCCCTCCCCCCCGACCCCGCGGCTCGCAACTCACCCCGTGCGTGAGGTCCCGCAGGGTCAGAAGTCGTTCCGGGCACCGGCGCCTGGTTAGCAGGCAATAAAATCGCTTTACAGGTCCGATAAAGATTTGATGGGAGATGTCGATGATGAGTTGGTCTTAATGGCGAGCGTTGAGGTCGGCGAATTTGCCGTTGGAATTCCTTAATGCGAGTTGGTATGTCCGGGAGAAGGGACGTTTGGAGACGGGTCCTCCTGGGAAGGTTGTTTTGCTGGCTTCGAGGGATTAATGTATGTTTGAGAATTCGATAGAGGAAGGTTTGAGGTCGAGAGAAGAAATTGAAGGCGGAGAAAGAGGCAGAAAAAAGCGAAGAAATAAAGAAGAGAGAAGAGAAATAGAGGTCGAAAATCGGGAATTTTTCGCTGTTGATTCTTCTCTCTCTTGACTTCCTCAGCTCCTCTGAACTCTTCTCATTTTTTGCCTCCTTTCTGTTCTGCTATTTTCTTGCTTCTTTTTCACCTTCCTATTCCTGTATCTATTTCTCCTCTCCCGCTTCTCATAATTGTGTATCCTCTCGTTATTCCTTTAGTTACACATTGAAAAAAAAAATTGGTGGAATTTACCATTCCTTCACACTGTATTTCACACAGTGTCAATTTAAAGGCAATCCTGCCAGAAGGAATGTAAACGTTACTATACACTGGTAAAGGTAACCATTCCTCTAGCAGAATCGACTTAGAGATTTGTAGAATTTACTATTCCTTCACACTGTGTGAAATACAGCGTGAAGGAATGGTAAATTCTACCTATCTTTTTTCTGTTCACTGTCTCTCCCTCTCCTCTTCTTTCTCCCTCCTTGTCCTCCATGTTTTCTCTTCTCCTTCTCCACCTATTTCTCATTTATCTTTCGTCTACATATCCTCTTTTCCTTCTGCGCCTTTGCATCCCTCATCCCTGTGTTCCTTCAGTGCTTAAGAACGTAAGTTTATGCAGCAATTACAATTCATGAAGTTTTTTTTATTTATAAAATGTAACTCTTTAGAAATGTACACCTTTAAAAATTTTAAATTTTTCTAAAAATGTGTGGCAAAGAGAGTTGCACTTGAGGGAGAATCTTCGTGGACGGTGAGGCAAATAGATATTTTTATGATGAGACTCCCTCTCCACCGTCTTGCGGTCACGCAAACATTGAATACAATATTATTTTTCCAAAAACCTCACAGAGAGATGATTCATTTTGGGGTGCATAAATTATGTAGTCCCAAAGCGATGCATTTACTGCCACAAGAAATAGGGAGGTAAGAGGAATTATTGAGAGAAGAAGCCTGAACGACGCCTCCCCCAACGCAGCCCCTCTTGTTTTGGTTATTCGACTGGTTGTTTATGAAGATTCGTGAGCCGATATTGCATTCCAGCATGCGATAGGTCGGAATGGTAAAAATACAATCCATGCAAAATAATATACACATAATAAAATATACATAATATATACATAAAGTAATATAGTTATTAATATTTAAGTGCTGACATAAAACAGCACTTAAATATACTAAATCTATTATTAAAAAAGATATTAATCATTAGCAATAGAGAAGGAGAGGTAGAACACATCATTTCAATCAGACAAAAATCGAAATCTAACCACGGACCAGTCGATTAATCGCAATGCTTAGGAGCGAGGGTTGAAGATTCAATTAAGTAATTCAGACGAATCTTGTTACAGTTGAGGGTGCATTTGTTTATCCAAGTGTTGTCGGATTTCCGTTGGCATGGGAAAATCTTGGCCATTTACGCATTGATATATTTCTGGGGTTATTATGAAAATGAGTTCTATTTCTGAGAAGTTGGGAGATTGTATTTGATCTCAAAAATTGTCTGGATACAACGAGTATACTTCGAGCATACTTTCTAAAACTCAGGCTAAATGAGGTCTCGGAAGCGCAATACAAGTTATTTACGAATCATAATCTTTATTTTCTTCCTTTTTCTAAATACACCTTGATACATCTCTACTGAAATAATAATCTTAAAATTTGCTGCTCACAATATCGTTCCAACATGACTTGACCTTCAACAAAAGGGATCTTCAAGGTGAGTAAAAAAAAACTTAAGGAATCCTACGCGTCTTTCAGAATGCACTTAAATAATTTATGGTACTTTCTGAAGCACTAACATGTGATGCATATCATCGTATGCCTCGGTACTATTATCATCTAACAGTAACTCCACCAATCGCAAAATCCACATATCACCAATATCACCACCTTCTAGCGTGAGAGCGTATCTCTATTTCCATATGATGTTTCCATAAGAGCCCTGGCATGCATAAAGTTATACGGCAAACAGGGCTCAAATGGGAAATTAAGATACGCCCTTACGCTAGAGGAGCAACTATATTTACCTCTACACCGCAAATTTTATTAGTATTATAATTTATCTTTCGTCCATGCTTCTTAGCGTGTAATTTTTTTTTTTTTTTTTCCCCTTATTAAGTACTAGTACTCCCCATAATATCTCAATGGGAGAATTTTCTCGAGGATTTTCGCTGTTGTGCGTAGAAAAATAAAGGATGCTGACCCAACATTCTGGATTTAAAAAAGCGGATAGTTTTACATCTTGACATTGATATAGTAACTGCTGTGACGGTTAATGCAGCGTTTTGTGAGTTTTTGCGCACTTAATTACATCCCGAATTTTCGGCCCTTTTAGCATCCTTTTGATCCGTGTAGGCCTAAATGCATAACCACAATTTCCCAGCTTTTCCCTCGGAACAAGAATCGCCATCGAAACAGCAGTGTATGTTGTAAATATTTCGCAAGAGAGCACCCCTTCTGAGCGGCCAGCGTGGCATGTCCATTCATTACAAGCTGTCAATCCGGCCAGCACCCTCGCAAGGAGTTTCTCCCTTCCCGGAAGTATCCCAGAAGCCGCTAAGCTGACCGATGAGCAATCGCTTGACAAGGAAAATGCACTTAAGATGAGATCTAATAAATGAACTCACTCAGGAGAGACCCTTCCTCCTCGTAATACTCTCTTTGCACCACCCACTTTTTGTGTATCCATTACGGAGAGGACGGAGGAAGAAACGAGATTTGCCTATATTAAATCGAGATTCCGCTGGAAAAGAAACGAGTGAAGAAGCCAAAATGAATTCTGGTCTTATTATGGAAACCGGAGACTTCTTGCGAAAGAAAAATGGCGACTAAATTACCTTAATGGACTGAGAGTTAAAAAAGAAACAGAGGAGTAGATGGAATTTGCGGGGGAGGAGAGAAGAAAAACGGGTAAAAAGAGATGCTGCATATTTATTTAGAAAATAATACTTATTTCTAAAGCTTCCCAGCGAAATAAACATTCGATTTAACGTTTCCTATACCTTTTAAGATTAATTTCTTTTAACATAATGCTACAATGAAAGTGTGATAAAAGTTGAATTCAAAACTGGTGTAGTCTGTTCGGGGGTCGCAAAAGCAGATAATTCAAGAATATCTCAAATTAAGCACTATAATAGCTTGATTGTTAAAGATCTCTGAGTGAATTTCACTCCACAATCTGCTTGAGCACAGTCTACTCCGCAGAGAGAGTGAATTTCTTTCTGCACTCTTATTTTTTCGCTTGTTTGGGAGCAAAATAAAGGCTAAGGAGTAAAATGCACTCTGGATTTCGACCGGAATTTTCAACCATGTATGATGGAGGAATGCGTTTTGCCTTTGAACTAATTTAAAGTACACAAACTGATTGCAGTCGCAGGGATCTTAAGACAGTATGTTGGAATTTTCTTAGTCAACTTGCGTCAAAAATCAGCATAAAGCTGAAAATCTCGATACAGAGGGGAAAACGCTCACACACAAGCACGGAGGGAAAATTGGTATCTCTTGGAGAGAAAATTATTCTTGTGTGTGAGCTGTTTCCCTCTGTGTTGAGATTTTCAGCTTTATGCTGAGTTTTTACGCACGTTGGCTAAAAAAATTCCAACATACTAATTTAAAATAGTTTAATTAGTGCGTTTTATCTTACTAGTCTGATTGGTTTTCTGTAATATGTCTATTGGACGTATTTATGCTAAATGGAACTATGTGCAAGTGGAAAGATGGGGTGTGTTCATTAGTGGTCGGGCCGTAAGAATGGATGGAAAATATAAAGCGTCAGTGACGTCAGCGGCAAGGACGAGGGAGACGACAATCGATATGGTGGTCTTTAACTCATGAGCCCTGTCCACAAGGCTCTTGTCAAATGCCCACGGCTCACGAGTTAGCGCTCAGTTCCTTTTGATTTAATTGAAAATCCCGCTTTTCCATTTTCTCAAAACGAACTATATCCACTTTTACATCGTTTCTTATCCGGCTTTCACAAGCACACCCTATCTTTCCACTTGCACATAGTTCCTTTTAGCATAAATACGACGTCATATTGTATTCGTAAGATTCTCAGATGAGATTTAAATGAAAAGGACGCATTTGGAGAGCACCTTCTCGATTTTCGCCCCGACATTTTCTTTCCCCCGTGACCTTTAAGATGAGTGTCAATTTGGCGGCATCTCCGGGTGGACTTGAAAACTCCCCGGAAAAACGTCGGCTCAGCTGGCGGCGGCATAAAGACAAAACTCGCGGAGGAGGCTGAGAAAAGGTTGAGAGGAGGTTGAGAAGGAGCCGAACGTTATGGAAGGTTTCCAAAAATCACCTGTGGGTGCCGCCGCCCGTCATAAAAATGCGCCCTTCTCGAAAATAATAAGGGGATCCTCGAGACGAGATTGGTTCCCTTTTGGCACGGGACCCGACACGGTTGCAAGGCGGTCCGGGAATCGGGTGGGATCCCTGATTTCCCGTCGGGTTTGCTCGGGTTCGATCGAGGGGGCCGCGCGGCAGGGCTTCAAGTCATGCGAGAAAGACGCTCACGCAAAGGGTTTTGTCGAGTCAGCAGCGGGTCGGTTCTGAGACGCGTCATTAGCAAGCCAAGCGTTCTTCAAATAAAGTGAAAGGAAGCAACGGAAAAGCTTCCGTACACACCGATCCAAGTTCCTGTGATGCCAAACGGAGTGCCCGTGTGGATGCCATCAGTGTTAAATCACCAGAAAAAACGCATATCGACTTTGGAACTACACTGAAGAAAAAAGATTGGTAGAATTTATCATTCCTTCACGCTGTATTTCACACAGCGTGAAGGAATGGTAAATTCAACCAATATTCAAGTCGGTTCTGCCAGAGGAATGGTTACCTATACCAGTATTATGGTAGTGCCCTCCTTCCTCTTTGCTCCGTTCCTTTTTTGTTCCTTCCGTCCCGTTTTCTTCCTCCTTTTTTTTCAGGCGTACGCCCCCTGGGATCTACCTATGATCCATCCGTCAAATGACATCACAACATTTTCTCAAAAGCTAAAAGGTAGATGGATTGCATCTGGAGAGAGATTTAGAGATGCCGGCCTCCGAAAAATCCCTACTTTGAGAGTTAATTCCAGTGACCGGTGTAAAACCAACCAATACAAACACACAATACTTCCTCTTCAAGGGTCGGCATATTTTGTTCGATTTAAGAATGTTTTTTCTGATGGCAACCCTGCCCTCACTAATAATAAAAGAAACTTTAAAGTCAGGCGTCTTTTCGCTGACATAAATTAAACCGGGAGGTGGGAACGCGTTTGATGTTCTTCGTCCCTCTTCCCGAAAGGCGCCCACCCTGAGGGGCCTCGCGGTTAGGAGAAGGGTGTAAGGGTAACAATTATTCATTCTTCAAGCCCCCCCCCCCTAATTTGAATATCGAAGTACCAGCAGATTTTCATCCTTTAAACGTTAGCAAGACGTCCAGAAGTAACCCCCCGATTCTTCGAAGGAGGTGCTAATTGCTCTTTACAGGGATGGTACACAGTGAGCCGTGAGATTAATAATTGTGGCTAAAAGCAAGAAAATTATGAACAGTGGATCTTCGCGTTCCCCTCAAACACATTCTTTAACACAACTTTACGTGATTCATGTTTGTAGAATACTTTTTGAAAAGTATAAGCAGCAATGCAAGAGTAAGCTCTTTTGAAAATATAAAATAGGAACAAAAATTTTTAAAAAATAGATATTGAGATACGCGATATAGCTGCTTCACCGTCGATATTGTTTAAAATTACGTGCAATAAAACAGAGACTCATCATATCCTGAACAGAAAATTTGCTGTAAATTTTCATTATTTTCATCTCTGCCCACTGTATGGACTCTTGATTCGCCATTCGTTGTTGACTAAGGCTGGCCACTTTGCAGGTTGAAAGAGGATAATAGTGATTAATTCGCTCCTTCCACCGTTTTACTGATCGATTCCTAGCAGCCAGAGCTTTGATGTCCCGACTTTGAAGTTACACTTTTTTCATCGCTCTTAATATTCGCACAAATGAATCTTGATTGCCCAGGATTAACATGATGTTGTAAACAATTACCGTCCTAAGGCTTCCACGGTTAAGCTCCGTGATTGATCGAATACAATTTGATTACGCGTTAAGCAGTAAAGGTGCGGCCAATCAAGCGCCTAATTGGTCCGCTCTTGAAACATTCCAATCGTTCCTCCTGCTAATTGGTTCAACCTCAAAAAAAGAAAGATTCAATTATTTATCAAAGACATTTTTATTGCAATTAAAGACTCTAGTTTGACTTACCCCTATCACAAATTATGGCGGACCAGGGTATTCCGGTCTAAAAATTTGAATAACTGCATTTCAGGAAAACGTAAATTAATTTAGCAGGACAGCTCATATGTTTCTTAAATAATGGTTTCGTTCAGAAATAAAGGATTTTGCACCATATCCATGTTGTGGAAAAATAGGTCAGAAGACGCGCGCCTCGGTGGAAAGAAAATCGTAGTGCACTATATTTTTGGTCAATACTGATCTTTAATCTTTTTAATCTCTATTATATTTAGAACAACTTTTACGACGTTGCAGTTGCAGAACAGTAGGAGCTGGACATGAAACGAAGCACATATAGCTTGTATCTCTTCGGTTTTGCGAGTACAATACGAAACGGCGCTTGGCTGCGACTATTTCAGCTCCAAAGTTGTCCTTATTGCAAAGACAGAATATTGACGGCGCACCGAGCGCACTGATGTATCTCACATTCAAAGTACATCCTTTCACCGCATAAAAGTTGCCGTCTAGACATTTCTCTGATAATAAGCAGAGGCAAGGAAAATGATTGGTCTCTTGAAGAGGTCTCTTGAATTTTCCCAGATTTTTTATAGATCTGGCGAACAATGACCAGGTTTCTACAAACTGATTCAGTGGATGAGCCAGTGAGCCATTCATGCGATATTTAACGAATTGATTTACTATGTTATGAATTCTGCTGTTGCTGATTTTAAGTTGCTACTCTTGGATTATCGTTTCAGACCGATTAAGTTGTTTTTATTATGTTATTACATTGCAATGTTGCCATTAAAAATTATAAATCACTTAATGACTCATTAAATACGAGGAATTTTGCTTGCAAGTGACACTTTGACGCATTAAACCACCCTAGCATGACTAAGACATGGTTATCTATATGCTTAAATTTGAATTGTCGAGCAGTTATAAACAACGATCCAAGTACAAAGCTTGCGATTCATTGAAATAAAATTGCAATATTTTTACGCCATTCGGCCGATTAATATACCGATCTTAAACAATGAACAAAATAAGCTCCATGAGTCAAAAGGATAGGCAATGTGCAATGCAATAAGAAATTGCAACTTATTTCTATTATATTGCAATACATTTTAATAAGGAATAGTCCTTTGATCAGTAGATAAGTAACATACACAACACTCCGATGAAATAGTATTGATTTTACCGCATCATCGCAATGTATGGCAATCTGTGCTGCTTGGAGAATGACGTAGCCATTAAATCAATCGAATGCAACGGCAAATGGCCATATTTTCTATTTCAACACCTGCCCGGGTGAACGGACCAAAACTTACGTAACAGGTCACGCACTCGGTGCACGATTTCAGGGAGTTTTTCAGCCAGCGAAGCGCCAAGCCGGCCTGACAAACCTCGCTCCCGATATATCAAGGACTCAATTCAATATTTACCCCCATCCCTAGCCGCGGCCCTCCACCCCTACCGTCGCCGCACAGTGGATCGAGTCAATCAGAGAGGTCGGACATGAAATTTTTGACTAAAACTGCAAAATTTGTTTTTTATTTCGTTTTATTTGGACGTATTTATGCCAAATAGAACTGTTTGCAAGTGGAAAGATGGGGTGTTCTTGAAAGTGGCCGGGCCATAAGAATGAATGGGAAATATAAAGCGCCAGTGACATCAGCGGCGACAACGAGAGAAGGTTGATGGTCATTTGCACAAATTTAAAATGTTTTCATGCTTCTTTACCTCTCGTTTGTCAAGTTTTTGGTGGCAGGTTTTCAACTTCATGTAGGTCTCCGCTTGGAGTTCAACAAAGTTTTCGGATACTAAGTAAACAGAGGGGCCCTTGCGGTGAAAAAGCATCTTGAAGTGCCTGTGAAAAATTTCAGCACCATTTGATGTCACTTAAGCGTTACCATTTTCTACCAAAAATAAATAATTATGAATATTTGTGCAAATGTCAATATTTTGAGGAAAAAAAATGTGTGCAAATGACCTGCAACGCGAGAGAAACGATGATCGGGAAGATGGTCTTTAACTCATGAGCCCTGTCCACAAGGCTCTTGTCACATGCCCACGGCTCACGAGTTAGCGCTCAGTTCCTTTTGATTTAATTGAAAATCTCGCTTTCCATTTTCTCAAAAGGAACTATATCCACCGACCACATTGTCTCTAAACTGGCTTCCTCAGAAACAAGAGACCCTCCACTCGTATCTCAGCTATTGTGAAAGCTTTTACTTCCGGGACATCGACATTAAACTGTTGACTTACCTATACATGGTTGATGTTTAACAACGTGTTGGCAGTTTCGTTTTGCAAACAAGCCAAAGTTCGGGAGATTTGTCTGGCTCATGACGTCAACCGAAGCTCATCATCCACCATGTTGTATAGGTAAGTCAACAGCCGAAAAAAGAGTGATGACTGATGCTCCCTTATAATTGTCCATAAGGAAGGGTTGAATCCCCGAAAGTAAAATTTTCCACCTGTCACGAAGAGGCCAGTGGAGGGTCTCGTGTCCCTGGGCTTCCTCGAGCACACCCCACTTTCCACTTGCACATAGTTCCTTTTAGCATAAATAAAGTATCCAGTCCAGACTTCGAGGGGTGGTTCTAGAAGAAATTTTTACGAGAAAACTAATGAAACCACTTTTGGAACCTCAAAGTTTTGTATGGGCGGAGTTATAAGCGTTTAAAGTTGTCAAATGTTGTCCAACCTCTCTTGTTGACTCGATCCGTGTGTGCCGCCACCGGTCTCCCCGCGGGCAAATTCGAGAAGCGCAGCTTGAGCGGGCACAGAAATCATGACTCGTGACCGCGAAGGGGTGGGGGATGAGTGATGGGCTACGCTTAGAGGATTTTCATCCGTTTTCTTTCTCGGTTTTATTGAAACGCGTGCAGCGAGGGAAAGTCTCCAGATGGGCGATGAGTTATGAGCCGCCTAAGTCCACAGTATCAATTCTTCCATCGCGCCGCCGCCACCCGCACCCGTCGCGGATGCACCTCGTCGGGGCCCTCGTCGGTCAAGTTCATGGTTTGAACCGTAATTCCGCGTCGTTATTGCATTATGCGGGGTGTCTCAGTGTTAATGCGCCAGACTTATCCCTGTATGGCATGAATTATTTTGGATGTCAGATTCTAGGGGACACTTATCTATTTTGAAGCTTGCATTAAAAAAATAGAGTTCGGCATTTTTTTAAAATTTTAAAGTTGAGGAAATCAATTTTTCAAGGTTTTGGTGGTTTGAGCTGTAATTCCGCGTCGTTATTGCATTATGCCGGGTGTCTCAGGGTTAATGCGCCAGACTCATCCCTGAATGATATGAATTAATTTTGGATTTCAGATTGTAGGGGACACTTATCTATTTTGTAGCTTGCATAAAAAAAATAGAGTTCGAAATTTTTTTCAAAATTTTAAAGTTAAGGAAATCAATTTTTCGAAAAAAGAAAGAACTAATGAAATTTTGCAAAATCATAGGGAAAATATTCAATTTTCATAATCCCCGAATATACGTTGTTACGAATTCTTAACGCTATGCCTAAGAGGGTTCAGAGATCAATTTTTTGTGTCAAAATAAGAACCTTTTGTTCTATGAAATGTTTTGAGCGGATCCTTTTTTCGACGCTACAGCCATCAAAATCGAAGATTTTCCCCCGAGATTTGCCCGTAGCTCTGAGCCGAAACGTGAAATGCAAATGAAAATGGCGTGCTCGGGGTAACTTACGGCGTACTTTTCAATTTTTGTGGTCTCAAATTGTCGACGATATCGTGAAAGGACGGCAGGCAACATCTATGCATTAAGAATGGTGTAACTTTTCAGCCGATAAAAATTTTGGAATTTCGGCTTCACCACGGGAAAGTCCGCAAAATTTTGGTAAACTGAGGTGAGCAGTATGTTTTACCAAAAACCGATGGAAAAGCTCCTCATTGCAGGGTAATAAAAAGATCGTCCTCCAAAAGCTCCTGAACAATTAGGCAACCAGTCAACCATACACATGCACTAGGGCCTGGCCGCCACGTAGCTCAACCTCTAGGGAACGCTTGCCACCTTCGAAGAACCATTTACAACACACATGAAAATTTCCGTGATAATGGTTAGAGTACCTATATGGAGAGAGTATGGACAAATCGGTAATTCAGCTCTCGGAGCTGAAAAGAGCAAGCAACCTATAAACTCCAATTACTGAGAATGATTCGATTTATTATTACGGTTGCCACGAACCGTTATTTGTAAAGCACGTATCTGACTTAGTTTTTGCATAAATGCACTTATATTTGCGGAAAGACGATCGTATACATATGAACATTTTCGTTTTCAACATATAAGTTTCATTCCTGCAAGTTGAACTTGGGAGAAATTCCATGAAACGTCTTGAGGAGACAATAAGGCCGAAAGTTCGCTAATTTTTGCGGTGACAAGTCATTGTGAGGTGAACTTGATAATCTCACCGCGAAAAACGTCCCGTGTGCAACAGAGAGCAAAGCTGAGTTAGGTTTGGTTGGGTTAAGCAACTAAACTAACTTTGCGGTAATGCGTAGAGTATCGCACAACGTTGAAGGCGCGCTAGACTCAAGTATCTGTGAATAATTTTCACTACTCTCTCACCACGTTCGCTTTAAACAGGCTGAGCACGGTGCTTGTTGCTGCTGACCAAAGGTAGGAGTTCAAAGGTCTGCTGCATGTATTTAAAATTTCCCATCGAAATATTGCCACCTAAAAGATTTAGAGTTTCTTCGTTCACATATCTTAGGTGTTATGCGTTAAACGTTGCTCTTATGATTTTAAAATAAGTAGTAAAATGTGTCTCACCATTTGCTTACATCACACGATCAAACCGTGATATAAATCTATGAAGGTTATGTGTTCTCATTGGCGCTGATCATCGAATAAGCCAACCACAGTATTTGATGGGATGTGACCTAGATTTGGCTAGATTTGATCGTGTAACATCAGCTATAAGATTGTTTCAGCAAGTGCTTGGTTGAGAGGCTAGAGGTATACTGACGCGCTAAGGAAAAACGCCGCATGAGTCTTCAGACATTGCCATATTTTCTTCAATAACCAACAAATTTACTGGGAAATTCTGAATGTCTTTCTTCCAATTTTTCTTCCAATTATGTTCCCAGTTTAATCTAAAAAATCGGATAATTTTAAGAAAAAATACGCATACCTTTCTTCAAAAATACATGTTTCATTCGGGGAAATTTGGCAACTCTCGAATGTTCTTACGACGTTCTTCCTTAGCACGGCAGTAACGGCTATACATTTTCTATTTTGCTATTCCTCCTTTTCCTCGATTCCTTCCTTCCCTTCTTTTTTTATGACGGGGGAAGGGAGGGGTAGCAAGGCCCTGGATCCACTACCAACTCGATCCAACTCATTCCTGACGAAAAAAATTCAGACGCTGATCAAGAATCACAACGTGTGAATTCGTCGCTAAATGCATGACGGACAGGAAGGGCGTGGATGTGGGAGGGAATGAATTTTGCATGAGCGGCCGCGAAAGGCGACACGCGGAGACACGAGGGAGGGAGGGGGCGGGAGGGGGAGGAAGACGGGGTGAAGGAACGAGCACTTATCTTTCATACAGATTTATTATTTGAGGAGCCTGGGATGAGGGACACAGTTTGAGAGCTTTCCTGAGAGGTGGCATTGATTGAAACCACTGTCAGTAATAACGGGATTGAACGGCTAAAATCAATTTAGTCCCTTTTCGTATGGGTGTGTCAGATTTCGTCTAGGAAGTATTCGCAACGTCGGGTTCTCGGTAAAAAAGGGCTCGAATTTTTGGAGAGTTGGCGCCGTGGAAATAAGTTACTGCTGCGGTGATGCCAATTTTGTCGTAAAAACGTTTGCCTCGTCCAGCTTCGAGTTAACTTTCTACTCGATGCGCTTAAACAAAAAGCTGAGAGATCGTTCAATTTGCAAATCATGCATGCATGGTTGATATTTTATAGCAACTTAGGTCCTTGATTCTACAGTATTTGAAACACTAAATTAGAATCTGAAACCGTTTGCAAAGAGAATTTTATTCTTGGTTTTTTTTTTAAATTTAGGCCTGGAAAAATATCTTAAAACGATTTTCATGCCAAAATGAACATTTTTTTTGTTCAAGCTACAAGTTACCGACAGGACGAAACACATCAATCTGTCCAAAATTATCATGTTCACTCTACTGATTGGAGTGTTTTCGGCAAAACGGAACCAGCCTGATTACAGTGTTGTAAAAATGTTGCTTCTTCATAATTATCTAAAAAAATCTCCCAGAATAGTTCATAGTTTCTGCTTCCCATCAAGAATATCTTAATTTTAAAGGAAAACAACTGTGTAAATTTTAATACTGAACATATATTGAGTAACTCTAAAAGAAAAGAAGACGGTGCACGATCTTGAAACCACTATACTCGCACTGATTCTTTTTTGCTAAACGCGACCCAATTATGCCGTCAAAAATTAAAGATGGTAAAAATAGAGGCTTAGGAGTGGCAATTTATTGTACCTGCGTGAAAATTGTGACATGTATTTGGTTATCGGAATATTTCTGCAAGCCTGCGTCTCTTTGGTGTGGTCATAGTTGAAGCATAAACTTAAAGTTCATCCAATCCAGACCAGTAGAGGAAAAAAACAGTCAAGACATTGATCCATCTTTGCAGGGCCGGATTTACCTACTTGCCGCCCATGGGCCGCTTGTATTTCGCCGCCCCCTTCTCATTCGTTATGAAACATCAATGAAAACCATCAAATGAACGTGCAAGCGGGGTGTATATGACGCGTTTACTGGTGTTGAACACATTTTTTGAGAAAGCCCTGTCAACACTACTAGCAAAAGTTCACAGAACTTTGCGCGAAAGTTAAGTTTCGTAAACCTATCTCTGTGTAGACAAGGCCTTCCATTCAGAAGAAATGAACGAAAAAATTATGAAAGAACAAACATAAATGTGGATTAATGATTCTAACTTCCGCCGCCGCGCCTCGCAGACCGCACTGTGTAGGACGTGAAGTATTCACGCAGTCTTGTAGGCACTATCCATTTCACGCTGTCCGCAATGACCGCACTGTGTTTGATGCATTGCGTGAAGTATTCGTGCAGTCTTGTAGGCGCTAATATGTGTTACATGTCGATCGCCGCACCGAGGGCTTCTCCTTTTCATCTCAAGTCCTCGTCATCATTTCTCTCCAAGTCGGTGCGCTCCAGGCCAAATTGAGTATTTGGTTTCTCTCTTAACTCGACTAATTAAAGGTGCTGCCTCTTGTATCACTGAAAGACGACAAAAGTAGAAATTACTCTACTCTCAGAAAATTGTGTGAGATTCTGTGACTACAGAGATTGTGTCGCCTTTTCTCGTTTATAATTTTTTTTCTAAATCCGAATTTTTTTTATACCTACATTTAAAAAAATTACATAATTTGCCGCCCCCTGTAGATTTGCCGCCATGGGCCGCGGCCCATGTGGCCACCCCCTTAATCCGGCCCTGAATCTTTGTGAGAGGGCTACTAATAAATTCGAACTCGGAAGAATGACCCTGATAACACATTTCGTATATGCACCAGATTCGTAAAGAAAAGATGAGAGATACAGAAACTGTTCTTGGTGGGAGGATAAACAAGGAGAGCTCATCAAACAAAATAAAATCCAAATAAAAATGGAACTTTGAACGTATGTAAATACCCAGTAAAGGTTCAAAAATAAAAAGTGAGGAACACGGAGAAAAAACAACATCGGAATAATTCTGAAAAGAGCTGTGCCACATGGCAAAGAATAATAAATAATCACTTGATTAGATTTAAATCCAGTTTTCAATAAGTCTTTCTCGACGATTTTAAGGAGATGAAGACGCTGCTCGGACACAGTTTTTCTTGTGAACGGTGAATAAACCCCTCCTTCCCAAAAAAATATAAATGAACTTTTTTTTAAATAATAGGCGAAGAAGAATTTCTTCTTCTTTTTCTACGAACGAAAAGAGCATGGCCCCGTTTGTTAGACCATCTGATACAGTGCATACAAAACACTGTGTACACTGTGTGTTCTAAATTATACAAAATCCAAAAATAAAGGACTCGATTAATCAATAAAAAACAAGAACAAGAAGATACTGTTCCGTCAAAAAGAACTTGGTTACTCATACGTGTAACGTCATAAAGTGAGACGCGTATCACAATTATAAAATCACTTGCCTGCGTGTCTGTTCATTAAGCCTAAAACTAATGACTACATCTCCTCTCAGACGGATGATATGCAACCTGCACTCCAAAACTGCTTTGCTCTGAGCGTATTCTTAATGGCTGACATGGTTGACAACCATCCTCTCTCCTCGACCTTACCTCAAGAGAATCGAGAGAAACGTGTCTCATTTGGCAACTCTGCAGTAATTTTAAGCCTACGTCACTTGCCCTCCACTCCGATGGGTAGGAGGAGCTTTTTCGCAGGAATAATCATGTGCCGTTTCGCGAGCCGAGAAGGCTTTCATGAGCTAATTGAATTCTTGGTCCGCTCTCTCTGGCTCCTTTGCGATGGCATGAGCGATGTCAAGTGCCCTACGCCTATGACTATGCATATGAGTCGAATTTTGAATCGTCGGTCGTGAAGTCAACGTTTGAATCGTTTTGCTTTCGGCCCGGCAAGTTTGGGGTTTCGTGACAGATGCGACATGCTGTATAGTAATTTTTTCCCAAATATTGCACGAAAAAATGAAATTCAAGCTTTAACAATTTTGTAATTAAAAAAGTGTTCGACATGTTTCAATGCAGATTTTACCATAAATAAGTAGCATTTTAGTATCCGTATTAAAATTTATTTTTCCTACCTTAATTGACAAAAATTTCAAGGTATCATGTTTATTTTATTCTTTTTAAAAAATGAAATAGGGTCGGAGATTTTTCCAAAAATGAGAATGAAGACGGAAACGAGATGATACAACTATCCGTGCTTGATGGATGTCTGCGTTGCATCTGCAAAATTGAAGGCGCGATGGCGCGAGCTGTGAATTCGCGATGTTCCGAAGCTCCGCTTTGGGCTGCTAATGAGGGGTCGTGAGAAAATTAAGAAACGAGGCTCGATTATTTCAGGTCCATTTCACCAGCCCCCCCACCTCTACAAAATAATATGAAAAATATGCCATCGTTTTGTAAGTGTTTTGTAACGTTTTGTAAGTCTAAAAAAAAAATTTGTAAGTCACTCCAAATGGTTCAAATGGATAACTTCATTTTGGGGGGGCTGGAGAAATGGTATCCCCCCCACTTCACGATCGATAAATTCTGACAACGCCAACGTTTTGTAAGTGTTTTGTAACGTTTTGTAAGTCCAAAAGAAAATTTTGTAACTNGATTATTTCGGTTCTCTTATTTCTGGCTAAGTTGCTCATAAAGTCTTTAAAGCATCGCTACGAATACAAATAAGACAAACTGAAACAAACTTAGTGTGGAAATAGAGCGAAGTAAAAGGAGGCCCGTTGATGACGGCGCAGAGATACAACTATGCGTTCTTGATGGATAGCCGTGTAGTATTCGCAAAATTGCAGGCGCGATGACGCCTGGCGTGAACTCGCAATGCTCTGTTCTATACATGATTTACACTGGTAAAAAAACCTCTTGGACCAATGCCGCAGTGCATTGACTTAAGAGTGCAGTTTCTTGTCGCCGGATTTAAGAGTCTTGAACTCTTGTTTCAAGCGGATTTTGCATTGATTCAAGCGGATTTTGCATTGATACAATTAAAAAATACGCTTGAAACAAGAGTCCAGACTCTTAAATCCGGTGACAAGAAACTGCACTCTGCTTGAACCAAGAGGTTTTTTTTACCAGTGTAAGAGTTTCACCACGCAATTAAAAGTTCAAACAATCAAATCTGTAAAATTTTTCACTTTTGACGCTCCTAAAAAATCAATAAATTGTATTTTTGATATACATTTGAGCATATCAGTTATAAGGGTAAGTAAAAAAAGTCAATAGAAGGAGTAGAGGGAGAAAAGGGGTGCAGAGAGCTTACAGAGCTTATTATGAGGAGGGGGTTTATGGGAGGAGGAGCTTATGGGGCGCTGGATATCTCGACCGAGCTTTGAACTTTCATTAATCAAAAAATTTAAATACAGTTACCTAGAGATCCGAAAATATTTTTGAAAAAGTTGGAGGATGTAGAGAGCCGCAGAATCGTGGAAAAGAGAGGGCCGAAAACATAACATCAAGGATCACCGGTCGTGGAGTTTTAAAGTTTGTGCGAGAAACTACACTATGTGCACTGCTGCTGCAACATTTCTAGATGCAACCTCCCCCCCCCCCTTTCATCTGAACACAACGAGACGACCCACCCGCATCGAACGTACATTTATCATCCGACACTGCGGGTGAATTCCGCGACCCTCCCGCCCTCCAATGTTGCCACGCTGATCGAAATTATCATCATTATCCCCACCAAAAACTCCTTCTTCTTTTAGCACAATATCAGAAAATAGTTCAGGAAATTTCACACAAAAAAATTCACTGTGAAAAGTCTGTGCTCAATTTGATTAAAGTGAACCTTGCTTTTTCGGTAGGTGGTAAGTTTGGATTCGCAAGCAGAAAAAACGCTAATATCTCACTCATGGAGAAAATTGGAAATTTTTTAGCACGCTTTCCTTGATATACGTGTTTTAATGGATTAATACGCATTTTGATGATTGGCTTTAAACCTTGCCCAGCAGCACCCACAAGCATTTCATCACCTGTCACCACTTTAAATTTTTGCATCAGGAATGATGCGTTTAATTAAAGCTCACAGCATCGGCCATTAACTGAGATTCCATAGCATTTGATGCAGGTAGCATTATATTTGTTGAAATATGCTCATTCTCGTCCGTCTCGGTTTTCATCCCTGTACATCTTGTACGGATTTGAATCATTTAAAGGAAATCCGGCCGATACTTTTCTGGAAAACTCGTGATTCGTCCTCGTTTTGTGGAAAATAGCCCTTTAGACTTCAAATAGATATTTTTTTCTTCTTAAATGAGTCAACACGTACATTTAAAAATATTGGAATAGAGTTGGCTGCCTTTGATCCCACAACATGACAAAGTGATCTGATCCATTGTTTGAAACACATACACACATTATACATATTGTAATCTGAACATCCAACAGACATTAAAAGCTTTCCTTTTTAACATCCGAATATGAAGTTAATTTTCAATCAATTTACCTTGCCTTTCTTCTGTGACTACAATTTTGAAGAATTACAAAGACAACAGAGAGTTTTCAGAGTTTTGAAAACTTTAAAAAGGTTTGAAAGCTTCCACTTCATATTTTTACTCTGATTCTTTCTTACGGCGCGTCAGAGGGATTTTCTTATACTTTTTCCCAAACTATTGTACGCGTTCATGCACGGTGGACATTCCGAAACATACAACAATTTTAACTTCACGGATACGCGTGAAGTCTCTTAAAAAATGAAGGCACTTGAAGATCAGTACGACCAAGGGTAACTTGGTTTGGTTCTAATTAATAATAACCGTCCATCTAGTCCACCGGTATATTTCATTAATTAACCTCAATTTGGCAATGCATCTAGAGCGGAATTCTCCGCTTAATATCGCCTGTGTATGAAATTTCGCACACTTGATAATACGTTTAGCGTCTCCGTTTTTTCCCCTTTATTTTTGTTGTTTCTCATGGTGACAAGGCCCGTCTGGTGGTCCGTTTTCTGGCCAGTAATTAATCATCGTAGGGTGCCAAGTTGAATTTTTTTCTAGAGCTTTGTATTAGCCGTTTTGAGCTCATTGCGTTTTGTCGGAAAAATTGGCTACTTTGTAAGGGGGATTCTGCCCTGGAAATTTTTAGACTTTTAATGAAACTGTGCTGTTGACATATGGATCTTTCTCACTCCCTCGCACTCTAGCCAGTTTTGCTTCAAAGAAAAGAAATACTGACCTAAATTAATCGTTTAACAATTACATTTTACCGTTGAAAGTATGACAGTTTAAGTTTGTACCATTCGAGTAAATTTTTATCCATATTTTTACCTATCAATATTGTCATGGCACGAGTGATTTTAATCTGAATTTTTTGCGGGTGAACACCGCCGTTTTTCAAAGTGATATCAACTTTTGTTGCAGAGTTAATATGACCACTATGTTTGTCATATGAATCGGGTTTATCGAGGGTGAAAAAAGATCCGCTGTAAAATGCGCTCCAAATTTCAATTAAAGCAATCTAGCGTTTAAATATCGATCTTCATCAAAAAAACTAGCGGTGTATGATGCGCACACTTAAAAAAGGAAAAAACATCATGGGATTATGGAATTAGAAAAAAGTTTGTTATTATTGTAACTTTTTTATTTGATTGGCCGATTAAAATCATCTGATTTTTTTTTTTTTTTTTCCCCCAAATATTTATTGAGCGTATCTTTGCATATAAAAATTTAGCACTATTACTTTGAGGATAAAATACATATCTTAAAATTAGTTACCCAGGAATGATTTAAGGAGTGAATAGGTGAAGTAGATGAGTGCATGAATAAGAAGTAAATGTACGCTTAATGAGCTAGTTAACTATCCCCTGGTAAAAATTGGTGATACGAGCTGCGTTTCAAAATACCATAGGAGTTCTTATAGCTGACTAAAGAAGGCTATTGAAAATCATATAGCTGGCTGTAGAAAGCGGAGCAAATCATATATCCGGGCTATACGAAGCTATAAAAAAGTATACAGTCGGGCTATAGTTCCTACCGCCGGGCTTCACACTTTATCGCCATTGGCTAAAAAAGACTATAAGAAATTGTGTAGAAATTCGTGTGCTTTGGAAATCATTAAGTTTGATACTGAACTACCTTAATATTTACAAAAAACACATTATATTTTCCTTTAAAATATATTTTTTTTCATCAATCATGAGTTGAAAAACGCTGACTCCACGAGATTAAATATTAGAGCGCAACACAAAGCAGAGCGGCGACGCACTGGCGCCTACAAACCTAACAGGGATACTTCACGCATTGCGCAATGCGTGAAGTATCCCTGTTAGGTTTGTAGGCGCCAATGCGCGTTTCGCGCTCTCTGTCTGCCCGCCGCGTCGCAGCGTGCCACGGCGTCTGCAGCAACTATTTCACACCAGAGGCATTGCACAGTATCATGAGATATTGAAGGAGCTCCAACATATTAAAAATGACAGGCATCCTTCAAAAGTACGGAGCTTTCCTAGCAAAATAAATCAAGATACTTCGGCACAAAAAGAGAGCGGTAGTCCAAAAACTAACTAAGTCCTAGTATCCGTATTTAGTAAAGTTTAGCATAAACTTTATCGTCTGGCTGTTGGTTAATCGCCATCGGCTATAAAAGGCTGTAAGAAATTGTACAGCCGGCTGCAGAAGCTATTGGAAGTCTTACAGCCGGCTTTAGGTCTATAGTATTTTGGAACACACATTATACTGTCAATTTTTACCAGGGGATCCTCCTAAGACAGTTACCTCGTTAACAAAATTAGGCAAATATTTACAATGAAGCATTTGTAAAAACTGTACACACAATAGAAATAATAACCCTGCACATACAGACAAATGTAATCCGATTCTAAAATGTTCAAAATAATTGAAAAACTCGTTGTGAAAATACCTTAGACTTGACTATCGGAGTCCAATTTCAACTTTGAACGACTGACTTTACGTGAGCTTCAGGTCGGGTATCGGAGGTAAGAAGTGAGACACAAGCTGCTCTCGTGCTTTTAAACTCAAGCGAGCGGGTAAAAAAGAAAAATTAAACGTGCATGTTCCGAGGTATGAACGCTTTATGAATATCAAACAGCTTCAGGAGCTCCCGAGGCAAAGGGTGAGGGTTTTAAATTTTAAAGCTTCCCCGTCTCTCGTATCGAAAGATTTTGAAAAGGGTTAGGCTAAAATAAGCATGAAAGGAGTGCATCCTTTCAACCGTAGCAGCGTGCATGAATTTTGTCATTTCCTGTCCAATTTTCGAAGAAGAATACGAATTAGACGCCATGAATGAAAGTTGAGAGAGTCCCGCAGAACGCTCCTCTTTCCCCGCTACTCACACTGTGTGGAAAGAGGCGTGGATTTTTTCCAGAGCTGCCGGATTTTGAGTTGTAATTTTACGAATTTTCAATCGATAGGAGAAATTAGAGTACTTTTATAGACAGAGTAGGGCCATTCGTGTCTTTTTACTATCGGAAAACTGTGCCGCTTTTTGATTGGTTAACGAGTTTTCAGGTTTCATGATGCTCTTACGAAAGTAAATAAACAAACAAGATGGCGACTCACCGTAACATTGATAAGAGTCTAAAATTTGACAAAAATTTAAATTAACAATTTAAACGAGCATATTTACGAATAACACATGAAAAACACATGAGACTACTGTTAAATCGCCTTTCGTCTTTACCTCAGGATGATGTAAGATGTGCATAACCTCAACAATTTTTTATTGGTTTAATTAACCTCAAACTTGCTTCCTGATAACAGCCTACTTGTTTGTATATTTACGGCTTTAAGAACACCGTGTCAGCCTATTTTCTCGCGACCAATGAAAAACCGGCACTGAAATGGTCATACTCTGTCTATAAAGGTACTTTAGGAGAAATGCGGAATTTATCTTCCGCGATTGGCAAGTATTGTCTCTTGGCAACATCTAAATGATGAAGAGACTCACGAATAGCACTGTTGTTTCCACCCGCAAGTATTTTGTCTCTCTCTTTCTACTTCTTCCCCTGATATTTTGCCATTTCCTCATTTATCCTTAAATGTGTATTTTTTTTATTATTTTTTGAAAATTTTCTCGTGTGTATTGGAAATTTTAAGTTGTATAGAGGCAGCTATCTCTTACTTAAGAAGCTTTACCGAGGTAATTCGAGAACAGATTGCGTACATTCGTCCCTTTCATTATTGTATTCTTCTCAGAAGTCATTCCTCTTGTCTTCTTGGACATGTTTCCTTCTGTGCATGCCATGTTTTTAGACCAGACTATAGATATATGCCGAGAAATCCCCCCACCCATGTTTCCATTTACTCATGAAAGTTTTTCTGATCACTGAAGAAATTTGGGGAACAGTGCTTCAGGAATAATCTGATCAAATATGATGATCGAGAAACGATTATGAGGATTGAAAAGGCGGTATTTCAATGTAGACAGACAGGCAGGGTTGCAATTTTTCATGGAACATAAAATCAAGCATGTGAAATATTTCATGAAATTTCAGAAAAATATGACAAAAATTGACGAGTCTTTTTTGTACTTAAGTACAAAATTAAATGGAAAGCGACTGGTTTCTGCTTTTTGGTGTTTTTAACGGCGTGTTACATACCGAGCTACTGAAAATATGTTCCATATTTTTCATTTTCTTCTCCTTCTACGAATGACTAGGGCATACTCTTGTTTGTCCGGCCATCCATTGAGCACAATAAACTGTATAAATATTACAAATCTAAAAATCACTAAAAATAAAGGACTCGTCAAATTAATAAAAACATCATAAAATGTTCAATCATTCTGAGGAGAGGAGAGTCAGCTTTGTGTCCATCTCTGAGGCGATCGTCCGGGTATAATCTTTTCCCTAAGGGTTTATATTTATCATAACTTTGTGAAATTTCATGAAATATTTCACGGAATTTTTCAATATTTTATTAGTTTTATTTCAGCCCGTGCAATCCTGCAGATAGTTTTCAAAGATTCACCAAAAATACAAACTTCGACCATTTTCGGTTGCATTAAAATTTTCAACCTCACTCTTAACTCATCTATTGATTACACCGACGAATGAGGAATGCGCGGCACCACCGCTTATCGGTCAGACGAGGAAAGTTTTAGGTAAACAGTCATTAGGCAGCTCCGACAGAGAAGTAATAAGCAGAAAAAAAGCGAAAAATAACTTGTACTGCTGAAAAGATTCATTAGCCGTGACTTAATTATTCATATCTCTCCATCTCTTTGTGCTTTTTTCTTGTGGCGCCGAGCCCCGCTCAACCCTTTTCATGCGCACAAAAACACTGGCTTTTCGTCTTATCTCCTTTATTCCACGTGAAATTACCCCCCGCCTCGCCGCCTCATATGCATCCCTTTCAGAACCTATTGAGAGAGAGAACCTAAGTGGGATGGGGGAGTGCTTTTTGCTGCTTAATGTGAATTTCGATCGTGGTTGCGAGAGGGGGATTTTTTTCCCCATGAAAACGAGTTCTCCTAAAAAGGCTTTTAAAAATCATAGCATATGCAATACGGTTGGTGTTGACCCCTGTGAGCGTGAATTTTTTTTTTTTTTTTTTATTTTTCATTTTTAATTACGTTGTAATCGATTCATAATGTACCTTACAAAATGGCAATAAATTGAAAGGCGAAATTTTGATTTTAAGAGATTGTTGGCTGAAACTGTTTGAAAATTACTTTGAATTTAATTTTGCAGCCTATTGAAAAAGTGAAATTTTCGGACAGCTTCCCTGAACGATTTTTCTGTGAAAAAAAATAAAAATGAGGGCGGTAACTTTGAAATGTCGCATGGCGCTTGCGATACTTTGGCCGGAAGGTGATGAAATTTTAATACGACGCATTTCCTCAGAACGGTAGTCAGTCTTAAGTAATTAAGTCATATTTGGATATTACTTTTGATTACAATTGGACGTATCTCTGCCAAACGGGACTATGTGCATTCAGGCACGAGCCCCGATACTCATAAGAATATATGCATCGAGGCTCACGTCGTAATGCACATAGTTCCGTTTGGCAGAAATACGTCCAATTATATAAATGATTAGTTTATCAGTTTTAGTCATTTTTCTATTTTTGTGACAATTTCCTCAATTGACTATTATGAATTTTATTTCATTTTAAGTTTTCATCTTTCCCTTCTATCTTTCCCTAGGCCTCTGTCTTAGCGTCTGTGAAATGGATCGCCCCCGCCTACCATCTGGCAATATATGGCGAAAGTTAAATTAATTCGGAAGACGCTGCGACATGGGTGCGGCGTCGCGGCGCGGCGCACAGTGGATCGAGTCGATGAAGGAAATCGGACATGAAATTTTCGACAAAAATTGTGACATTTTACGTTTATCTCGTCACAATTTAAATTTTAAGGGGTGCTTTATATAGAAAATTTTACGAGAAAACCAATGAAACTACTCTCAAAAAAGAAAAATTTCAAATTAAAGAAGATATACGTCTTTAAAGTTTTTAAATCATGTCCGACCTCTGTAATTGACTCGATCCTTTGTGCGGCGTTCGATGGTAGCGCGGTCGGGAAGGCGCACTTTGAACGGAGTTTGACAGACGGTATTAGTAGACAATGATTACACGATCCAAAACATAACTCATAATCAAGGCTTCGGAGACACTCGCCGAGATCCCCGCTCCGCGCCTTCGCTTCCCGCTTTCCGCATCCTTCCGCCCCGCTTTCCAATCAAACTTTCCCGCCACTGCCCGCACCCGAATATTGCCAACTCACCGTGAAATCAACGAGACACTGACTTGCACGGACGTCGTGTCACCCGAGAAAAGAATAAGTGCAAACGAAATTTCGAGATGGGCCTTGTAGCGTGATCATACAAATTTTATTAAATTATTTGAGAGTGGTTAAAGAGCTGATTTTGCATAATTTCATAATTGCATTTTTCATAATTTTCTTCCGCAATGGGAATTGGGAGAAAAATAGATTTTAATGTGAGAAAATGTGCCACCTTGTGATGTCATCTGGTGGTATTTACCATTTCAACGTATGTATTTTAGCAGGTCAGGTTATTTTGTCATATTTCCGACGATAATTGTTCAATTTAGAAAGCAAGGACATCGTCGTGCTCAGTTTTCTTAGTAGTTTCATTTCAAACGAGCAATTTACAAAATTTTAGACACCTGCAAATTCTCCATTTGCAAGCGGCAAAGCATTGCAAGCAATCTGCAATTTGCAGAGCAATTTGCAAGCATTTGTGCATGTGAACGAGCACAATGCAAATTTCAATGGTTATGATCTTCATAAGTATGAGCTCGGCTTAGAGCGCCTTCATTTTTCATGATACTCTACGCTTTGTCACGAAGTTAGTTTAGTTGCCTGTGCGATCTCAACCTAACTAATATCACGGAGTTCACTGCACGCGCTTCTAAGCTTGCCTATTTATTTATGCCTACATTATATGTTTTTACGAAAGGAAAAGGTCTATTCACATTATTATGCAACATAATCAGCCTCTAATCTTGTTCTTTTATTCCTGAATTATATTTTTTTCTATATTTATTCACCACTGGCTTGCACATTGCCGGTGATTGCTAATTGCCTGAGACATATCGATGGCCAAAGTATAAAATCACGTATGTCCATCGCAGTGTTTTAAAATTTCCACAATTATTTTATTTTTTCAATAATGAACAAGGCAACTTTAACGTAACTCGCACTGAGAGGGACATAACAGTGGTTGGAGTAGGAATGCAATGAACTTCACGGTTCTTAGAAGTATAGATTCTCGGTTTGGTAAACTTTCAGTTTTACAATACTGCAGAAACTGAAACGGCATGGAAAGAAATCTCTTTACAAGCTTCCTAGCAGAGCCTCGACGATGTCGGTAGTTCTCAACGCAGTGCTGACAATTTAAAAATAGTATGTTAGGTCGGTGTCAATCTACTTTAACGTTACCAAATTCTTATCTGTTTCTGTGATTGCTGTATTTACTAGCGTAAGATGTGCAACTTTTTTTTTGTCTCCACGCACTGATAATTTCAGCGATGCAGACAAGCTTTGCTTTTCATCATCGTCGGATAACCCGTTTTTGCTTCAGAGGTGCAGCACATGCATGCAAGGCAACGCCGTTCATATGATCCGACGTCTGCTTAAATTTTTAAGCCAGAGCCGAGAGGAGGATAAAGACGTGACGACAAAAGAGATTAATGCACTTGGGGCTTTGCCCTGGTCCTAGCAGAGTTGCTAAATCGGGCATGTGAACTTTGCGAAATGATCGCGGACTGTTGATTTTCATCAACTGTTGGGTGAATGTTTCGACTCTGTCTCGTGATCCGTCTCTCAGCGACTTGCCTTTTTTCGGCCATCCCTCACGTCACCGGCTTGACTTGATGGCGTCATCTTGGCTCTAAATATTTCATGGACATGCGGGGTTCTGTGTTGCATGAAGGATGCAGATCATATCGGTTGAGATCTTTTATGAACCGAAACAAATGTGCGCCAGCTCCAAAAAGATTGTCAAGAAAAATTGTGAAATATTTACCAAGGAGCAAATACTTTTTGAGAAAGCGAACTCAAATTAATCTGTGTATATTAAAAACAACGAAATACCACCATTTTTTCAAGGTGATGATGGAAAACTTCACTTCAGGGTCTTACCCCTCTACAAAGAGTTCTTCAAAGAGTCTTTTCCATAAAAAACGTGATTTGATATCGATTTAAACAATTGTTTACTTTCCCTGCTAGTGGATGGTTTCAAGGTTTACAAATAAACGCCTAAAAATGATAGTTTTTAACATTACGACAGAGGTAGCGCTGAGTTCTTATTTGTACTTGAAAAAAGTTCCGCAGGTTTGAAGGGGGAAAAAAATAAGATTATTCCATTGTTAAATTAAACTGTCTACAAATAATACCAAACTTAAGGTCACTTCTCATGAAAAAAAGAGAAAAGAAAAAGGGTAGAAACCCACAATTTTCCCCTCTTTCAGACTATTTTTCATAAATTTCATCTACCTATGTAGAATAAATGAAATCAATATTTATTATTTACAGTCTACAAGCTAGAACTGAACAATTTTGACACGCGGTTTCTAGATTTAAAGATTGACTTGATTTTAACGGTGCAACGTTATGGTGAAAAAAATTTGCGCCAACGCCACCGCCGCCACAACATTTCCTCTAAAGCTCCTTCCTTGTTAAAATTTTGAACGCACTAAACGTGAATTTTAACTTGCAAGAGAAAGTTGGGCAGTTATATCCTCTAGGAGCCAAAAGTTCTCTTTCACAGATGTAAGCTGTACTTGATGATAACATGGGACGACAATACAGGTAGCGCCGCCTGTCTGAGGGTGGTAGAACTCTGCGTTCTACGATCGATACAAGACTGGCGCGTTCTCCAGTAGAGGTCTCTGATAATTCCGATCGCGTAGAGACTCTGTACCCAGAAAAAGTATCGTTGGTAGGTTTTCATCGTTTCAAAAATGTAATTTTTCGAACTTTTGTAGCACTAGGCACTTCTTCCCCTCCCCGCCCGGAGGAAAAAGAAGGGTTTTCCTTATTCCAGATTTTTTTTATTGCCCATTAAGGCAAGTTTTTTTGTTAAAATTTTGAATGTAATAAACCAGAGGATCTATTTCCATAATGCCCCAGTTGCTCTAGTCATAGAATCTTGCTTAGATGGTTGAAGCTTATAGATCAGCAAAAAATGATATATCATGATGATATATTATTTGATCCACGATAATAATAATATGATCTGTTCAAACGCTAATTTTCTTCGTGAAATATTAACAGATATATCAACCATCGAAAAACACGGGGTGAGACTTTATCCATCGAGTTTGTGCAAACTACAGTTTCTTCAATTTTGTTTCCCCGCAGTGGGTGACGTCGTACACAGTCTTTTTCGAAGAAAGATATCTCCGTTCATATTAGACGTAAAAACTTATAGCGTTACAGTAGATCTTGCGATTTTGCGCTAATCTGTAATCGTAAACCATCATAACAGGATTCTGTGACCAGCACAATGACCCAGTACACTCTAGCGCATGGGCAGTTACACAAGTTCTTATCACAAGCAGTGAGTTAAGAAGCATTCATACCTCAATTTGCGAAATTACAACTTTTCTACTGTCTGTTTTGTATGTATGGGCAAACGGACATAAACACTTCAAAATATAACGTGTTTTGTATGTATGGGCAAACGGACATGAACACTTCAAGATATAACGTGATATTCTCGAGGTAAGACGAAAAATTTCGTTTTAATGTTTCACACAAGTCTATTTGTATGCCTCTCTTTAAAAGGGGAAAAAAGTAATGCAACCTGGTACCAAGTTTCACAAAAAAACTTATCAAACAGGAGCTTCGTATTGTACGATCAGTAGGACTCAACACGGAGATGAACGAAACCAGTGGATTTACATACTCTAGTGCGCCTTCATTTTCGTTTGATACCACGCAACACTTCCGTGGTGGAATAGTTGCTCAGAGCGCCTTCAAAAGTATCGCTTCGACTTGATAGCAAAAGATCCGATTGCCACGGAGCTTTCCCTCTAGCGCGTCCGCAGTTACACGTCTTCTCATCACCGACGGTGATGTAAAGAAATAGTTCTACCAAAATTATGATGGGATGTAAATTCTTCACAAGTTCACAGGCACGGCATACCGTAACACACATAACTCAGTGGCGAAAATCATACATACCTAATCAAATTGCTCTCAACCATCAGCTTCATTCAAACTCGGATCCGTGCCACAAATGCATTACATTTTACAAAAGGGAACCTCCATTTCTGGTCCATTTTAGAAACGACATACAAGCCATACGTTTCCCTGCGCAGATATGTGCTTTCATGGGAGAGTCGTATATAGATAGTGATTCCTAATTGCAATAAATGTAATCCAAATATTCGCCGAAGACTATATTGGAAAACATTAACTTCAAATGAATTGAATTTTGCAATAAGGAACCAGGGGCGTTGCAATGTTGCTAAGATTATGCAACTCCACCCTTAGCATTAAAACTGCTGCAATCATGCAAATATGTGGAATTTAAATGGTAATTTCTATTTAAATTTACCGTTTTTTAGAGCGTAATATAGAAACTGATTATAAATGATCAGGTTTTTCTTCGAAGACCAAAGAAGCTGCACAATTTCAGCAACATTGCAATGCTCTTGGTTCTTTTTTGCAAAATGCAATCCAAATTATACAAGTACTAAGAGCCCTCAATCTAAACTGACAAGACTATTCCGCATATTAGGTCTGACCTTGTTCACTTCGAAAAAATCGAAAACCCGTATTTTTCATTGATATTGCCGTGCAATCATATGCCAACTTAGCTCAAAGATACGCCGGAAAAAATGGAGAAGTACACGCCTTTGGCTCATGAAGTTAAAAAGCTCCGGAAACTAGACAAAATGAGCATTGTGCCGTTCATTACCTCGGTCACAAGTTTAACATCTTATTACACATTTGTAGGTGACTAAAAATGTCTACTTCCCGTTTACACATATACACACGTCCACAAAGCTGCGATCTTTCACACACGTATAGCATCATGAGAGCTTTCTTGAGTCTACAATGAGCAGCATTATCAATGTGAATTGCTCCAGGATTGAACATATTTCATTTCTTCCTACCCCTAAATAATCTACTGAATTGATCCTAAAACATTCAATGAAATCACAATTTACAAATTTTAAAAGTTTTATTTATTTATAAATTTTTATACAAGGTTTGACCTTGCACGACCTTGTTTCAGGGCATTTTAAAACCAAAAATATTTTTGCAAAGGTCTCTTCTTGGAAAAATAATTCAATCTTTCTACTTTTTCAAGAACTTTTCAGTTTGTAAAAGGATTTAGGAGGGACCAAAAGAAAACTGCCCGCAAAATGTCTATGTATTTTTTTAGGAATACGCAGATGATTAAATAATCTTAAAGTAGCAACATTTTAGATTTTAACTTTTTATCTATTATGTATCCGTATTACTGATTAGACTGCACAGTAAAAATAATTCAGCAGCGTTAATTCTACACTCTCGTGAGCATCATTTTCAAATAGAAAAACTCCTTCATTTCGGCAGCTCGGCAATTCTACCGCGAGCACGCCACAATATTTGTATCACTCGCGATTTGAAGGGGCTCCAAGAAAGCTCCAATAAACGTTTTGGTCACGTCGTCGTCTTTCTAGTATTTTGTTTCGGTTCATTTGGTTCGGATTTCATTATAATTTACGAAAATAATTTAAATTTTTGCTCCATGAATGTATTTGTAGATTTCAATTTCCAAACAACGCTATGTAAAAGCTGCAGCTTACATCTCAACTCGACTAGAAGGCCGGTTTTCAAAAAATTTCACACTGAATTTTGGATTTTTCAACCCCCTCTTATCCCTTTCGGAAAGTGAGTATCCTCCCTATAACACATAAACAATTTTATAACGCTAACCTTGGCCCCTCATCCCCCTTCATTCCTCCCACTCATCCCTTCCCCTCGAGCCGCCCAGTTGTGAATGTTGACGAATGGATACGCAGCCACCTTTGGCTATCCGATCATCAACGTTGACAATCGTTGCCGTGGTAGCGAAGCCGTGAAATCGAGTTTCTTGAGTTTGTCTGATCTCCTGTAAATGAAATCCCTGAAACAACTAAAATGGCAAAATTCGTCTTGTTCTGCCGTGATAGCGATGAGAGCAGTAAGAGCAAGAGAAAAGGGACCCAGAGGCGTCTGATCGAAAAATTGTATTCGAAGAAGCCTCCGTTTTTTGTCAAATTGCCACTAATTATACGCAAGCAGACTATTCGGAATCATTTGGATTATTAAAAATTGATTTTGTTTCAATTGCATAAAAGGGGTATTCCTAATTTTCATGCTCGGCTATTGTTAGGCAAGACAGCCGGCCGTAAGTGCCCTCCTGCACGCTTTCGTGATTGCGTTTTGGACACACAACAAACACATTTTCAGGTTAGAAATTGGCAGAAGAGGGCGGCACCTTACTTGAAAGCACTGTTTTCATTGGCTCTCTGGGGGTATAATGCCAGTTACTGCTGTCTTGTCCGAAACGACGTTTAAGGCTTTCTCATGTGTCTAATTTTCATACAATTAAGATGTATTTCGCTGTTTTAGCTATTTCAGCGATTTAATTTAAAAGAGATTAGACGAATTTTGAAGGAAACTTGATTTTAAAAATTTGACACTTACTGCTCTCCTCGCTGTCGCGGCAGTATTTGAATCAGTGAGAACGAAAACACACCAACTCAGTAACTCGAAAATACTCAATTTCCATTAAAGACAGTTAATTTACATACAGGTCATTGAATATAGCGTGTCTGTTCTAACTTGGACCTTTAAAGTGGCCATACTTGTCTCTCGGCAGCAAAAATCTTTTTCTTAAACTAACTTCTTCACCTACTGTGCAGTTTTGTGCGTGTCTTAATTTTTTTAATTTTTCCGAGTTGGTGTGTTTTCGTTCTCACTGATTCATCCGTGTTAAGACAAGATCGATGAGAAATCCATTGGCACAAATATTGACATTGATTCAGAGAAAACCGCCGTAAGAGGGATTATTCCGGCTCCTCGAGTAATCTTCAAAACCTGCCGTAATTTTAGAATACAGGAAAAGCAAAAGCCCCTTCCTTGTGAATACTTTGACACAGTCCTAACTTTCCTCGGCTCAGCGAGAAGCCAGACATTTTTGTTTTTACGATAACGGCACGGAGAAGGGTTTCGAGACCGACTATATTCGAAGACTCCCGCGCTGTTCGGATGATGACCAAGAAAACGGTTTATGTCATCGAGGAAATTCTGTATTCCTCCCCTAGCGCTGGCCCCACCTCATCGAGGGTTGTCTGTATTCAGTAGACGCACTCATTATGGAGTGGCAAGGGAGGACTCGGACGTCTAGTGAGCAGGGACGGGCATCAAGGAAGAAATGAAGTGTCTCGCAATGACGTCATTGACAGGTAGAGTTTCCTTCGAATGGGGACTCTTAACCGTGCAACATCGTGGGGACAACGCTGCCGTGCTAAGGAAGAACGCCGTATGAGCCTTCAGGCGTTGCCAAATTTTCTCCGATACAACGCAAATTTCCTGGTAAATTTACGAATTTTTTTCTTCCAATTTTTTACATAATTTTGTTCGTAATTTTACCTAAAGTTCCTGAAAATTTCAAAGAGAAATATTCATAACTTTCCTAAAAAATAAACATTTTATCAAAGGAAATTTGGCAACTCTCGAATGTTCATACGGCGTTCTTCCTTTGCACGGTAGAACGCTAGAGGCGTTTGCGTAGGAAAGCCGGTAGTGAGTTGAATGCGGAGATGGCCACTTACGGGAAGGATGCGTTCGCACATTAACCTAAAACTAATCGGTCGTGGACGTCATGGGAGCTTTACCATGGATGTAACGATTAAGAAAGCTTGCTTTCTTTTCTTTTTGTTCAATGGATTTCTCCATCCCCTCCCTCTCTTTCCACTTCTTCATTAATTGGTCGATTTTAATTTCCCTCTAAATCCGTTATTCGTCCTCTTCTCCCCTTTCCCCCATCTCACTCTATGGAGACGCCATCTAGGTCGGTTATAGGACATTTTGTCAACGATTTTTTGTCTGCGCACCTGTTTTTTCCAGTAGTTTACGTCCATGCGTTTTTTCGGAAGGGGGGTTTTGGTCCACTTACCACTTGAGACCCAAAGTTAATTGGTCCACATAAAGTCATTTCAGTCCACATTTAAGTCCACATAAATACAAATGACAATTGCTTACGACGTTTTTGGATGAAAATGTTTAATGTTTGGAAGAATGAGGGTTTGCTTGTTTTTTGTTTTTTTTTTGTTTGCTCCAATGGAGAAAAATATATAATTGAGATTTTTGGTAAAAATGAGAGAGCGTCATTTCCATGAGAGAAAATTCACTAAAACTCTCTACACCTCTTTGGTGCAACAGGACTTAATTATCTTTCAAGAAAATCCCATATTTTTATACCTGAACTGGAAAACCATTTGATTTACCTCAGCTAAAAGATATCATATTTTTCCTGTGTATGATGACTTCGCTTTGGCACTGGTTTGTCGCAGCGCCACGAACTACTATGTTGCCTCGGAGGTGTTACACAGTATCAAATGAGATCGAAGGCACCCCAACGTATCATGATTGATGGCATCTTTCAAAAGCGCGAAGTTCCCTCGCAAATTAAATCGAGTGACGACAACAAAAAAAGAGCGGTAGTCGAAAAACTTACTGTCCTAGTATCTGTATTTAATAACATTTAGTATGAATTTTAACTTTATTAGAGCAACAAGTGACCTAATTTAAGGAAAAATATCATTAAATTTACCGCCGAGAAGATTTCATTATGAGTTAAAAAGAAAATAATGTTTTCTTAAAGAAGAAAAGGTGTTTTTATAAAAAAGTAAGTCACTTACATGAAGCAGAAACCCGCTTTTGTTCACTTTTTTTATTCTTGATTCAAAATAAAATCTTCTTGACGGCATACTCAAGAAGATTCCTTCTTCTCTCTTATCTCGACTTATTTTGCAAGGAAAGTTCCGCACTATTGAAGGATGCCTGTCATTCTTATTGTTGGTATGTTGGAGTGCCTTCAATTTCGTATAATACTGTACAACACCTCTATTATGAAATAGTGAAGCGCCGTGGCACGTGGCACGCTGCGGCGCGGCCAGCCAGCCAGCACGGAACGCGCATTGGCGCCTACAAACCTAAGCGATACCTCAAGCATTGCGCGATGCGAGAAGTATCTGCTTAGGTTTGTAGGCGCCAGTGAGCGTTTCGTGCTGGAAGCGCGTCGCATCACTCCGTTTTGTGCTAGGGCCTATTATTTAATCTCGCGGAGTCAGCGTTTTTTAACTCATGATTTTTATATGTTCGCGCACTCTGCATGGATTACTTTAATTTAAATTGATTAAAAAAATATACAAGCAGTAAGCTCCAACGCATTCGCGTCGGAAAGCGGCTCTGGCGACGGTAGTTGTAGTCAAGAATGAGGGCCTAGACACATTTTGTCAGATTGGCCACGATAGTTGTTAAACGTTTACGGTTTCCTTGGTAACCTTTGTTTGCTATCAGCTGATATCGAGTAATATGCCTAGGAAGCTCCAACCACTGCATTCTTCCGAAAACCGCGAAAACTTTAAAATTCAAAATTTCAAATTTTGAACGTAAAGTACATTTTTTCCATCACGAGATTAAAGCACAGACAAGTTTTGAATTATTGACTGTATCACCATGATTCCAAAAATACACTACACAACATAGCATTGGCTAACAATAAAACAATATGCAATAAAATAAAGTCATGACAAGGTACATAGTCAAAAATGGCGCCGATTCCCATCAACCAACGCGCGGTCTCTCCAATGTAACATGGTCCATTGATACTCCCCAGCTGGGACCGTCCGGAATAGCAGCTCTAGTGCAAGCACCAGAGCCGCTAATATAACTAAAACCGAAGATTGCGTGCTTCTCGGGTTTTTCCCTCTTCTATTCATTTGTGCATAGTTTCTTTCGACACAACTACTGCTCATTGACTTTAATATTGATGCCATCACTTGGAATAGGTTTTACAAATATTTGCCACGTTTTAAGAATGTAAATGTCTTTAAAATAAAGTAATATTTTCATCGAAAAAAGTATTTGTAAGGTTTATTTTTCATCGAAAATTTTAACGATGAAAATAAAACCAAATATTCACCCATGACAATTTACAAAGATTGATCAAAAGAAGGAAATAACATTTCATTTAAAAAATGAGTTACCATAACAACTCTTCCGTCTCTCTCAATTTTCACATTTCACTATTGTCAATATAATTTTACTTACGGACTTAAATATGACTCTTGAACCAAGTCACTGTTGCTTATTTCATGCTGGGACGTAATCTTCCTAACAAAATAGGTGTGCGGACAAAAAATCGTTGACGGAATGCCCTGAAACCCCTAGGTATGTCTCCAATAACGTCTTCTGAGTGGATCGATGACGACATTCATTTAGGCTAATGAAATCATGAGTTTTTGCTGTTGATGATCGAATAGTGCCTTCCATTGGATCATTGAATGATTTTTGAGGTATTGAAAAAAAAAGGGTTGGACGCGATTTCGATTCAGTCAACCGAAATTGGTGATACCCACAAACTCTTTGATACCCATCAGCAAATTTATTCGAATTGTACTTATATTTATCGGAGTTGTACTCTGATTCGTATCTCTCCAATAAATTGGAGTACACTTACAAAAAGTTTGCTGTTCAGTATCAATAAGATTTTTTATGTACATCAATTTGCGGGTCAGCTGAATTGAAATGATTCAACCGTTTTTAGTGTATTTTCCGAAGGAAATACACTATTGTTTCAGTGTGAGTCATCAACGGATACTTTGGATGACGTCATTTAATAACATATAACTGAAACTGATTTCATTATTTATACGTTGTCTTACAATAATTACATAATCATATTATGACAATCGTGGATGAATTAAAGAATCTATCCGACTCCTATCGTTCTTTATCATTTCTATATTTCAATGAAACACATAATTCCTAGTTAAATGAACATTTTTCGGTCCTCAGGTATCACATACACATTAACATGATGTTTTTACCGCAAATGCACCTTAACCGTAGTTGATGCCTCGAAAGAGGTCATCTCTTGAGACAAAAGAAAAGCAAATCTGTTCAAAAGAAAAGCCATGAATAATTTGACGGCTGCTGTGGAAAAGAAAAATCCCTTTGGACTCAACGCTACCTACGAAAAAAGCCCTTGCCACATTCTAATTAAAGCTCCTGGTGTTGCGTTGTAAGATTGTTTAAAGAAATTGATGTTTTTTCTGAGCACTCTTAGAAATAGATATACCGTTTGTTATTCTGCAATTATATTCCCACAAATGAAAGTCCAAGCTTTAAAGCTGTATCTCCCCACTCGACTTTTATCACAGAAATTCAACGAATAAATGCTTTTGCAAAAAATTTCAAGTTGCACATTTACTTATGCATCCGTGGTAAAATCTTTGGAACAACTATAAGAATCTTAACAGTTTCAAATCTTCAATTGAATCTAAATTACATCAAAGGCACACAAAAAGCTTCATAAGTATTAAGGTGTTGTCAGTCAAAACAATCTCTCAGTGACAAGTTAATTTTTGTGCCAATCATAATCTCACAATAGGACCTGCTTCATTTTTGTTGAATTAAGCCGGAGTGATGGAAGTTTGAAGTTTGCAATCCAAAACCTGTATGAAAATAAAGATATGAAAAATGCTTATCCTCTATGCTCAGGCGACGCACAGCTGATCGAGTCAATGGCAGAGGTCGGACAAAATTTGGAAACTTCGATAAAAATTCAGATGAACAAGCATTTAAAAGTTTTAACTGCATAGTTGGCAGATGGACGAATTATCACATTATTTTATTATCGAATCATTTGATTTTGATCATGTTAAATTTATAATTTTAGTGAATCGCCAACGCCGCGAATCGAGGTTTCCAGATCCCCACATGAAACCTTATTTTTGCACATCGGCGAATAAGGACAGTGCGGTGCAATTTGGTGACTCGGTGAACGTTATACCGCATGCCCGATTACGGTACACAGGAACTAATTCCAAGCAGAGCCAGAAGACGGAGGACAGCTTTAATTAACAGGAGCGCAGGCAGAGTGCGCTCAAGGGGCTCTTAACTCATTAACCCATCCCGGTGTTCGGGGTAGTTCGTCTCAGACCATTCATGACCCGGAGTTTTTCTCGCACGGGGCCGCTCTTGAGAAGCTTTGAAATTGCGCGGAAGATGGGAGGTCGAGGATTGTAAAAGGCTCGAGACTCCATTTGCGGTCGCAACTTTTTTAAAGTACAACTTCGTGGAACCGGGTATAGTACGTGAGCGAGGAGAATACTGCCGCGTCAAGGAAAAACGTCGTAAGGACCCTCGAGAGTTGCCAAATTTCCTCCGATAAAATGTTCATTTTTGAGGAGAGTTATGAATATTTTCTCTTGAAATTTTCAGATAATTTAGATCTAATTACGAAGGAAATTCTCTAAGAAATTGAACGGAAAATATTCAAAAGTTTTCCTGAAAACTCGTTTCTAATTGAAGGAAGTTTGGCAACTGACGAAGGCTCATACGGCGTTTTTCCTCAGCACGGCAGAATAACAGCGCGAGAGTCGGGAAATCTAGAACGCTTCATTTTAAATCTGCGGAGCGAGTTGAATCGTCATCTGAAAGGAATTCGTTGTCTTTGCTCCTGGAGGAATATTCGAGCTTTGTGCGTATTCGTGTATGGAGGTTCGTCATCTAATGAGGCTCTTATGTAGGTCTAGGTCCTAAGACGACGTATTTGTCAAAGGCCGCGGATCGTGACTGTTGAACAATGTGTTGAAAAATATGCCCAGCAAATAAGACGGAGCTGTAAAACTGAAAATAGAGCAATGCATAAAAAATGTCCCCTGTTCTTCGCCTCAATTCTAGTAACGCACCCACGAGCAGGTGTCTCTGAAAAAACTCCGGCTCCAGGAACAGTAATTACAGGTTTCACAGCATTACCATGCGTTTTGGATGATGAAACCGTAAGTCCCGCATTCAGAGATCGGAGCAACGGCCTCTAAACCCGGAGTATTTCATCAAACAACTGAGCTTATTGTTATTTGTTGACTTCAGCAGAGCGTTTTTCTCGTTTGGTTTGCAACCCTGCCAATCTGGTTAACAAATTTGACTACATGCACTCGTGAAAATTTGCCTATTTTGGACAAAAATCGTTCAGTTACCTATATCGTTGGAATCAATTCCACCGCGCTAAGTAAAAATGTCGCATGAGCGTTTAAATATTGTCATATTTCTGTTCAAAAAATACTCACTTTTGAGGAAAGTTACGAATATTTTCCTTTACATTTTCAGACTTTGTAGATCAAATTATGAACGAAAATCAGGAGAGAAATATTTACACGTTTTCAAGAAATTTCGCGATTTCTCGAAAACGAAATTTGGCAACGCCTCTTACGGCGTTCTTCCATACGGCCGTGCTAAGGAAAAACGCCGTATGAACATTCGAAAGTTGCCAAATTTCCTTCCATAAAATGTCCATTTTTGAGAAATGCTATGAATATTTTTCCTCGGCATTTTCAGGAGCTATAATTGAAATTGCGAACAAAATTATCTACAAAATTGGAAGGAAAATATTCATAAGTTTACCAGGAAATTCGTGTTTTATTGAAGGAAATTTGGCAACGCCCGAAGGTATATACGGCGTTTTTCCTTAGCACGGCCGAATTGAGGTACTAAACTTAGTTCCACGACTTTAGAATGGAGTTACGCTCCTTCGTCTGAGGGATGCCGAATCATAGTGAAGCAAGCTGCTCTGAGGAGGGATAAACAAGAAGGGTGCACATGTCCAACAGAGCGGAAGGGAGCGAACGGAGAGCGGGTGGAGGGTTCGAGCACTCGGAGGCACGGGAAATAAGACGTTTTATCAGGGGGTTGATGGATAAAGCGATAAGAAGGTGTCTTGAGAGGTGAAGCGCCACGGCGAAGGGGAAGACACCTTCGTGACTGCGAGTCGCTCGCCGGAGGCGCCCAAGCGTAGACCTCTGATAACGGGCCATTACGATGGTGACAGAAAAATACTCAGCCAGGGCCGGATTCCAACATCCAGCGGAACCGACACGAGTCCAACCGAGAAATCCGCCGTTCAGGAAACGGTTTTTTACAAGGGATTGCCATCACGTGTTTCCGATCCATGTAAAATAAAAATGAGAATGGACGTATTTGCCCTACGGGATATTGTACCGAAAACCAGAGGCGGATACAGCAATTTGGCATCACCAGATTTCCTCCATTGAGACCTATGCTAAATAATCGATTCTTGTCGGAGCACCTGGCCCCTCCAAGAATCGATAAATTTCCATACATTTAAATGGAGAAAAGATAATGTTGCCAATTTACTGGATCCGCCAATGCCGAAAACGAAGTATTTCGCGAAAGTATACAACTGGACTACATTTTGCAATTTCGAACTTCTATTTCTAGCTCATTCATGAAAGCACCTATCTGCTTAGGAAAACTCATGGCCACGTAGGTGTTTCCTTTCTGAAGTGAGCTAGAAATGTGACGTACTGGGCAGTACCACTTAATTAACTTAATACGTGATTATCTAGGTAAAGTGCTAAAATACATATGTGCAACAATTACCCTACATAAAAATTGTTTTATTCAATGGATGGCGGTATTCGACGGTACCGTACCGCCGAATAACCACTTCGTTATTTATTTGTAATTTTTTGTCAAAGCTTTTCGGCACAATTCATATCGCCGGGACCTTTGGTGTCAGAAAACTATGTATCTAAATACATTTTTCTAAAAATAACAACAACTTTGGTAGGCAGATTGTTGACTAGGCAGGAATGCCATAGAGGTAAAAAGCCTAGAAATAGTAGTTTCCTATTAACTGCGATGTTTAATTCGGCTTTCAATAAGCAATACATCATACTTCCATCCCTTCAGTACTTGTTTTATATCATGAATTTCTAATGGGAAGAATTAAAAGAAATCTCAACGCGGCGAGCTGTCTTAAATCGCCTTCTCCACACAAAAGAACGAAAATAAATTTCGGCATTGCACAATTTCCTTTTCAAGTGATATTTATGCTTGCTCGGAGAGAGGTCAACATTTCAAACTGAAACTTTGATTGGGTCCCTCCTGGGAGAAGGCGCAGAGGGCGCCTAATGAGAGGTTGTGGTTCGACAGAGAGCAGTAGAGGTTAGGTGTCGTGGAGCGCGAGGGAGTGCCATAAAGCGACCTACATGTATGTAACTTTGATGGATATTGGCAAAAATCAACAAAATTTTGAACGATTTTGCAACAATTTTTGTAAATGGATGGTTTCACGATCACTGAAATAGTTTTGTCGCCGTAACAGACAACACATTTTTTGGTGATATTTTTAGTAGTAATTATAACCACTCGGAATTTTCCGCATTTATCTTCAAAAGGTTACGTATTATAACGCTTCTTAATGATTTATCGCTCAATCAATATTATGTAAATCCCGGAAACGTGCTGTCTGTTACGCGGTAAAAAGTCAGCATAACAGACATCAAATTTTCGGCTATTCATATGTATATTAAAACTGAAAAGTAGAGAGATAAATCGTTGTAGAGCGTTATAACACGTAACCTTGTGTATATTAAGTAATGCAAAAAATTCGAGCGAATATCATTGCTACTAAAAGTATGACCGAAAAGTGTGTTGTCTGTTACGGCGACAAAACTATTCCAGTTATCGCGATGAAACCACTAAAATTATTTTGCAGGTTATTGCGGGAGTATCACGAAAGTTCGTATGTCCTGGCGACAGGAAACGTGTAGATCTTGGTAGTGGTAGCAAGCGCTCTTTTCCGGTCTACTTATTCTCTCATCCAAACAGAGCGATAAGATCATCTGCTTCTTGGTTTTCCTCTTTTCCGTCCCATGGCCTTCCAATTGAGATAGAATACGCACTGTCTACCCTCGCTCGTGCGCTACTAGCGCACCATTCTACCGTGCTAAGGAAAACCCCCCATATGAACCTTCCGGTGTTGCCAAGTTTCCTCAGATAAAAACCGAAAATACTGGAAAAATTGGGAATATTATTTTTCCAAAATTTTTTGACAATTTTGTACGCAATTTAATCTAAAGTATCTGAAAATTGCAAGGGAAAATATGCATAAATGATGTCAAAAATGCAAGTTTTATCATGGGAAATTTGGCAACTATCGAATGTTCATGCGTCGTTCTTCCTTACCACGGCAGCATTCTGCTCTTTACTCAAAGCAAAAGGATCACTCGAAGGGATGCATTCAGTTTCTCGAAATTCAACTTGGGCGGTGTTGCCACTCTGTGCGGTTTACATCATTTCGACGGAGGGAATTAAGGGATATTCACCCTGATCTGGTGGTCAGGTCTCCGTCCGCAGCCGCGGCGGACCCTTCAGCGGGTCGACTAATCGTAGCGGGATGTCATTCACAGACTCGTGATAACAGCAGCCGGATCGATTCGCCGAACGGAGGGAACCTCCGCCCTCTACACACAGCCTGTAATGTTTCAGTGCTGAAATACTATCTGTAACGTGGGTTCGTCCGATCAGCTCGCTGTCGGAACTCGTCCGATGTTGTCGATTTTGACAAAAGCAAGCCTCCGACGCCGCAAAGTGGATTGAGTCAATGGAAAAGGTCGAACAAAATTTTGAAAGCTCATAACTCCGTTTATACAAAACTTGGCGGTTCTTAAAGTGGTCCCATTGGTTTCTTCTTGACATTGCATCTCAGAAACACCCCTTAAAAGAGCTTGATGTAAAAACGGCTTTGAAGAAATTTTGCAATTTTTTTAAGTATGGGTATAAGAAACAATCGGATTCAGGGAAAAAATACAAACGAGAAAAGGCGACAAAATCTCTCATTTCCTGAGAGTATGATAATTTCTAAGTTTTCCGTCTTTTGGTGATAAAAGAGACAGCACCTTTAATTAGTCGAGTTAAGAGAGACACCGAACACGCAATTTGGCCCAGAACGGCGCGGCGCTGAGAGCAATGATGACGAGGACTTGAGATGAAAAGGAGAAGCCCTCGGCGCAGCGGTCGGCATTAAACACCTATTAGCGCCTTCAAGACTGCATGAATACTTCACGCATTGCGTCAAACACAGTGCGGTCAGCAACGGTCGGCGTGAAACGCACAGCGCCTACAAGACTGCATGAATACTTCAAGCATTGCGTCAAAAACAGAGCGTTCAACAGCGGTCGGCGGGAAACGCATAGCGCCTCCAAGATTGTGGGAACACTTCCCGCATTGCACCAAACACAGTGCGGTCAGCGCGGCGCTGCGGCGGAAGTTAAACCACATTTATGTTTATTCTTTCATAAGGTTCAGTTACACGATCAAATTGAGCCATCAAAGTGAAGCTCTGATTGGTGGAAAAAGACCTGAGGTGAGGATGCGACCAGTGACAGGCCCAATTTGATCGTGTAACTGGACCTATAATTGTTTCGTTCATTTCTTGGTAATGGAAGGCTTTGTCCGCACAGAGAAAGGTTCATAAGGAACTTAACTTTCTATCGACTAGGCTGTTCTAGTCTATACAGTCAACTGCATAATTGGAGCTGAGATTTTGGAATGTCGTAACCGAGATATGCAAATCACAGTTTCGCTGTGTTTTTGCAAATCGATTATGTAGATGAAGCTCCCATAAGTACATAATAATTTAAAAATCAAGCGTGGAATATTTTTTCTTGAGTGCCTACAATGCCGATTTGCAGGAGGACAACAGCAGTATGGTTCTGGAAAATGAAAGATCGCTTTCACTTGCCGTGTCTCTTCATCTTACAGAAATATTGACTTCAGCAGTTCTTAAATTCATTTTACTGGAAATAGCTCAATGAAAAGAAATAATGTAAAGGAAAAGGGCTTTCTTCTATTAAAACTGATGATCTTACGGCAAATGAGGAACAACTGAAAATCATTCCAACTCGTCATTTTTTTATTGTATGGAAGTTGATTATATAATTTTTGTATTCATAACTCATCAAAAGTTCATATTTGTGTGTAGCAACATTGAAATGTGAAATGTACCTTACCTCTAGTCTACCATGCCGAGAAAAAACGCTGTATGAACGTTCAAATGTAGCCAGATTTCTTCCCAAGAAATTTGCATTTGATCGTAGGAAATTTAGCAACGCTTAAATGCTCATACAGCGCTTTTCCTTCATAGCAGTAGTCCTACCAAGAATTTCTCCTTCCTGCCTCTAGTAATAGTGTCTCCAGCAATGGGCCTGTTGCATGCAAGAGATACAGCCACGCGAATAGACTTTATAGAGGTTAAATGACACGAAAATTACGATGGTCACATTAAAAAAGTCTGAAATACACTCCTTACTGCGCAATTTGCGTTGTTAGGAACGCGCTTTTTCAAATTTCCCGCGTCCGGGGGCAGTTTCCTAATCACCGGAAACGAGCAAACGGCGGGCCCGGTGATTTCCGGAAGATGCCGAGTCGTTGCTGTTGTTGTTATTTTTCCCTTCAGTTTGTTCACAAACCCAACGTGATCTCTTATAGTGGTCCATATACGCTTTATGCGGTCACCAAATCGATCAACTTTTAAATATCCAACGCAATCCTTCTACATTTCATTTCACGATATCACGAGCTCCGATTTTCAGGTTATATTGTCAGTTTTAGTTGACCGCGTTAGTTAGAAATAGCCGCGAGTTGCCGTTAATTGTTTCCGTAAGAAAACTGCCCCCCGACGCGGGAAATTTAAAAAAGCGCGCTCCTAACAACGCAAATTGCGCAGTAAGGAGTGTATTTCAGACTTTTTTAATGTGACCACCGTAATTTTCGTGTCATTTAACCTCTAAAAAGTCTATTCACACGGCTGTATCTCTTGCATGCAACAGACCCATTGTCCTCAAGATTAGTTGAGGTTTTACTTTAATTCACGAAGATTGTTTTCCAAAACATCAAGTTTTGGTGTGTATTGTTTGAAATACCACTTGCATCGATGTTTTCGCAAAAGAATTTCATGCAAAAAAGTAAAATGTGACGAAATAAACATCCGATTTTGCAATTTTGGTAAAATGATTCATGTCCGACCTTTCTGATTGACTCGATCCACTTCTAATTCCGCGGTTGGAAAAAAAAAAAACATGTCCCAAAAGTTCGCATCTCATCCCAGGAAATTCGGCTACATTCGAAGACTTGCACAACATTTTTCTTCGAGACGTCAGCATTTTTTGCCAGGGGAGAAAGAAAGTTCAATAATAAAATAATACCAGGCCAAAAGTCCGCAGTATCTGAGAGTGTGAGATTTTTATTCAAATATTTATTTTCTATTTTTATTTTTCAAAATATTGGAGACACACGCAATAACATAATAGTCACTCTATGAAAATGGAACGGACCTCGTCAATAAAAATTTAGTTTACCGTTTAGTAACGTGATGTATCGATCAAAGCCCGCCGAGTGTGGCAGTGAGAGGAGGGAAGAACGTAATAAGCCGAAGCGAGACATGCATGGTGCAAGCGGTTAATCCTGCGACGTTGATACCCCATGCAATGAACATACATACACATTACGGCCTGATCTGCTGGGCGTAATTATTAATACGGCAGGTCATTTGGTCGGGGCGGAAAACATGTTTTGGACACATCGGACAACTCCACGCTTGGTTGCCAGCGCATCTGAAAAAATATCGTTCACTGGCAAAAGAACACATTGGATCTAGAGTCCAGACTCTTAAAAACATTGACAAGAAAAAATACTCTTGATTCAATCGGATTTTTGCTTAAATCAAGAACCAAGCCTCTTAATTTGAGCGGATTTCCTTTTGATTTAAACTTAAATCTGATTTGAATCAAGAGTCAATTTTCTTGTCAATGTTTTCAAGATTCTGGACTCTAGATCCAATGTGTTTTTTTTTTTTTTTTCAGTGTTTTTCAGGCGGCATGAGTTAGCCCTTAGATCACTCTAGTAGATCAGTAAAGTACCTTAAAGCACCAAAAGCCAATGGACCACTAGACAAGGTACGAATTTAAGCAATCTGATACATGTTTCTTAACCAGAATTTCACGTAGAAAACGATTCACACAACGAAAATTACGGAAACCAACTCCTAACGAAGATATTAACGTTTTTATTTCACATTGGTAACGAGGAATTTGAACTGCCCGCTGACAAGAAACTCAAAACTCTACGTGAGTCAAATCGCCCACTACAACGGTTTCAGCAAGCTTCTCAATCGAGCAATGTTCATTTCCCATCATGTGTTGTTCAAACTATTAGCAATTTGCTATAACTGAGCCAAAGCGTCAACATTGAGGTTGCCAGATTTTTATATCGCAGAGACCGTCATGATAACGTTTAGCGCGCGATGTGAATCACGTAGACCATTGAGTTTTCATTAGCGGGTGGTTTGAATTCACGCATTAAGAATCATTAAATATCTTCGTAAGGAGTTAATTTCGGTAATTTTCATTGTGTGCATCGTGTTTTACGTAAAATTTTGGTTAAGAAACATGTATCAGAATGCTGAAATTCGTACCTTATCTAGTGGTCCATTTCTCTAACCAAAATTACATAAATTAAATGATAAACATGATGAATACATTAAAACCGCCGAAAATAAAGGATGCTGACTTCATATTCTTGATGAAAAAAAGTAAGCGACAACTTACAAAACGCTGAATTATCCGCCACAGCCGTTACTTTAGCTTTAGCAATGTGAAGATGTAAATTTAACTGAGCTGCTGTGGCTGTTAATTCAGCGTATTGTGAGTTGTCGCACACTTTTTTAAATCCACAATGTTAGGTCTGCATTCCTCTTTCTTCGGTGAAGAAACTTATCGGGTCGATATTATTGTGCAGGTAGCTGCTCCAATATAGGATAGCCATTGTCAGCCAAATCAACAAAATACTAATATTTAAAGAAGAAGAAAAAAACACAACCGAAATGAATATTTGCCAGCGGTCAGAGAGGACCGTGTCCGTAATGAAAGAATTTGCCAAGTAATGATGGTGAAAAAAGCTCGCTGCATACATGGATTGCATTTTGCAAAAAGGAACCACGAGCATCTTGCAATAAAACTACTGAAACCTTGCAAAAAGTTAAATCAACTATGGTAATTTTCGTATTCAATTTATAATTTATTGGTAGTAAAGATAAGACCTATTTAGATGATCAGTTTATATTTGCAAGGTAAAAAAAGTTGCACAATCTTAGCGACATTGGAATACGCTTGGTTCCTTTTTGCAAAATGCAATCCACATGAAGCCACTTCCCTCCAGGCTCAGGAGTATGCTATCATATCTATGCATACATATCTAAATAAGTTAAAATAATTATTTACAACTTTTTTACACGTTACCATTGAGCACACAATGCTCGTTTCCACCACAGTGCGGCAAAGTTGCTTTTCTTCTCCCGCAATAGCTCCGACAACAAGGCGAAGGCACTGAGCCCACGCTGCTGTAGCACGGTAATCGACGCTGGAATTTATGAATAATTTATTGTTATTAAAACAGCGGTGTAAAAATAAGGGCTCACCGAGTTTCAATTGCCCAAGATTTTATGTGTTCACAGCCTCCCGCTCACCCTGTGGAGCTCTCTTCTTCCCAACACCAAACTCTCCGAGGCCCTGAGCCTCTCTTTGCCTACAATTAATAATAATGGACTACAACTAATGGGCCCGATGACGTCATGATCATCAGTGTTCGATCCAAGTTCACTTTATCATAAACCTTTCTACACCTAGTACATGATATGGATTGCATTTTGCAAAAAGGAACCACTAGCATTGCAAAGATGCATGCTAAGATTGTGCAACTTCATCTTTGGAAATCGTGAAAAACTATGAAATTTAGATGGAAATTGTTGTCTTAAATTTACAGTTTTTAGCGAGTAAAATAGAAACTATTAATGGATAATCTGGTTTTTCCTCCGAGACAAAAGAAGTTGCACAATCTTAGCAACATTGCAATGCTAGTGGTTCCTTTTTGCAAAATGCAATCCAATTTTTGTACTTTTTCTCGGTAACTTCGCGAGTTTAACTTCCGAACCTGCGTTAACTTCCGAAAACCATATATAATCCAACGAAAATAAATAATTGGTACATAACAGCTTTCTTGTATGCAAAGAAAATAATTAAAAATGTTAAAAAAGAGATGTCAACACAAAATTACATAGCCCCTTCAATTCAGAAGATACTACAAACGAACTGTACCTTAACATTTTCATATCCCAGAAGCTAACGTTCCCATGACGAATATTGCTATCGCTAGCGATTGCAAAATCCAACTTGTCTTATTTCATCTTGTTTTTATTTTATTTATTTTTATTTTTACTACTTATTTTTTAATATATTCAAAGAGGAAGAGACCGTAGTTTGAATCCGCAGTGTTAAAGTACCTGACATGAAAATGTTTTTAAGAGGAGGAGAGCTCACCCTTTATCATAAACGTAACACAGGTTAGGTAGCTATTTAGAGAAGGTGAATATTTACAAATTTTGAATGCAACTGAAAATGATTACAAAACTAATACGGTGTTCTTTCTTTGATAACTGACTGCATTATACAAATTACACTATTTGCAGCTATCAATGAATTTTGGAAATTTTAAATTTGGTAGATACGAACTGCGCAAATTGTGGGTTTTGGGGTGTATTCCAGACGCGATGAATGTTTTAAATCCTGTTTTTTATACACCTTGAAACAACTCTACTCAATTTGCGATACCTGTTGTATGCAACAGACCTGTTCATTTCCATTCATTCCGAGTTCCAATGTTACTATCATACATTTTTAATCAAATAAAAGTAGAGTTGAGGTAAAGCACACATCATTTCATGCTCATCATTGAGAGTCAGCGCATTATTGTCATGAAGAAATGAATGTCCCCTCGACATGACAGTGTTTATGTGCATACCGTTGAATCCAATGTGACCTACCATCAGCTTGTTTTTATCAATTTTTCCAAACGAAAGAATCTATCTCTTATGACGGATTCGGGTGCTAAGATAAAGACAACGGAAGAGTTGCTGGTTCTGAAAACGGCACGAAAGTTTAAGCGTATGTTAGAGTTGTTTTTTCCTCCCAAGAATTCTCGAAATATTTGGCCTTTGGTGCCTTTCATCATCCTACACCACTTCATACAAATGCTATTTATGATTACGCCTTTACTCGAAACAAAAAATACACAATATCTGACGGTGACTGCCACCCTTGCGCGTAAAATTCATTCTATCATATCGCCTCTTCTTTACCTGGGCCTTGCATTTTGGTGGCAAAAGAGAGATGTTTTGATTGATTGTACCCAGAAACTCAACAACATTTTGCTTGACAACCAGGTAGGATATATTTTTCACTACTTCTGCTCGTATTACTTCAGATTTTTTAAATAAATTAAAACTCTCCACTTTATAAAGAAAATGAAGAACTAATTTTTTTTTAAAAAAAAAAACAACGAAAAAATACCCAAAAAATGTATTATAATTAACATTCGAGACCAGGATAAATAAAATTACAGTTTGCATGTTTTTTTCTTTTCTTTTCCCACCACGAACCTGCTTGAGATTACTAGAACTAAGTACATTTCGCATTTAAGAATTGTCATTTGGACTGAGTTAAGCAGAAAGGAACCAACCCACATTTTGGAAAAAATTGAGTTATGAGTGGTTTTGAACTCAACCACTGCTCTACTATCCATCGCCAAAAATTCAAAGTTTTTGTTGGAGCAAATTTTGCAGAAATTGAACTTGAAGTTTATCTTTTACATTGAATCTTATGCAGGAGCCGAACTTTAAATCTCTTTTTCTCGGTTCGATCCCGATGTGGCTTGGTTCCTTTCTGTTTAACTCCATCCATTTCTGGCTAGTTTGGTAGACAAAATATGGGCGATTGGTCACTCAACGCAGAAAAGTATATAGATGAGCGAGTGGACAGTACTTCCTTATTGCAACATAAATATAATTCAACCCATTCCTTTCTCAGTTCCCTCTTCCAACTTCTCTGCGCACGTCAATTATCGCGGATCTGGAATACCGTCACCGGCTTATGGTCCTCTCCGTGACGCCGGCCACCCAAATTATGGTTTTGTTTTACTTTTTGCCTCCCATCGTCACATTTTTCCTCAATCCATCGCCATCACGCCAGCTCAACCTTCCTCTGGGTCTGGGTATACCAAACCCCCTCTCTCTCCTCGGAATCACCCCTAATGACGTCACACGGGCACTTGTTTACCTTTGTATTAGCGTCTCCATTGCGACCCAGTTCTATGTCGCACACATCGGCACATTGCTCGTATTCATAACTGTGGACGCCTTGAAGACTGCGTTTTTTTTAAGTGGGATTAGTTTTGAAACCATTGGCCATGACGACTTTTCACAAAGGGAGCAATTCGTGAGCGCCGTCACACATCATCAACGTCTGTTCAGGTGAGGTTTTTTTGAAACGCCAAAAGAAAAAAAAAAATTATTTCATTCACTTTTCTATTTCTTCGTTCAAGCGCTGGATGCAGAGAGGGCACTCCAATCTGTATCCAACGCCGCAATCTTTGACAGCATCTTCTGAAACTTTCATTACTTAATTTAACTTTTAAGATGTCGTAAATTGGTTCAGCCATTTTCTAACTACTTTGCGTTGATATCTTCCGTCTATCATAATTTTGAGGGTTGCGCAAATTATTGTGACTTATCTTTTTTCGCTTTCAAGCTCATGAATTTACTCTTTAAATTTGTATTCTATTTAAATGATGGATTGCATAAAAACACCTTTCTTGGAGTTCATTGTTTATCGTCGTCTCTTTAACGCATGTGTTTTTCGCTTGTGCTAATTTTTCAGGTTGACCTCAAAAGTGAAGGAAGTTGTTGAGCCCATACTGGAAATAACTTTGACTGGAGCCATGACATTTGGTGTAATTGGTGGATTAGCAATTATTCAGGTAAGAGAGTGTGTCTTAAAGCGCACATGTATTGCTCTTCAATGGAGCCGTATCTGCAAGACTTGCCATACTCGAAAAATTTTCGAATTATTTACGTTTTAGAAATTATAAAACGTTTTTGCAGAGTCGCCGATGAAAAAAGACTCAAAGTCCTCAAATATAAGTAGCACCCCTAAAGTGATAGGTAGTAAAACTATTTCACTGAGTTGATACATCAAACTAAAGTTAGTCTAACTCATAATCCTGTTTTAATTTTTCTGAACTGCAGGACTTTCGAGATAACTTCAAAATGATAGCCGCTATCGTAACAAGTCTTGGATTTATTTACGCTTATTTCATTTTAATGGGCTCTACCTCTCACATGGTAAGATAATTTTTCCCATTTTTTTACCCTTAACCATCATTTATTTACGTGCAAGTCTCTTTTACAGCCCGCCCGGGCGCTCTGCGACGCGTAACGTCATTCTTGTCTATCGACTCACTAAATCTGTCCATGACCATATCTTAAGCTTTCAGTCTTCTAGTTCATTTATATAAATGAACGAATTCTGACGCTGATAAATAGTGTATTTTTCCTTCGGAAATTACACTATTTATTGTTTTTTTTTATCGTGCCTCCTTATTCGTTCTGAGATCTTTGTAAGTGAATATGACAGCTACATGAAGATGTCTCCTCACCAGCGTCCTAAGCACCTCGTATGAATATTGTTTTTCAAATAATTTAATTTTTAATAAAAAAAATCTGAAAGTCACACAATGTCACAATACTTAACTGTACTGATTCTTTTAATATTCACGGTACATCAATAAAATGACCATCATATTCCATCAGGTAAATTATATACAACAATTTACATTGACCCCCGGACGTATCTGCTTTTGATAAATAAGCCGATGTTTTTTCGTCAATCTTTTTCTTTTCGATTTTAATGAAACAGGCTGAAGATGTGGCGATGCGAATTTACTTCAATGAACATTGTGTTGGACGAAAACTCGAATTTGCGCAGCATTTTCCATTCATGATAATGAGGTCATACAAACCGGTAAAATTCCGAATTTACAACTGTTGGGCGATTACGTTTGATAATTCTATCAAGGTAAATAGCGACCTTGTTTATTTACTTTATGTGTTCAATTCAATGAACAGTTGATACTTTAATAATCTGAAATTAAATTTTTTCCAAAAATGCAATTCAACTTCCTTTGAAAAACATCAATGATACTTCTGATCCTTCCTTCACACTGATATAAGTTCAATATTATTAGAATTATATACGACTCTTTACTATTTGATATCATTAAACTCGTCATCTGTTTTGTTCCAGTACACGCAGCTGATGTACAGTTTTTATATCGCTTTGAATTCTGCAACTTTAAAATACAACAAGAACATCAATCTTCATTCTGTAACAAATCATCATGGTTAGTCTCCAACATGATGTAATTGAAGAGAAAATCAACAGCCAATTTTGAATCAAATTTTACATGCTATTTGAAAGCCATCAACGTGCCAATCTTAAACTTTTACGCAACTTTATCTCAATCTAATGTAACTACTTCTTATTTCCACTGACAAATTGACCCAGGTTCGAGTTCTTCCTTTTAAGATCTAAGTAAATTCCTATGTAGATAAAACATTTTCAGAAGATGGTGGTTAAGGTGATTCGATGGACGCCATATTTTGTGGCAGAACGGCATGCGATATATCGCATCAATTGGTTCAATTTTTTCAGCCAATCGTCATTTGTCTCCAATTTTGGGATCGCAATTCTGTTGTAAGGAGACTGAAGCACTCACTTACCAATTTTAATAAAGAAATTCAACGTAATAAAGGCGTGGTTTTTTAGAGAGAAAACATCGCATTCGATACTGATATCGAAACTGCACTCGAATGCGATATTTTCTCTCTAAAAAAAACCACGCCTTTATTACGTTGAATTTCTTTGTTAAAATTGGTAAGTGAGTGCTTTAGTCTTTTGAAAACAGAATTGCGATCTCAAAATTGGGGAAAAATGACGAGTAGCTGAAAAAATGGGGCCAATTGAAGCGATATATCGCATGCCGTTCTGACACAAAATATGACTTCCATCGAATCACCTTGAAGTAAATTTCAGTGAGGGTCTCTATTATTTATATATATATTTTTTTTTTTCAATTTTTGCTTATTGCGAAGTCAGTTGCCCAATAACCTCTGAGAAGGTAGACCTATGTGGCGTTTGGGCGTCGTAAAACGCCAGAGTGTGTTGTTGAAGCGACTATATATATATACGTATACATATATTACATTTTTCCTTCTCTTTTTACTATTCCTTGAATTCAACAGGCACTTGATGTATATGTATTAAAGTCTACTAAGTGTTTAGATTCAAAACCTGGACTGCTTAATTTTTGATGAATCAAATTCCGCACTGAAGTGAAAAATTTGGAAACCGGTTAATCGGCCTGGAGGTCATTATAAATTTCACATTTTGAGAGAAAGTCAAACAGATATTCATGATTGTTTGATTAGCAAGCGTAATTAAATGACAAACAGCGGAATTCACTTAACCCGTCTATTGGTAGCCCATCGAACGTAAAGTTCATAAATTAATTAGGAAATCAAGTTTCTCGCTTACCCATTTAACTAATAATTGCTGCGGACTCTGTATAAAGAAGGACTATTCCGCAAGCCGAGAATCTTAATTAAGAGCCAATGTGTTGATCTTTGCGCGTAGGTTTCTGACTCCCGCATGTTTGCGCTAAGCGGGTAGAGTCCAGCTCATGGCGCTCCGCAATTTGCCTTCGCCCGAATCTCAATGCTGTCCTAAGGAAGAACGGCGTATGAGCCATCAGATGCTGCCAAATTTCCGTAAAAAGTTACGAGTTTTCGGGAAAATTTACAAATATAAGTCTGAACATTTCCAGGAAAGATATTCATAACTTTTTTCAAAAAAAAAATATCTTCTGAGTGGAAATTTGACAGCACTCGAATGTTTATCCGGCGTTGTAACTTAGCTTAGCACAGCAGAGTGCTCAATCTTGAAAAATGAGAGGAGGGTCACTTTTGGATTCATGCTTTGCCAGTTCTATCTGCATGGAAACTTTTATATTCATATGCTTTTCATAATGTAATTTTTTCAGAACAAACAATTTTAAGGAAAGCGATGCCTTTCCTTTGATATCACATATCTGAATCGCAGCGTTTACAAATTTCCAAACACACTGTTTAAAGACAAAAATTGACACCACTTTTTAGATGATTTCTTTAGAAGATTTTTAGATACGATCACACTACAGCAGAAAATATTCCAAATCCAATCGCGTTGATGTATTCTTCCAAAAAAATAAAATATGCACACATGAAAATTTTGACAAATCGCCATCAAGATTGGTAGTTATAGAGCTGAGTTATCGAAAATTAAATTCGCGATGTGGCCTTCTATACCCACCCACTTGAAGAAGATAACTCCATATTCTACCCTAGGTTGCTTTGTCGCTCGTTTAAATGCTTTTCTGTGACTAAGTTAGCTGCATTGAGTACAATCAGTACTGTTCTACCTCAACAAGTAACACGATTTAAAAGACACGTGAGAGATGTAGCTGAAAGCCGCACTGGTTTAACATACGTGAAAAAATTGGATATATGGCTAGGACGTTTATAGGCATCGTCTAGATTTTGGGTAAGAGGCAGACTTACCCTAGCAAAAATTTTAACGCTAATCCGGATCGGGTCGCTTTCTTCCTTGAGTCTAGTGACCCCATTCCGTCGCTACTCTAACGTGAGGACATATCCCAAATTTCGCGTGAACCCTGACTCACACATGAATCCTTGTTTTTTGGAGCTCATGCAGATATCAAGATACGCCTTTACGTGAGAAGAGCGTCGTTATGACCTGCCTTTCTAGGCGTGAGCTGTAAACCTTTGGACAGCTGGGCCAGATAATATTGGGTTGTTGAGAGGTAAGTAAAATGTGCGATACTATTTAAAGTTAAAATAAATTGAATTGATCAAATTGACCGCGTTTAGCAGAAAATAACCAAGCCAAATCAGATATTGATAAATTTAAAGGCGCATTTGAATCTTTGAAATGAAAATGGTTATGCGGATTTTTTTATTAAATCTCAATGAATTTTCTGCATAGTTCAAAGTAGAGTCCTTAAAATTTTCAAAGGATTCCGCACAAACGTTCCCTTATGAAAAATTAAATTGCCCAGTTAAATTTGGCAAAAGCTGATGTGGCTTGGTTCCGTCCTGCTAAACGCAGTCCAAATGATTCTCTCAATCTTGGAATTATAAAAGCACAGTAAAAGTCCGATCAAAATTTCTAATTTTTATTTTGTACGTCTATCAAAGTTTTTAAGAGGAATCAAACTAGAGGAATTTGGCAGTTCGAAAAGAGCGTATCGCAGAAAAAATACTTCGATTTGTATGGAAACTAATGTTTTCAGTTCAGGTAACTAAGGTTTTCTGTCATTGGATCAAAAATTTAGCTCACGTAACCGAAGTTTCTTTTAGCCATATACGCTTGTATCTTTAAGAAAGACTTCAGCTTTCTGAACGCGGGTTCCGTTCCTAAGACTGAAAATTTTTGTTTCCCAAACCAAAAATGTTAGTATCTCAAATAAGCTGAAGTTCAATTGAGGACACTGCACAAAGAACAGCCTATAGGCGTATAGGTCGTTATTACGCCCATCCGGCCCATCTGCTTTTCGGATTCTACTTACCCTGGACTATGCTGTGGTAGCGATAGAATATTGACAGGTAACGGCTCGAGGTCGAAAAACCTTTTTTTTCCGAGTTAAGTCAGACCTCTGGATCGATGGGTGCAAGAACGACCTATAAACGGGCCTGTAAGGTGCTAGTTACCCCTTCCTTTACTCACTATCGATATTCTTTCATTTTGCGTTAATCATGCGTGATTAAAATGATTTATACTTCATATTGCCACCAAAATGACTGTTGGACGTTATAATGGCCTATAAGCAGCTTTTTTAAATTAAATATATGAGAGTATAAACCCAAAATGTATCGCAAAATCTACCCGGCATCCTTCAATAGAAGAGTTAGGTCAACCAAAAACACCAAAACAGGGTACCTGCATAGAAACGTCTGCGCAGTACATCAAAAACAAAACTTTAAATGCGTTTTTCTCAAAACGCGCTGTTCTTAGTGCGGTGTCCTCAATTGAAATAGCCTCCATACACGCTGGGCTTGTCGATTTCCTTTGACATTTTTGCAGTGGTGAATGCATAGCTGAAGTGCGCTCCAGCTAGAATTATATTTAGCAAATGGGTGGTTTTTATACGAGGATTAAAAATAAACAAGTGGTACGGAACAAAACAAAAGAATATGAACTATATAATGGACCGTAGGTTGATTTAAATTTCTGACCGAACTGTTTTCTAACGCTTCAGCCAAATAAAACACAAATTTATTGAGTTGCATTAGCTCGTAAAATCAGTCATTCAATCAATTTTGTGCTCCAATTTCTTGCGGAACTACAAACCTGATATCAAAACTTGGCTGTTTTGAAAACGCCTTCAAATACGGCGTTATACCTCACGCATTCCGGAGAGTTCAAATAGTTGTATCATTGCGCCTTAGAAATGCGACGGCAGATTACAATTGAAATAGCCTTCCTACATGCTAGTCTTGTCGATTTCCTTTGACATTTTAGTAGTCGTGAATGCATAGCTAAAATGCGCTCCAGCCAGAAGTGTATTCAGCAAATGAGTAGTTTTTATAGGAGGATTGAAAACAAACAAATGGTAGGAAATAAAACATAATAATAAGAACTTTGCAAAACGATAATCCGGGTATCGGAACTTGGCTGTTTTGAAAACTCCTTCAAATGCGGCGTGATACCTCACGCATTCCGGAGAGTTCAAATAGTTGTATCATTGCGCCGTAAGAATGTGACGGAAGATTACAATAATTATTTAAATCAAAGGGTTTTTTTCTTTAATTAGGTTTAATAGTGTCTTTAAACTGTTAGAGGAAGTTCAAGTCGATCGTTCGTTACGATACCCTTCATATCAGAAGTATCTATCCAGGGTCCTTACTTTCGATGCTTAAATTGGTGCCGTGGTGTCTTTGTGAGCCTTGGGGGTTACGGATCTGATAATGACAACTACCGCATAAAGATTTTGTCGATACTGCAAAAAAGTACCCTGTATATTATTGTATAAAAGTATATTAATTGAGTCCAACTTACTCCGATCAGTTTCAATGTATTCCGAACTTTTATTAATACAAGAAATGGGATGCATTCTGAATGCCAGGGGTACGAATAGATACTTATTGCAGATCTAGCGTTGTCCACTTTGCGTACACCCTCGGAATCAATAATGAAAATTAAATTTATAAAAATGATAATATTTGATTTTATATCAAATTTATGATAAAAAAAACGAGTTAGTATACTATCTTCATCATTCAAATTGTTATTACATTTGAAAAAAGTTAGATCGATTGTACATAGAGGACCGGTCATTTTACCGCTAGCAGCTTTTCAAATCGGCTGAAGCGCAGTGAAACAGAGGCATTTGTGAGAGGTCTTCAAATCATAGCCTCATGATCAATGCAGGAGGAGGATGTGACACTTTTTCGAAGGGTTCAGTCATAAAAGTGGGTAATCACAGGTTCCAATGTTACTATCATACATTTTTGATCAAATAAAAGTAGAGTTCAGGATAAGCACACATTATTTCATGTTCAACATGCAGAGTTAGTTTGTGCGCATTGTCATGAAGAAATGAATGTCCTCTCGACACGTCAGTGTTCATGTGCATACCGTTGAATCCAATGTGACATACCATAACATTTTTTTTATCAATTTTTTCGAACGAAAGAAACTATCTTCTATGACGGATTCGGACGCAAAAATAAAGACAACGGAAGAGTTGCTGGTCCTGAAAACGGCACGAAAGTTTAAACGTCTGCTAGAGTTGTTTTTTCCTCCCAAGAATTCTCGAAATATTTGGCCTTTGGTGCCTTTCATCATCCTACACCACTTTATACAGACACTTTTTATGATTATGCCTTTACTTGAAACAAAAAATACACAATATCTAACGGTAACTGCCACCCTTGCGCGTAAAATTCATTCTATCATATCGCCTCTTCTTTACATAAACCTTGCAGTTTGGTGGCAAAAGAGAGATGTTTTGGTTGAATTCACCCAGAACCTAAACAACATTTTGCTTAACGACCAGGTGGGATTTTTTACCATTAGTTCTATTCGCCTTTATTCAGATTTTTTAAATTAATTTAGCCTCTCTACAATATATAAAACGTGAAGAATTGAAGAAAAAAAAAGATGACAAATAAAGACAAAAATAATGTAATCTCATTAATATTCGAGACTAGGATTCATGCTAAAAACTTACAATTTTCATGATAAAGTTACGGTTAACAAGATTTTTATTTATTTATTTTTTTTTCCTTTACGAACTTGCTTGAGATTAATTGAACTACATTTTTCATTAAAGCACTGTCATTTTTGGCTAATTTGAGAAACAAAATATGGGCGATTGGTCACTCAACGCAGAAAAGTATGTGGATGAGTGAGTAGACAGTAGTTCTTCATTGCAACATAAATGTAATTCAACCCATTCCTTTCTCAGTTCCCCCTTCCAGCTTCCCTTCGCACGTCAATCATCACAGATCTGGAATCACGTCACCGGCTTATGGTCCTCTCCGTGACGCCGGTTACCCAAATTACGGTCTTGTGTTACTTTTTGCCTCCCATCGTCACATTTTTCCTCAATCCATCGCCATCTCGCCAGCTCAACCTTCCTCTGGGTATACCAAACCCTCTCTCTTTCCTCGGATTCACCCCTAATGACGTCACACGGGCACTTGTTTACCTCTGTATTAGCGTCTCCATTGCGACCCAGTTGTATGTCATACACATCGGCACTTTGCTCATATTCATAACTGTGGATGCCTTGAAGACTGCGTTTTTTATAAGTGGGATTAGTTTTGAAACCATTGGCCATGACGACTTTTCACAAAGGGAGCAATTCGTGAGCGCTGTCACACATCATCAACGTCTGTTCAGGTGAGGTTTTTTGAAACGCCAAGAGCGAAAAAAAAAATCTTTCATTCACTTTCCTATTTCTTCGTTCAAGCGCTGGATGCAGAGAGGGCATCCCTTGATTGCAGTGTCTCAAAATCTCCACTAACGTTTCATCCTTTATGATTTAAGCAAACATATGCAATTTGTTGTAACTATCACTGTAATCGATAATTATTTTATAGTGTTGAAAACGTAAAATTTGAAAATTCACCCAATAGATTTTTCTCTAAAATAAAAATTCGCACCAGAGATTCTGAAATATTGCGACCACGAAATTCACTTTCTGTATCTAACGCCTCAATTTGTGACAGCACCTTTTGAAACTTTCATAGTTTAATTGAATCCATGCGGCCGAGAAGTATAAAGCCTTGTCTTGGTATTAGCTCTTTAAATTTCATGCAGGGACCAAGTTATCTTACATACGATATCACTTTTAAGATGTCGTGAATTGGTTCACACGTAAGGCAAATTATTAAGTTCATGAATTTGAACTTTAAATTTGTATTCCATTCAAATGGTGGATTGCGTAAAAACTCGGCTCCACTGGAGCTCTTTGTTTCTCGTCGCCTCTTTAACGTATGTGTTTTTCGCTTGTGCTAATTTTTCAGGTTGACCTCAAAACTGAAGGAAGTTATTGAGCCCATACTGGAAGTAGCTTTGACTGGGGCCATGACCTACATTGTAATTGGTGAATTGGCAATAATTCAGGTAAGAGAGTGTGTCTTAAAGCGCACATTTATTGCCCTTAAATGGGGCTGTATTTGCAAGACTTGCCAGACTCGAAAATATAAACAGTTTTTGCACGGTCGACGGTCGTCTACGGAAAAAGACGCAAAGTCCTCAAATAATAAGTAGCACTCCTAAAGTAAAATGTAGTAAAACTATTTCACCGAGTTGATGCATCAAACTTAAGTTTGTCCCACTCATAATCCTATTTTGATTTTTCTGAACCGCAGGAATTTCGTGATAACTTCAAAATGATAGCCGCAATCGTAATAACTCTTGGAATTATTTACGCTGATTTCATTTTAATGGGCTCTACCTCTCACATGGTAAGATAATTTTTCCCATTTTTTTACCCATAATCATCATTTATTTACATTCAAGTCTCTTTAACAGCGCGCCCGGGCGCTCTGCGACACGTAACGTCATTCTTGTCTATCGACCCAGAGGTAAATAGCATCTTGTAATTACGTCTTAAATGCCTCCTATCCTCGAGTTTGCTGGACCATCGTTTATTTTACTTACTAAATCTGTCCATGACCATATCTTGAGCTTTCAGTCTCCTAGTTCATTTAGATAAATGAACGAATTCTAAAACTAAGAATTTTTTTTTTTTTTGTTTGTTTGTTTTTGTATTGTGCCTCCTCATTCCACGTGAGGTCCTTTGAATGAATCTGGCAGATAATTGAAGATCTCTCCTCACCAACGTCCTTAGTACCTCGCGTAAATATTGTTCATTTAAAAAACTTAATTTATAACCAAAAAACATCTGGAAATTGCTCAACATTTAGTGCCACACAATGGCACATTGCTTAAAATGGACGTATTTCTACCAAACAGACCTATGTGGAGGTGAGAAATATGGGGTGTGCTCTAGAAAGCTGCATAAGAAGCAATGTAAAAGTGGGCGTGATTCCTTTTGAAGAATTGGAAAAGCGGGATATTACATTCTATCAAACAGACCTATGTGCCAACTGAATGCGGGACTCATGAGCCGCGGGCATGGCAAGAGAGCGTTGTGAACAGGGCTCACGAGTTAAAGCCCCCCGACGACGTTCGCCTTCGTTCCGCTCCCGCTCCTTCATTGCCGCTGACGTCACTGGCGCTTTATTATTCTCATTCACTCTTACGGCCAGAGAACTAACGAGCACACCCCATATTTCTCACCTCCACATAGGTCTGTTTGATAGAGATACGTCCCAATAACGGTATTGATTCTTGTAATATTCATGGTACATCAATAAATGACCTTCATATTCCATCAGGTAATAATTTACAAAAATGAACCGGCTGCAAACTTTTCCTACAGCAAAACGAAAGTTACTTATAGAAAGCGTCTCAAAAATCAAGATGAGTGCATCGGCAAAGTCTAAAATGCACTCCTTACTTCACAATTTGCATAAGAAATTTGCGTTTTTTCGAGCTTCCCGCTTCAAAAACGATACCACGACACAGGTGAACATTTCGTCAGAGGAAACATTCCATCGAACCCCTGCTCACAGGGATATCACGCAATATTCAACATATCCGACGCCGCAATCCGCGTAAACACATATGTAACGGGATGATGATTCAACCACGTGATAACAATGGGCGTGTTCATGCTCACCTTTTTCTCGCGTTGATAGAAATCCGCCTTGATTGACCTCGCGCTCTCTTTAACTTGCGCGCAAAAGTGTCGACCATGCTGAGCAGGGATTGAATGGAACTACTCTTCTAACGAAATGTTCACCTGTGCAGCTGTAGTATCCTTTTTGTAGCGGGAAGCTAAAAAAAAGAAAATTTTTCACGCAGATTGTGAAGTTAGGAGTGTATCAGGGCCGGATTTACCTACTTGCCACCGATGGGCCGCCTGTATTTTGCCGCCCCCTTCTCATTCGTTTTGAAACATCAATTAAATCCATCAAGCGAACGTGCTGGAGGGGGAGGGGTGTATAAGACGTGTTTACATACTCGTGTTGGATACATTTTTTGCGAAAGCCCTGCACACCACTAGCAAAATTTCACGGAACTTTGCGCGAAAGCTAATTCCGTAAACCTATCTCTATGTGGACAAGGTCCTCCATTTATGAGAAATAAACCAAAAAATTATGAAAGAACAAACATAAATGTAGTTTCATAATTTTAACTTACGCCGCTGCGCCGCGCTGATCGCACTGTGATTGGCGCAATGCGTGAAGTATTCGTGCAGTCTTGTAGGCGCTATACGTTTCACGCCAACCGCTCCTGACCGCACTGTGTTTGGCGCAATGGGTGAAGTATTCATGCAGTCTTGTAGGCGCTAATATGTGTTACCTACATGCCGATCGCCGCGCGGAGCGCTTGTCTTTTTTATCTCAAGTCCTCGTTTTCATCCCTCTCTGCGTTGAGCTCCAGGCCAAATTGCGTATTTAGTTCCTCTCTTCACTCTATACTAATTAAAGATGCTACTTCTTGTAACACTGAAAAACGACAAATTAGAAATTACACTATACTCTCAGGAAAGAGAGATTTCGTCCCCTTTTCTCATTGATAATTTTATTTCTGAATCTGATTTTTTTATACCTACATTTAAAAAAATTGCAAAATTTGCCGCCATGGGCCGCGGCCCATGTGGCCACCCTCTTAATCCGGCCTTGAAATGCATTTCAGAGTTTGCCGATGCGCTCATCGTGATTTTTGAGACATAATCTATAAGGAACAACTCCTTTTTTTTTTGCTGTAGCAAAAGTTTGCAATAGGCCGATTTGCATTGGTCTCTAGACGTACCTGTTTTGGATAAATAAGCCGATGTTCATCTTTGTCGATTTTAATGATGCAGGCTGAAGATGTGGCGATGCGAATTTACTTCAATGAACATTGTGTTGGACGAAAACTTGAGTTTGCGCAGCATTTTCCATTTATGATAATGAGGTCAAACAAACCGGTTAAATTCCGAATTTACAACTGCTGGGCGATTACGTTTGAGAATTCTGTCAAGGTAAATAGAGATTTTGTTCATTTACTTCATTTGTTTATTTCAATGTACAGTTGATACTTGTATCGAATAAAAGAACAAATTTAAGATTAAAAATAGCGTAAAATTCACCAGCCTTCCTTTGAGTGGATAAGAATGTATTTTACATTTATTCAACTATAAGTGTGTCAAGAATGCAAGTCGATTCCAAGCTTTAATTGGATGGAACAAAAATCATCCTACCTACATTTTACATGGAGAGCCAAATTTCCTAAAATATTTTGCCCGACCGTACATGAAGCTATTTGCTCACAATTTTTTTGATTCTTTACATGCGGAGGAAATTTTTAGGGGTTTCAATGCTAAAAGCTAAGTTTCTTGCCAAAATATAAAACATAAAAGGAATTTTTTTTAAAAATGAGGTTGATTTAGACTAATCTTTAGTAATTTGATATGAAATTTTTGAAAAAATTCAATTCAACTTCCTTAGAAAAACACCAATAATACTCCTGGTCCTTCCTTCACACTTACATAAGTTCAAAATTATTAGAATTATATACGACTCTTTACTATTAGATATCATTAAACTCTTCATCTGTTTTGTTTCAGTACACGCAGCTAATGTACAGTTTTTATATTGTTTTGAATTCTGCAACTTCAAAATACAGCAAGAACATCAATCTTCATTCTGTAACAAGTCATCATGGTTAGTCTCCAACATGATGTAATTGGAGAGAAAATCAAGAGCCAATATATTGAATCAAACTTTACATGCTATTTAAAAGCCATCGACGTGCCAATCTTAAACTTTTACGCAACTTTATCTTAACCTAATGTAACTAATTATTATTGCTTGGACAAATTGACCCAGGTTTGAGTTCTTCCTTGAACGGTTCAAGTAAATGCCTATGTAGGTAACACATTTTCAGAAGACGGTGAATAGTGTAAATTTTAATGAGGGTCTCTATTATTCATTTATACATTTTTCTTTTTTTTTCAATTTTTGTTTGTTGTTAAGTCACTTGCCCGATAACCTCTGGGAGGGTAGACTTATGTGGCGTTTGGGTGTCGTAAAACGCCAGAGTGTGTTGTAGGAGCGACTATATGTATATATGCATACCTATATTAAACTTTTTCTTCTCTTTTTACTATTTCTTGAATTTTACAGGTAGTTAAAAAAACACCTTATACACCTACCATATGATGAGCTTTGTTTTCGGATGCAGACCTATCTAATTATGGGAAATTTATCATCGTCATTTTACCCTTTCTCAGCGTTTTTAGATTTTGTAGTTGTTTCGCCGCTATAACGAGGGGTAAAAAAAATTTTTGGAGGTGTCCAATCTAACTCTCCCACTCAATTTTTCCTGCTGAAGCCGAATATGACCTCAGATTTTTTCTAGAAATTATTCCGGGAAATGAATTTTCCCAAAAAAAAATGTTTTTCAATGTAAAACCCTATATAAAAAAGATGGCTCTGTCGGCACAGGTTGATATTATCCGATTTGACTGAAACTTGACAGAGAGTGTTTTTTAATCATATGGATCAGTTTAAGGGGGTAAAACCAAAAAAATTCGCAGGATAAATTTTTCCGTGTATAATTGGGTCACCATAATGTCCAAATTTTGGCGTGAGCCCTGATTCACAGATGAATCCATTTTTTGGGGGGCTCATGCAGAGGTCAAGAAACGCCTTTACGTGACAAAAGCGTCGTGATGGCCATAGGCGTGAGCTCTAAACCTTTTGACAGCTGGCCAAATACTATTGGGTTGTTGAGAGATGAGTAAAATGTGCGATTGTATTTAAGGTTAAAATAAATTATGAAAATTTACAGTTGATCAAATGGACCACGTTTAGCAGAAAGGAACCAAGCAACATCAGATATTGCCAAATTTAATGGCGCAATGAATTTTTTTAAATAAAAATGGTTGTGCGGATTTTTTTATGAAATTTCAGTGAATTTTCTGCATAGTAGGAAGCAAATTCCTTGAGATTTTCAAAGGAATATGCACAAACGCTCCTTTGTAAAAAAAAAAATTAAATTGCCCAGTTAAATTTTGCAATAGCTGATGTGGCTTGGTCCCGTTCTGCTAAACGCGGTTCAAATAATTCACTCAATCGTGGCATTATGAAGGCAAAACAAAACTCTAATTGAAATTTCTAATCTTTATTTTGTATTTATATTCAAGTTTTTAAGATAAATAAAACTAGAGGAATTTGGAAGTATGAAAGGAGCGTATCGCATTCACGGAGAAAAAAAACTCCGGCTCATAGGGAAAACTAATGTTTTCAGTTCAGGTAACTAAAGTTTTCAGTCATTGGATCAAAACTTAGCTCAGGTAACCCTATATCGTTACGAAAAAATTCAATTTCCTGAACGACGGTTCAGTTCCGAGGACTAGAAATGTTTGTCTCCCAAACTAAAAATGTTAGTATTCTAGATAAGCTGAGTCTCAGTTCTTTTATCAGAAGTTTTTCCTTGTGCAGGCAGTTTCATTGGAATTAATAGAGTCTTTAAACTGGTAGAGGAAATTCAAGTCCATTGTTCGTTGAGACATCCCTTATATCAAAAGTGTCTATCTAGGTAGGGCCCATATTTTTTATGCCTTAAATTGGTCCCGTAGTGTCTTTGTGAGCCCTGGAGGTTACGGACCTGATGATAACAACTACCGCGTAAAGATTTTGTAGATACTGCAAAAAAGCAAACAATATTCAAACATAAAAACATTAGAGTTCCCGCTAATCACAATCAATTGAAGAGATTCTACTGTCGGGTTTTGAGAGTTAAGTGAAAGCTTGAAGAAAAAAAATAAAATATATGTTAGTTTACACAGAGTTTATCAGTTGCAGTTACTCATATTTAAAACCCAGTAATTAATGTTACATCATGGAGGAGCATTTTACGAATATTTTTAAACAAAAAACACTCAAAATGTCCAAACCAAGCTGTAGTTTCGGAAAAATGTCATTTTGTCGTCCCTCTGACGTAAAGACGTACCTCAATTTCCGTATGAGCTCTAGAAAGCATTGATTTAAATGTAAAACAGGGCTCAAGTAAAAATTGAGGTACGCCCTTACGTCAGAGGGGCGACGATTTATAAGTCCAACTTTTAATGTTCATGGCACGGAGTTTCTCAGATTGATTTTCAATTTCAACTCCTGTTTAGGCATAAAAATGAGCTTAGCCATTTGAAATTTTATTTTCTTAGAGCACTAGGTACAGTGTTCTGATATGAAAGCTCTAAATCGACCTTTGATCTGATGCGACATGAGTCACACTCAACTAAAAAATTGGTTTTCGTGTGCTAAGGTCTTTTTCCCATGGATCATTTATGGTCACATAGATGTTCAGTGATTTTTTGTGATTCCAGCTCTCCTTGAATGATTTTTGCACTCACTCTTACTCAAGAGCAGGGATGCAATCGTGTATATTTACTAAATGAAGTTACAAAAACTAGGAGGACGTTAAACTGTGATGCTTGCACAAGCCTATAGCATCAACTCTTACATTACTTGAATTCCTGTTCAGAGATGGCGTTAGAGTCATTTTTTATTGACTGAAGATAGAGGGAAAAATGCACCTTTTTACTTTCATCATCAGAGACCTCACTTTAATCCTTGCTTAAAAAAAAAAAAAAAAAAAAAAAAAAAAAAAAGTCTCAAAATAATTATTTTTAACTCCATGGATGATTTTTTTTTTTAATCCATCAAAACTTCATAAACACAAAATACCTTGAGAAAGTTCTCGTATGACAATATCCAAAATTTGAGGATCCGGAATTTGATTGTTTTGTTGGTCCTCATCATTACTAATTCTAATATGGACACGCGTTTATCTCTTAACGTTGCCCACGATTGATTCCAGTACAGCTGAGTGCCAATGTCTGTCGCCTGTGACAAAGAGATAGGTGTTCGGAATAAAGAGATACTGCCTCATTGTGCGCACTACGGTTAAATCTTCTTATGCCAAAAAAAACCGTGTCAGTTTAGAAAACAGACTCGGGGTTGTTTGCAAACAGGTTTGTGTGTATATATGTGGTAAAAAAAACAGAAAAAAAACCAGAAAAATCTGATTGATAAAAATGTAAAAAAAATGGTCAATCGGGGAGACAAAATTATTGAAGTAGTGGAGTAACCTCACGCAAAACTTACATCGATATCATTTCATCCATAATACTTACTGAAACTTGTTAAAATATTCTGTAAAATGGTAATTCGGACCTGCTCGGCATGTGTTCTTTTATGGTGTAGGATGCAAAATAATAAATGAAACCGTACAGGCATATTCAGAAGTATTCATAAAAAATATCAGAAACAGATCAAGAGCAAGTTCCAACTTATTTTTACAAAATAAAAACATTAAAATATACTTAACCGCTTGTGAAGTTAGCGCAGGGCACCTGAATAAGAGAAAAAATGGGATCTGCGCGACGAAAATAGCAACGATATACTTGAAAGTTTCAACGGAGAATGGCTGTAACAAAAAGACAAGCAGTGAACTCCGACACAATGGTGATTGCTTCGGAACGTAAATCACAACAAAAAACGAGGTGACGGGAAAGTACAAACCCTGAATTTCCTTAATTTCATTTTCTAATATAATTTTATCCCCTAATACTACACTATTCAACTATTATATACGCATATTCAATGGGAAAAAAACACATTGGATCTAGAGTCCAGACTCTTGAAAACATTGACAAGAAAAAGGACGCTTGATTCAATCAGATTTAAGCTTAAATCAAAAGGAAATCCGCTCAAGTTAAAAGGCTCGGTTCTTGATTTAAGCTTAAATCTGATTGAATCAAGGGTATTTTTTCTTGTCGATGTTCTTAAGAGTCTGGACTCTAGATCCAATGTGTTTTTTTCCCGTGTCATCATTCTATGTACCATTGTACTATTGAAATATTCCTATTGTACTTAGACATGATGTGCAATAGTCCAATAATGGGGCTTTATTGTACGAATGTAAAATAAATAAATAAATAATTCCACGTTATAATAATCAAAAAATTGAGGCGTATGACGTCACTCCGACTTGTTCGAATCATCATGTCTATATATTACCTGAGAAACCGCCAATCCCCCAAAAATCCCGTCGTATACTGTTGATGAGAAAACTATAAACGTCACTACCGGTGCAATCAAAGTCTGCAGCTTTGTAGAAAGCCTGAAAGTAAATTTAAGGAGCGTTAGAAGACGGGAAGCGGTGAATACGTAATGGACCACTAGACAAGGTACGGATTTAAGCATTCTGATACATGTATCTTAACCAGAATTTCACGTAGAAAACGATTCGCGCAACGAAAATTACTGAAATCAACTCCTAACGGAGATATTAACGTTTTTATTTCACATTGGTTACGAGGAATTTGAACTGCCCGCTCACAAGAAACTCCAAGCTCTACGAGAGTCAAATCGCGCACCACAACGATTTCAGCGAGCTTCTCAATCGAGCAATGTTCATTTCCCACCGTGTGTTTTCCAAATTATAAGTAATTTGCTATGACTGAGCCAATGTGTCAAGATAGAGGTTGCCAGATTTTTTTTTCGTAGAGACGTCCATGATAACGTTTAGCGCGCGATGTGAATCACGTAGAGCATCGAGTTTTCATGAGCGGGTGGTTTCAATTCACGCACCAAGAATCATTAAATATCTTCGAAAGGAGTTGATTTCGGTAATTTTCGTTGTGCGCATCGTGTTTTACGTGAAATTTTGATGAGGAAACATGTATCAGAATGCTGAAATTCGTATCTTGTCTAGTGGTCCATTATAACATTGAACACATATGTAGCCTCAACGCGGCTATTTTATTTAACTCTAAAATATAATTATGTGCACATATAAAAAGGAATGTGAATGATTACTGGCTCCCTAAAAAGAGCGACGCCAAAAACGACCGCTTTTTGGCACAATTTGGGCCGGCGGGGATTTTTCTGAAACCGGGCCCAAACGATACCTTATGATACCCTGAAACTCTGGTTAAAATTTTAGCTTGAGTATACGCACGGTTTTTGAGAAATGAGGGGGCAAAGTTGCCAAATCGCTATCATTCTGGACAGCATTTCTACAGCAAGAAGACGGGAAAAATGAACGAAAAAGTTACACTTTTGATGGGTTTCGGATGTAAATGTTCTTATTGGGCCCCCAAGCATTTAACTGTGATCAGTTTCGAAAATTTTGCTCGCACAGTGGTCCAAAATGGGGAGAAATCGTCGACAAACCAGGATTCTTGGTCAAATTTTTAAAAATGGAAATCAAACTGTCGGTCTGCTGCAGTTTCCATGGCTAACAATGTTCTTATCGGTCCTCAATTCATGAAATTGTGTTCAGCTTCACAAATTTACATCGCACAGTGGTCAAAAATGAGGGAATTAGTGGACAAATTAAGATCCTCAGTGAAACTTTTAAAAATTAAGTGAAACTGTTGGTCCCTAGTACAGTTTAGATCCCGAAAAAATTATTTAAATTTTTTTTTTGGACTGTTTAAATCTTTTTTAATTTTTTCTCTCCATTTTTCCTTCTTTTTTTTAAATTTCTGAAAGTTTGCATATTTTATTGAGATAATGCTACAAAGTCTATTCTACAACAACGTTCTATAAACAATACAGCCTGACATGCAGTAATAATTAAGAAAATTAAATACATGCATTTTTCCGGGATCTAAACTCTTCAGGGGACCAACAGTTTCACTTCATTTTTAAAAAGTTTTACAGAGGATCTTAATTTGTCCACTAATTCCCCCATTCTTGACCACTGTGCGATGTAAATTTGTGAAGCTGAACACAATTTCATGAATTGAGGACCGATAAGAACATTGTTAGCCATGGAAACTGCAGCAGACCGACAATTTGATTTCCATTTTTAAAAATTTGACCAAGAATCCTGGTTTGTCGACGATTTTCCCCCCATTGTGGACCACTGTGCGACCAACATTTTTGAAACTGAACACAGTTAAATGCTTGGGGGCCCAATAAGAACATTTAAAGCCGAAACCCGTCAAAGGTGTAAAGTTTTCGTCCATTTTTCCCGTCTTCTTGCTGTAGGAATGCTGTCCAGAATGATGGCGATTTGGCAACTTTGCCCCCTCAGTTCTCAAAAACTGAGCGTATGCTTAAGCTAAAATTTTAACCAGAGTTTTAAGGTATCATAAGGTATTGTTTGGGCCCGGTTTCAGAAAAATCCCCGCTGGCCCAAATTGTGCCATTCTTGGCGTCGCTCTTTGGAAACTGGATAAATATGATACCCTGAAAATAAAGTAATCAGCTGTAGATTCTACCAGTTCTTATTATGATTTATCATTAAGTACCCCCTGGATATCCTGAGAATTTTATGATCAGGAATCTAGTTTTTTGTCACTTCCCGAGCCCGCTAACTTTCTCACGCACTTAAGGCTAACGCATCCTCGGTTGAAAGCAACGAATAACTAAAGATTTAGTCAACGTTGATTGACTTTATTTATTTTGCACGAGCTTTTTATGAAACAGCTGCCTCGCCCCCTTTTTTTGATCATTTAAGGATAAGCCCTTCACCATACACTATTTACCTTTATCATAAAATGCAAATAATAGAGAGTTTGTCCACAAATGTTTTATTGCTTTACCTGAGAGTTCTTAAAAGAGCTGCTTGCGCAGAATTTTTTATAATTTTTTTCTGACAAAAGAAATAGTACCAAAATAGATTTAAAATTGAGAAAACGTGCCGACTAGTGACGTCATCTGTCGGCTTTTCCCCTTTAAATACGTGTATATTAGCAGATTCGATCATTTTGTCATATCCCCTCCAGTAATATCTCAATGTATATGAACCAGGGGTATCTCCGTGTTTAGTTCACTCAGTGGTTTTCACTTAAACACAAAATATATCAAATTTTAGACACCTGTCTATTCTCCTTTCCCAAGTATGTTTCGATCTTTTAAAACCGAGCGATTTTTTCAAATCTTTTAAGCACAACATGAAGTTATTAAATTCTCAAATGTCAGATTTAAATCCATCCCACCATGGTGTTTTTTATCCGTTTTTATTTTAATTTACTTCACTTTACTGTTTTCAAGCTATCCTGTAACGAAAGTTAAATCACCCTCCTTGCAAAGGTGTGATGTGCTTGTCATAGGTACTGAGATAACGCTTTCAAATAAGCGCGCAATACTACCACACTGAGAAAAAAATTCGGTCTTATGAACCGAATGTATGGTGTTCAACATCGGTCGTATTTTTCGGTTCATGCAACCGAGCATTCAAACCGAAGAAAAGTAACGAAAAAGCTCGGTTGCATGAACCGAGGATACGGTTCCCAGAACCGAGAGAGCGGTTACCTGAACCGAAAAATTCGGCCGATATTGAACACCGTACATTCGGTTCATCTGACCGCCCCTTTTTTCCCAGTGCACTAAGTGGGTTTTTGAAAAAAAACAAACACCTGATGACCCTTTGATGAAACTGAATGCAAGCAACGAGGTCCTCCTCGGATCAGGAATCCACGTGACGGAACGAAAGGGCGCTCAGCTGGAAAAGAGTCTTGGCCGAATCGAAGAGCAAGACGACGATGAGAGCACTGTGGAATATGAAGAAGGTGTTGAAGTAGGCGGAGAGGCTGTAGAGCGGGTAGCTGAGGGCGCGGCTGAAGGCGCTCGCGTCAGGGAAAGGGTCCTGCATCCCAGTAGGCGTGCGCAGTTGTTTGGCCGCATCGTCACTGAGCAAGTAGGTCGCCAGCGGGCCCGCTACGTACATGACGCCGGTGGCCACCTCCGTGACAACGTAGCCCCATCGGATGAACTTATGGCGAGCCTCCATGGCGTAGATAAGCTCCGTCGTCACCTCCGGCATCAAGGGTACCTTTTAAGGGCAGATAATGCATAGAGTCCCTATATAGAGAGAGCTGAGACAACGCGACTTATGGATGTCACAAACGGGAATTTGGTTTTAATTAAATGTTAAAATAATTTTATTTAAAATCTAAATTTAAATCTCTACATTTTTATATATGACACACTGAAAAAAAAGTGGAAGTGGGATTGACCATAATGGTATAGTAAAAAAAAATATGGTGATAAAAAGCCAAATAATGGTCGATTTAAGCATCTAGATGAAAGTGAGAATCATACTCGATATAAAAATTACCATACCCGGATTGTAAATATCAGTTAGGTGTGTCTGTCCATCGTTTAGGTATTTCTCACCATCAGCTGGGTATTTTTTACCATACGATGAGTTAAAAGTATGGAATAACATGGTAACACTTGCGTTTGATATCTGTAGGCATCTTTATGCGACTGGTCATGGTGTTGGTAGGTTAAATTTACCATACTGGTATAGTCAGCGTGGTGAGAGCTCCCGCTTGACTGCGCTGCGGTCTGTGGTCCGCCATTTTTCGTTTGTCTGTTTGTCAGTTATAAATTTATCACGTTGAGGGTCGGAGTCCGTGGCTGTGTTTTATTGATCCATATTAATCCATGTGAATCCACGCGTAATTTGCCCAAATTTGTGTTCGAATTGTCCCTAAAGCTACCGTCTTCTCTTCGAATCTATCTATATTGATCTGCCACATACATTTTCTGAGATTTTTTCGTTATTCGTATCGACCAATTTCTGGAGGTTAGGAGTTGCTACAATGAATCTGGCTTGCAAAGTGAAGGAATCCTGAAAATTTGAAAACCTTCGCAAAGTTGTTCTGCAATCCAGTGAATATCGGTTCTGTGTAAATTCATTTCGAAAACATAAAAGTGCGGAAGTAATTTGAAAATAATCGACTAGAAGTGATTACTGAATACTTCGTTCGTAGGTATATCTATATTCTTGTTAAAATTTTCGAAGCTCAACATACTCAGATGAAGAGACAAATGTGCGTGGGATTGATGTTTAACTGTAACTTTAAGCAAAATTTGGCAGCTTCTGCCCCACCGTGAACCGTGCGATTGGATTTTCATGTAGTGTCTTTTTGTGGGTATATTTTGAACTATCTATTTATTATATGCAATTAAATTTTCCGTGGATCTGATTTAGTCTGTAAATGATACCTTAACGCGAATAACAAGTATGGTTTTGGTATCATTTACTTGAAATCAGTGAAGCAATTATCTGCTATTTCTCGTTGAAACTGTCTTTAACTGCCATTGATTGTGTATGTAACGGAATTTCTAAAAGTAAGATGTAAGTAAAATATCCACGACTTTCATCAAAAGCATTTAATAATATAAGATGAGTGGATTTTAGAATCTACAAGGTTTGTCGCAGCATCTGGATGCTTGAAATTACCATACTAGTCAGTCGGGAACGCCACACTGGCACTGTGTCGCATAGTGTCAGCCGTATCGTGTTATTTACCATACCGGTATATTGGTAACTATGCTGCAGCTTCACTGTGTAAAAAATCAAGTAGACAGTATGGTAAATAACACCCAAACTCTGGTAAATCCCACCGATTATTTTTTTCAGTGCATGATGATTTTATATATGATTTTTTTATATATTGAGATTCCACAAACCGGACATTTTTTGTAATTTTTGATCAACCCGTTCCCGAAAATTTTTAACGAGGAGCGTGCACATTGTATGCACTTAGACTCTTTACAATTTTGCACATTCTTTACGATAAGCATAACGAACGGAACGGTACGCAGTGCCTCAAGGAAAGCTAATTTTTGCAAATTCTGAAAATGATAGAACACGTTAATAACGTGGTAACGTTTGGTTATAGTCTCTTTTGGTACAATATTGGTATCAACACTGAAAAAAATAATCGGTGGGATTTACCAGAGTTTGGGTGTTATTTACCATACTGTCTACTTGATTTTTTACACAGTGAAGCTGCAGCATAGTTCGCAATATACCGGTATGGTAAATTACACGATACGGCTGACACTAAGCGACACAGTGCTAGTGTGGCGTTTCCGACTGCCTAGTATGGTAATTTCAAGCATCCAGATGCTGCGACAAACCTTATGGATTCTAACATCCACTCATCATATGTTATTAAATATAATCAGATTATCAGAAACACATTTGATGAAAGTAGTGGATATTTTACTTACATTTTGATTAGAATTTCCGTTACAAACAATCAATGGCAGTTAAAAACAATTGCAACGAGAAACAGCAGATAATTGCTTCACTGATTTCAAGTAAATGATACCAGAACGATACTTGTTATTCCCGTCCAAGTATCGTTTACAGACTAAATCAGTTTCACAAGAGGTATAATTTCATAATGACTACGTAGTTCAAAATATACCTATAAAAAGACACAACACGAAAATCCAATCACCACAGTTTGCGGTAGGCAGAAACTGTCAAATTTTGATTAAAGTTACAGTTAAACAACAATTCCACGCACATTTGACTCTTCAGCTGAGTATATTAATCTTCGAAAATTTTAACAGGAATAGATATACGAACGAAGTATTCAATAATCACCTCTAGTTGATAATTTTCAAGTGACTTCCGCATCTTAATTTTTTCGAATAACTTTACACAGCACCGATATTAACCTAATAAAAGAACACTTTTGCGAAGGCGTAGCCCTTCAAGTTTTCAGGAGTCACTCATTTTGCAAGCCAGATTCATTGCAGAAACTTCTAACCTCCAAAAAGTGGTCGATACGAGTAACGAAGAAATCTCGGAAAATATATGTGGCAGGTCAAAATAGATAGATCCGAAGAGAAGACGGTAGCTTTGGAGACGACTTGAACATAAATTTGGGTAAATTACGCGTGAACTCACTTGGATTAATATGGATTAATAAAGCAAAGCACACGGACTCCGGCCCGCAACGTGATGAAAATGTAACTGACAAACGAAACATGGCGGACCGCAGACTGCAGCGCAGTCAGGCGGGAGCTCTCACCGCGCTGACTATACCAGTATGGTAAATTTAACTTAGCAACACCATGACCATTCGCATACAGATGCCTATAGGTATCATACACACGCGTCACCATGTTATTTCACATTTTTAACTCACGGTATGGTAAATAACACTCAACCAATGGTCAGAATTACCTGAACGATGGTCGGAAACACCTACCTGATATTTATGATCCGGGTATGGTTATATTTACATCGAGCATGATTCTTGCTGTCATCTAAATTATTAAATCAACCATCTGTTTGGTTTATATCACCACATTTTTTTCTACTATACCGGTATGGTAAATCCCACTTCCACTTTTTTTTCAGTGAACCAGTTACCCGGTTGAAAAGGCACTCTAGAAACACTCTTTTTGACCTTAAAACATAGATGCACAATATCGCGTATACTAAAGCAGCCTAGAGTACCAATACAGCAGGCGTGCGGTCATGTTGAAATGTGGAGCTCTTAGGGCATGAAAGGGCAACCAACCTTTCAACACGAAAAATTGTACTACCTCTCTTGAGATTCAAATATCAAACCGAGATGACCATCAAAAATGTTTATAAATGAGCGATCCTCTGCAAAAATGAGAAAATTAATGCAAAAATTGAGTCAAGTACGTGCTTTTAAAAGAACGAGTCGTAACAAATTATAATAATAAAGCACGCTGAATAATTTAAATGTATGGGTTGGCTGCCCTTTTGGGCCCTAAAGACTCCATGACCTAACCTCAAAATTACCAACATGACCGTTCTCTCCAGAGACAAGTGACCCTCCATTAGTATCTTGGCCATGGTGGCAGCTTTTACTTTCGGGACTTCAGCATTCCGCACTGTTGACTTACCTACATGGTTGATGTTCAACAACGTGTTGGCAGTTTCGTTCTGCAAACAAACCGAAAATGGCCGAAGTTTGGGAAACTTGTTTGGCCCATGACATCATCCGAAGCTCATCATCCATTATGTAGGTAGATCAACAGCCAAAATTAGGGTGATGACTGTTTCTCCCTTATAATTGTCCATAAGGAACCGTTGAATTCCCGAAAATAAAAACTTCCCCCTGTCGCCAAGAGGCCAGTGGAGGGTCTCTTGTCTTTGGTTCTCTTCCTAAGGAAGTGCTCTAGGGCAGACCAATTTTGTCAGCATCTCTGGAATTTACCTGCAAAGGGCCACTCAGGAGTAAGGTTATCTCTTCGGTAATCTGGCGCAGGAGCCGGCGATTTCGCATCCATGTAAAATGCGACACCTGGATAGCTATCATGAGTATGCCGTGAGTTCTGTCGACGAACTCGGGGAAACGGGATGAGGCTGAAAGTGGGCGGCTGAAACTGGTCACCACCATTGACGCTAGCATCGTGTAATGCAACAGCAAAGCAGCTGGCAGGAGCACTTTCAAACAAGAGTTTTTCACGCCCGTGAAATCTCCAGAGATCGGCAAAAACCCGCACACAACTTTCGAAAGGACAGTTTTCTGGATTCTACTTGTCCGTTCAGAACCCATTTTTATGAACGATTCTTGTTCAACGCCATTGGCACGACTGGATTGAACACTCATTTTAACTTTTATTTGATTTAAGAACAATACGTACAGTCATACACCATGCCTGTGGGGATAATATAGAGGTTGTTATTGTAATAATCTTCATGACGAAGGAGAGGATCAGTTAAAAGGTAGCGACGGGGCTTTTAAATGGAATATGTGGGAGTGCCAACTCTCTGAAGGGATATGAGTACCGTGGTGGTTAGGCGTCGCAGAGCGCCCATGAGCTCTGCGACAGCGGCTTTTATGCATATATCATTGTAACAATTCCTCTCTTTGCGGCGAGAAAAATATTTCATACTTTTGTTATTTATCGCAAATTGCACAGAAACACAAAGGCGCCCAGAGTCAACCAAAGACTTGGAAATTGTTGCGTTGTCCTTTCCACACAGAAATGAAATCTCAATATTATCTCATCTCTCATTGCAAAGTAAACTTATGTGTATTACATATCACATATCGACGGTGAAACTACCAAACCACGTATCTCGTTTGCGGTGTTTAAAAATCTACGCTCGCATTTTATTTTTTTGAAGTAGACCTAATCAATATCATTCCTTGAAATTTTCACAGAATTTTCTCCGCACGAAGAGGAAAAATCACAGAAATTTTCAAGACTGGACATTAAGTAGTTTTTCATTTAAAAAATAAAGTATGACAGGAAGTCTGCGACGTCGCAAACCGAGATACGTGGTTTGGTAGTTTCACCGTCGATATATACTATTATATAATTATTGTTTTATTATTATTCCTCTTTTATGATAAAACATTCCTCCGCAACATTGAATTAAGTAATCAGCTGCTTCAAAGCAAAATCCTGAGCGCTGCAGTCCTTTTAAATGTTACTTTGTCGAGAAAGCAAGCAGGGAGTCCATACAAAAACGTCTATTCTACTTTTTGAAACACAGATTAAGGGTGTTAGTCTAAAAAAATTTATTTTTGAACATTTTATTGAATTATTGCCTATTTAGACCTTAAAATATTTTTTTTTACTCAAGGTACGGTGCCTGTTTCGTTATTTGAAGGAATAATGTCTCCAGAGTTCAATGAGTAAATCCAAAATTCTTGCCATTTTTGCGTATTCCAGACTCATACTTGCAAAATTGCATCGCTATGCGTGCGGAACACTTTCCTTTGACTTGAAAGAAATGTAATTAAGTTACATTTTATCATGGAGAAAGTCAATAATGGTTGCCTATTTAATTATTCTTACTTTTGTCGCTAACGCCCGGTTTTTATCTAATCCACCTAGCCTTTGATTATCTAACCTGTCTTAATTAAAATTTTCATCTTATATTCACACGAATGTAACTGATCAGATTGCACCATCGACGAGTTCTTAAAAGGGTCTTTAATTTTTACGCTGAGGATTAATTTCTGTGTGGCCTTGCATACAATACATACAATGAAATGGGTGGGGGGGGGTGTTGGCTTTTAGCCACTCATTAATGGATAAATTAGATCACTTTAAAAACTAGAGTTGTATAAAGGAAATTAAACCTGTAATCTCCTACTGCCTTAAAGGTATGTATAATAGATTTTCGCACAAACAACTCATCTAAGATTTCTAAGTTTTTCGTAACTTTTTAGTGTTTCGTGGCGAAACGGAGCACTCAACGCGACTGAACAGTCCTGTTATAATAAAATATAAAATATCGTGAAGGGAGTCTGACATACTTCGTATAATCTGCCTTAATTTCGCAAATTTTATTGCGTGTAAGCATAGTTGAATTTCGAGGAAACGGTCGATTCATCTTTCGCGGCTTGTTCCCGCAGTGAATGGGCGTTGCGAAAACGCCAAATTATTGGACGTTGTTGTTAAATTCCCTCGTGATTAATTGAGTGTGAGAGAGGAACGCTTTTTTCGAAAGGTCAAATTATAATTCCCGGCTTGAATCACGAGGTTATCAGTGTAAATTTTTAATCCTGAACTACCTTATAATGAAGAAGGGACTCGAACATTGTAATTAACAATCGATTTTAAGACGTCGTCTAATTTTCATGAAACCTACATCTCTTTCTTTATTTCTGAGGTCACAGTTTCTCAGACTACTTCAGTCAAGTTTGTTTTATCCCGTTAAAGCTAGTAGACATACAATCATTCGTAACCCTAAACTGTAATTGATTGCCAGTATAATTTGTTTCTTCTTCTTGGATCTTGAGGAAATAAATCTTTCAGGTCATTCTTGTGTATTAAGACTAATGTAGGGTTGACCATGTTTATAGTGTTGTGTTAATAAAAGTAATCAATGTTAAATTAATGCATGCAAAGATAGAGAGAAAATTCGTTTTATCTTTACCTGAAATTTTGTTTCAGTAAAAATCTCATTATAAATGATTTCCATATCTTTCTCTCGCCTAAAAGCTAAAATTTTAGGCTCCTCCTTTTATTCATATTAATTCCATTGACTCTTTAATTTCATTGACTAAAACTCTGCGCGACATTGTCTTAAAAGAATGGGGATTTTAGTGCATGAAAGGAATTCTCGATACGTTTTCATATCGCGGGAGTTCCGAAGTCCGTCTGTGAGAGAGACAATATATTTTAGAGATTCCGCTCTACTATTCCTCCACACTGTAAAAGTTATACTTTCAGAAGACAGCGCTGAGATTCGTTAAATGAAGACAGATGACCAAAGAATTGCACAATCCTGAACTAACTTTCAGCAACCTGCCTAGTAAAGTAGTGAGCTCATTGCGAAATTCCATCATTTGTCACTAAGATAATTTTATTTGATTTTTTGCTCATTAAGTTGCACATGTATACCATTATTAGGCAAAAAATGTCATTGGCGAATTTAACTTCTGCAGGAAGTCTGCAACGTCGCAAATGGAGAAACGTCGTCTCTCATTTTGCCCAAAAATACGTATGTGTAAAATTGAAGGCATTATGACTTTCCACTCTCAACTAACATTTGTCTGTAACGATAAACAATGGGACGCGTTCGCTACGGCGCCTTGATACAACTATACAACCTCGACGGATGTCCGCATTGCGTTCGAAAAATTGAAGGGGTTTTGACTCCCTGCTCGTACTACCTGTAGTCGATTCGATTGACAGACGCGTTGGTCGGCGGTGACGGGGACTTGATGCAACTATTTAAACTTGATGGATGTCCGTCCACATCGCACCGACTGAAGTGCGAAACCACGTATCTCCATTGCGGTGTTTCAAAATTTCCATTCTTATTTCATCTCTTCCATGAGAAACAATCCAAATTTACGACTTTAAATTTTGAACAAAATCTTCTGCTATCAACTACGAAAAATCACGGAGAATTTAAGTTTTATGTTGACCAGCTTCTCGAAAGAAAAATAAAATTTCTAAGGAAGTCTGCAACGTCACAAATGGAGAAACGTCGTCTCTCATTTTGTCGGAAGTGAAGAGTCCCTGCAAAAGTATTTCAGCAAAATGCAGTTTCTTGAGAATCTGAGTAAAAGGTTGAAAAGAAAAGAAGGAAAAAAACTATCTAAGCATTTCTACCATCTTTTCAGGGTCTCAAAAGTGTCACAACAGCTCGCTGTTGTTCTAGAAACTCCGATTGAAAACATGCGAGGCACAACTGACGCTGCGAAAGTGCGCTGCACTTTTATGGCAAACCGCGCGGGGCAATTAAAACAAAAATAGTAACAATAAAGAATGTATTAGAATTTACAATATATATGAAAACAGGTATAAGAATCATAATTTTACTGATTGAATGTTACTGATGGTTCGTGATTGACACATCAATTTGATCGTTTCAGTTGCGTTATGTTGGAAGTCACTCAACTACGTGCTATTACAATCATTTACAGATTAGCTGCTTTGGTGGAACTTGAAGTTGATGACTGTAAAACAATGTATAAACTATAAATCAGCTGAAGGTACTGGAACAAAAGAAGAAAAAAATTAGATCACGCAATGTAGTTTGATCACGTTGTAAAAGTCATCTTAGATTACTTATTATCGATATGGAGCGTTTTTTGATTTCTGCCTGATGCTACTTGAGCTCCACAATAGTAGAGTGTTGCAGGGATTGAATAGTGCTACGGTCTGATCAAGGTGGAAGATTTTCTCCACATTATTTGAAGTATTACCTGATTGATTATACCTCTCTTAATGCAAGTTAAGAGAAATTAAAGAGAGCTATAAATACTATTTATACATTTCGCGTTACTACAAAGTGTATAGTTTCTCATGTATAGCTTTTTTAAGGTAAAGGATGCTTATTTCTTTTCATCCGAACACTTCATCAACGTTTTTTACTTTATTCGAACAATGAACAATGATCATAATATGGTCCTTCAGACCATACAAGTCTACACTGTTAAACATTTTCGAGTACAATTGTCCTCGGAGCCTATTTTACCAACAATAGATTTGATGCATAGGAAGATGGAGTAAAATCTACTCAGAGAGAAAGAGAGATGAGTGGAAAGGGAAATTCATGCCACAAAAAAGAGTTGACTACTCTCACACATAGACAACCTGCGAAAGCATCTGTTAAAATTTTTCACTTGCACTCAAACCTGAACTGCCGATACACCAGTCCAAAGTGTATACATTTAAGTACACATACAATCATATTACTTCACTAAATCATGTAAATTTTTCAATTTTGAACTCAAGCTAAAATATTTATAAGAATCTTGTATTATCCCGATGAATAAAGAGGGCAAAAAAGGCCCTTTTTGAAGACTCTTGTCTAATCGGGTTCGAAAATATCATCAAGGCCATGAAATTTAAAGAACTTATAAACACTGATACGCATGAACGAACAATTTCAACACAAACGTGTTAAGAAGTGCGCCCAAATCTAGGTCTATATTATAGTTAGGAGTAATTTGATTTTGAAAGTTAACGAGCAAAGAATTCATACTTCTATTGCATGGTTGAATAATTTCGGAGCCGCCAAGATAGCATTTTTGGTTTCGTCTGTCATTTTTGATTTTCAGATTTTAAAATTTTGACTGGAAAGAGTTTTCCGTCAAAAAATACCCTTAGATACCAACTTTTACAAAAATCGATACAACTGGAGCTGAGACATAATTTCAGGGCGCGTTCGATATCGTGGCCTTTTGAATTTTAAATTTGACCATTAATTCGAGTTATTCAAGAAAAATTATGCATTTTTTTCGCAAATAATTTAAAATAAACCTTCTTAAAATATTATAAATACGTATTTCGGAAAATCTGTGTTTTATCAGAAGATATTTGGCATCATATTATCCATAAGCTTTTATGCCGAATATGGCTGCCTATACCGTACTGGAAGAGATACGAAGCTCACAAAACCCCTTTGATCGAAGTTACAAAAACAGTGCGCATACATTCAGGTTTAGGGCGCCTTCAATTCGAGTGATATCTCCCGCTTTCCCGTTAAGTTAGTTTAGTTGCGTGACCTAACCTGACCCAACTTGACTCTGTTGCGATCGGTTCTCAAGCTATGTGATCCATCAGAATGATAAAACTCTCGAACATTCAATCACAGCGAAGACAAACTTTTTTCCAACGTTCTGGCATTACTTTTTAGGTCACATTTCTTACAAGGGAACTCATCTAATTGTTCAACTCGAAGTTTTCTGAGAATTTTCATCTCTTTGTAGGTATAGATGAAATAAAGGCTCATGTTTGGATTGATTTTAATGAATGGGTAACCAGGGGCTATTTTCTGACGATAAAATCGAATTTTTAAAATTCAAAAATCCATGATGGCGAAGGTTACGTAAAATGTTCTCTCAGCTCCTGTTCAATCGATTTTAGCGATGTTTCTGTATTCAATAAATTCTTTTGAATTTTTAAGAAAAAGTTATTTTTCCTTCTTTTTTCAAGAACACAAAACCATTTATATTATTTTGGTTGTATACATAATTTTAATAAGTAATATACAAATTATTATGTATGTATGTAGCAATAATTGATAGTTATTTTCTTCTTGAAATTAGAGGGGATTTTTTCCTTCTGAAACGAAAATTGAGCCCTAAACTTAAAAATTATTCATGTTCTCCTTGTACTGGGAGAATAGCGCAGATCGCTTGCCGGACAGCGGCTCAGCGAGGAGGAAATGTTGTGACGTCATAGGTTAGATTTTGCTCTTGTTTCCCGTGTGAACCGCGGCCAGCCCTAGATTGATCAGCACTTTTCGTGAGATGCTATTGGCGTAAAGGGGCAGGACGCGCGGGACGTAGGAAGCGGCGGTGCACGGTGACGCGCGTTTTCCGGAAAATTTCTAAACTCAGTCGCTCATGTTCGCCGGGATGGGAAATGTCGCGATTCCGTGTAATGTCCAGGTGCACGTAAAATTCCATCCCTGAGTCCTCAAAGTGTTTTTCGGCGGTGTCGAATCAACCTCCGTAGACCTCTGGAATAGAGGATCAGCACATTAGAGTCGTCCGACCGTTGCCTCCCGCCAAGTCACTGAGTGCGGTTCAACCCTTCCGTCAACGTTTTGAGTAAAAATTCGTCAGCAGCCTCCGCGAGACCCCCGGCATAGAGGATCAGCACATTAGAGTCGTCCGACCGTTGCCCCCGCCAAGTCCTGGTGTGCTAGCTGTAGTTTTTGTCTATTTTTGAGTTTCGGTTGTTTTGGAGAGTTTTTGGAAGTTTGGAAGATTTTGAAGAAGATTTAGTTGTGTTTTTCGGTTTCGTTGTTCTGAAATTTGATTCGTGTATTCTGTCTATGATTATTAAATCAATCAATCATTCATTTAATCCATCAATTGTTGTCTTGTCATCATTCAACCATGTGAGCTATCCGTGGCTCCTAAAATTCGCGGATTGGTGGAGACCTCGCCTCTTAGGCGCCCCCGAAATATTCACGCTCTTTACGCCCCCAGAGCGAGCCCGTGTCAAGTGCGTTGCCGGGCGAAGTTTAGCCCTTTCACTTCTTTCATTTGTTTTAAGCAAAGCACCGTTTCAAATGTTAAAATGATATTTGAAGAACTATACTGAATGATATTAATGCACATTTAAAAACACATAGCAGTAAATTTATACTGAAAGACTCTTCAACTCCACTGACCGCTTTTCCCGTTTGTTTTTCTCATTAGCTCTATCGTACTCAAGAGAAATATTTTTAAGAGAAAAAATGAAGGTCTCTGGTGGCCTTTGAAACAACTATCTTGGCGGGGAGCGCCATCATCATTTCTTCGTATACTCCGCCGCAGATGCGGCTAATCTGAAAAACTCGCGATATTAACCAAGATAATGGTTCTTTTCGCAGTTTCTTAAACATTTCTGATATGTTCAATGTGATTTTTGCGCGATTTTACCAAAAGGAAAGTGTACTTAGTCGGCTGTATTTCTTATGCCGGACAGACTGCTTAAAAGGGGATGACAGTCTATGAAGAAATCACTCGAGACAAAAAAAAAATTAAAAATTTAAAGCATCAGAAAGTTCAAAAATGTTGCCTCCAGCAAATGTGAACCCTGCACTCCGTATAGAAACAAATTAAAAACAAACACGCACAAAATCTTGCTTGCCCACGTGATCATTTTATCAGTGAAATATGTTACTTTGTGAGAGTCTTCCTAGTATTTATTTCTCTTACTCGCCAGAAGAATATTATTAACAAGTATTTTTTTTAAAAAAACTAGGAATTGGTGAAGTAGTTATGTATCCTCAATATTGATGTTAATTGCAAAGATTAGCATTGAAAGATATCAGATACAAGAAGAATAAAGAAAATGAAGTCTTCATTTACCTTTAGTAAATTTTCCGTCGACACCACCCAACAGTTGTAAATTCGAAATTTTACCGGTTTATTTGCTCGCATTATCATAAAAGGGAAGTGATGAGCGAACTCGAGTCTTTGCGTCAACCAGTTTTCATTAAAGTAAATTCGATTAGCCAGAGCTCCAGCCTGAGCAAGAGTAATATTGAAAGATTCAGAGTTTTAAATTGTTTAAGGAGAAGCACGTTTAAGACCTACGGGATAGTAAGTCTCCGGAAAACTTTCATTTTTCCTTTGGTGAATTTACAGATTGATGTGAAACGAGTAAAGAATAGCCTCAATTTTCGAAAAGTGTTTAAAAGTAACATTGTTTTTACACAGTTCTCAAAGAAGACTATAAATGATAAACAAATTGTATCGAGAGTATAGAGTTCATCGAATTACTGGGAGGTGTTCCATGAGTGTCTAGATGCACCCCATTACAATTCTACCAAATCCAATTCCACCCCAAATTTCTGGTAACTGGGCGATGGATATATCCTTGATATTTGCCGTCCTTTTATCGTATATCAAGTAATCAAGTTGTTATTTATGCCTACATATCTCTAACAATACTTACCTTATGTTATATACTCATCTCATGTAATATATGTAATACTTAAATACGATAATAAAGATAGAAGGGGAATGTCCCTGATATAAAAAAAAAAAAAAAAAAAAAAAAAAAAAAAACCCAAATTTCTACCAAAATCATCTGATCATGAAAATTTAAGAATATTTGGAAAAATTTAGAATTATTTAACGAAACCGCGTAAATTGCAGCTCTTCTCGTGAATTTACACGATGTCACCTGCAAAAAACAATTTCTATTTTTTCTGACCTCAATATCACAACTTCTCTCAGTGGGAAACTAATTTGAAATCACGGAACTTAAAGTAATTCAATATTTCTATGTGAAAATTACTCCTTCTACGTTTTAACTTTGTGTGCGCTCCGTTCCAGTTATGGTACATTATCGTTAAGCTTGATGATGCTGTGATTGATAGATTTGGATATTATATGATTAGGTATGAAACATGCCTAGAAATCAAATTTAGTCGATCTGGTTTTTAGACGCTCTTACCTGTTGAGAAGTCAAATCCGGCAGAATATATATAATGCAGATGCCTGAAAGAGAAATCATTACGCCGACCATCATTTTAACGTTTTGAGCACCAAAATCCTGGACGGTTCAGGAACATTGAAATGAAAGTAAAATATATTAGTGTACAATTATCATGAGTAATTTTAGAAGTCGTGATTTAAATATTTAACTTAGAAATCATCAACAATTTAATGATTAGAATGGTATGTTTATTTTTATTACCCTCCGGCTCTGCTGTTGAAATCACACATAACAATTACGAGTTCTCGGCCAGCTGCCACTTCTGTGATTTCCTCGGCCCTCATTCAAATCTTCAAAAAATTGGTCCCCAACTGCGACAGTGGCATCATCATTCACCCCATACACCCCGAGTACCGTGATCTTATGACCGTATGAGTTCAAGTTCATTTTACTGATGCGCTGGCTGATAGCCTCCCAACTAACAACAAATCTACGTAGACTCTTCCGCATCATTATAGCTACCCCTTGCTGTGTACACTGGTCTTCGGGTACGCCGCTGTAGAACATATCATAATCACCGTAATTATCGGAAACATGTCCTTTCCTTTTAGTCTCAGTCAAATAACAATATATGTACACTTTATGCTCCTTGATCTCCGACTGCGCTGAGTTTTATTTCATCATAGTTCCAAAGAATACATTTGTCATGAATTTTGGTGTCAATAAAAGGAAGCAAATACTACATTCATTTTCTGGATTTTTTTTTTAGGCCACGGGTGAAAATTGGAACACTCCGACGGTAGAGGTGTCGTCAGCTAAGTTGACGGTTGTTCACGTTCGGTTTGCAAGCGCCGACGACGATTTTGGGCCTATCCACAGACCCTCGCTCGCTACTATCCATCTCAAAAATATCGGACTCTCGCGGTCATGAATGATTAACAAAGTAACACAAGATTGAATTGGTTTTTTAATACTTTCAAACATCGAATAACTCTACTTTTCAGCTACAATGAAATTACAACCACGTAAAGGTCGCCAGTCATAACTGAAACATAGTTTGTTTACAATATGATCATAAGACGGATGTTTTCAAGATGGACAGTAGCGAGCGAGGGTCTGTGGATAGGCCCATAATCGTCGTCGGCGCTTGCAAACCGAAAGTAAACAACCGTCAACTTAGCAGACGACACCTCTAGCTTTTATACTGAAGCATGTCTCTACACGAGTTCGGGAGAGATTGAGGCCGAAATGATATTGGAGAGAATGGAAACAATATGTGCCCCATCGGAGACAAAGTATTGATTGCATGTGTACAATTATTTTTACATATGCAATGTACTGTCGGTTATTATACCTGAATAATCGCTGATGCGCAAATGGAAATATAGCAAACGCACCAAGCCGTACTTATCGCCATATGGGATTCAATGGCGTCCTTCGCTTTCAAGGTAATTCTAAAAAAAAAAATCGAACAAAAAAGTCGTCATTATCAGAGACTCCCTAATTTCATAACTGCCCCTTTCCTGTCAAAGTATTACCTGAATTAGAATAAATTTGCTTCGACAGATCTCTAGAGCGTACTTTGACAAGAAATACAAGTTTGCCGTGTTTCAATGGAAAATAGGCATGTTCAACGCAAGATACACAGCCAACTGAGTACACTTTTTATGGATAAATCTGCTCAAAAGTCAAAAATGTTGAGCACGTTAAAGAGGCCTGAAATCTATTCCTTTCTGCTCAAGCTGCGTACTTTGTAACACGCTTTTCAATTTTCCCGCGTCAGCAGGAAGTTTTTCTCAATCACCGCCGACCAGGTTGGCACAGCAGTCAGCGGAGTCAGAAACAACTACTCAAAGTAAACAAACGATTAATTAGCTTGTATGATTTCATTTGTTTTCAATTGTTTGCTTCCTTTTTCTTTCTTTACGTTGCAAAAACAAAAGCTTTGTTGTAGAAATTGCCTACTCAGTATGGAGCTTCAAAAATTTAAAACTTGTTCAAAGCTCTGTTGCGTCGAAACGACACGTTTTTGGAAAATTATGTGAAGTACCTGGTGACCTTAATTTTTCGCGCTCTTTTCACGTATGCCGTAATTCGTTTTTCCAAATATCATCTACCAAAAAAGTTATTGCAATTTTCTGGAACGCTTGCAACGTCATTTTCGGAAGACGTAATTCCTTGAATATACGAAAAAAATTGAACAGTAAGCTAAAAAATACTCCCCTACACAAAGTTACAGCTACTTACGACAAAATAGCGAGGAATTACATCAATTTGATGGAAAAAAGGTGGCAACTTTAGAAGCGCATAGCATCACTTATGAAGCGTTTTCGGGCATGTGTGTGTGGGATAAAATAGTCATATTTTGAGCCTAAAATAGTCATATTTTGAGCCTAAAATATCAATCCTGAGAGTTAAGTATGTTAACTTCCGGACTCCCTGTGAATGTGAAGTATCAAACCGAAGGCTGTAAAATTTAACTTATTTTGGACTTGTACTTATTTCAGTTTGGATTTGCTTTTAGCTTCTAAATTAAGACTCCGGATCACCTTCTGCCTTTTCTCTGTAGGCGAAAGATGTTCACTTTGCCTCCCTTGGTTAAACGCTCACCTGAACAAACGTTGATGCAGTTTGACAGCGCTTAGAAATTGCTCCATATTCGACGGACCGTCACGGCCGAGGGTTTCAAAGCTTTGTCCACAAATGGAGAATGCTGTCTTCAAGGAATCCAAAATGATAAGGTTGAGGGATTTTCCTAGGTATATGATGAAGAAGGTAGCCATGAGACAGGTGCTAAAAATGAAGTAGATCATTACCCGTGTGACGTCAGTGGTGGTGAGCCCGACAAGAGATAGTGGATCCTGCATATTTAGCGGGAGCTCAAGTTGTCGCAGTGGTGAAGTACTGGTCAGAAATTTGACGACAGGAGACAGAACGTAGAACGAAATTAAGACTTGCGATATCGACGTCATATAGAGGACGATTAGTGGATGACGATTCTCCAAGTCTGTGATGACGGCTGCACGCAAATCATTTGCGATTGGTAGCTGCGTGGGCAAGGCATTTATCGTATTTTTGTGAAAACAAGTCAGCAGTTTGACGAAAGAAGAAGTATAGATTTTAGGTCATGACTTAACTGAGAGAGTTGAGAATACTTATAAATATACGCTTCATTTAGTAGGTATTATATCGGTTGAAAATGTTGAACCGAATGCAATCCTAGGTTTGCTTAAAATTCTTTAAATAATAATTAGAAATTATAAAAATTATGCAAATAATTATCCTTAAGATTTTACAATAATCACCACAATTAATTTGCGAACTATGCAAGCCGCACACGGTAGAAGATAGTGAGCTACATTTTTGTGTTTACATGAGAAGCAGAACACAAAGTAAAGCTAAATGTGCCGTTAATATTTTTTGAAACATTTTTTTAGGATATATTTGCCAAATATTCTGGTTGAAAAGGGCGAAGAGTTTATTTTGAGATGTATTGACCAAATCTTCGGATTTAGGCATTTTTACAAATTTTGTGGGGCAGCAATTGGAACCCTCCCGGCGTTGACCACGCTGTCCGGGTCTCTCGTTGTGCCCTCAAACCTCGTTAATTTGGTGTACTTTCTCTCCTTTCAATTCGTTTTTATTTCAACTCGTGTTACATCCTCCTCATGGATTTTCATCACATGGGCTTCGAACTCTCTTCAAACTTTTATATTCTCCCTTCAATTAGATAAGATTTGTTTGATGAGGACGAATTCGAAAAAAAAAAAAATATGCAAATCCGTTTACCTGGTCTATGAGCAAAGCTTCGTTGACCTCCTCGGCAACTTCAATCAACAGTCTACTTTTTTGCCAAAAAACTGCTAATGTCATGTAACACCCAGGAACTACAATACAGTGCTGTTTTTGCGCAAGGGTAGCAGGTATCAACAAGGAATAAGCAGCGGTGGCATCAACTACAAGAAGAATCCCACCCAATATCATCGTGGTGTGGTGTAGCAGTAGCAAAGGCACCAAAATCCATCTTATTTTAGACTCTGTAATAAAAAACAACCTCTCTAGAACGATTCTGTACCTGCGTGCTGTTCTCAAGACCACCAATTCATGATTAGGCATAATATTTGCTTTCAATCCTCCATCAAAAATAGGTATTTTGCCTGAAATAATAAAGATAGATAGTTATCGGAATGTTTTATCGATATTCAACAAATATGCGCGTCAACACTAACTTTCAGGCTTTCAATGCATCTTTACAATAACACCACCATTAACGTCTGATTTCACGTAATTTTAAAGAGAAACGACATGAGAGCAAATGATGAACTACTTTAGAAGGTCGTATAGACTACAGAAGAATTTATATTGCAGGCTTGATGACGGAACCAAGTTCCTCTAGGCTGCCATGGTGAATTCTGTCTTTGTTCCAGGTTTGGTTTGTTTTTAACATTAACATGTAATAATATTACAATCATTTTGCCCAAATTGTTTGCCTTGCTGGCTTTAGTTTTGACAAATCCGGTTAATTTTATATGCATGCCGATTTAAATTTATTTGGCATGTCCATTGACATTGACATTCATTGGGTGAGTTCATTTGAATTCATTTTTACAACAAAGGCTGAGTCTCGTTTCTTCTGTCTGAAAAAGCTTGTATTTTTTGTGTGCATTTCAATTGGGTGCGTTTATTTTTTCGTTGAAAAATAGCACCGTTGCGTAGTTTTTCGACCACGTAAAAACAATGTACTCTTTGCATTTTTAAGAAAAATTCTCAAGTTTAATGTTTTAAAGAATAATCCCTCGTCAGATAGTGTGTTCGAATATGAAATTCAATCATTATTTATTCAAGGAGTAGCATTTATTCTGTAAATATGAGTGGCAAATTTGAAAATTTTCACAATAAATTCGTAACTCTCTAAGTTTTGTTTTAAGTCATTGCTGTAGCAGGGTTCATACATTTCTGTTTATTTGCGACGCGAGAATTTATCATTCATATTCTTTTTAATGTGCCTACAGGACGTCATCAAATGATTAAAATGGTTGATTACTGCCTTGATGAGGTATTGAAAATGAACTAACCTGCTTGGAATTTATTCTTCATGACACTCGAAGTAATATTCCGTCGAAATCTTCAACCCCAATTTTGTTACCGAATTTGCTCCTCTTAATAAATCTCCACTCATCTGCGAAACATTTTATTTGTTGGTTTTTGGGAGGGGGGAGGTTTGTTTTTGTTCTTATTTTTTTCTAATCGTGCAATGAAAACTGCATACCAACCATCAGAAATGGTCCATAAACAACACTTATCTATGTGAGTCCAAGCAAGGCGCCTGGCCGACCGGTATTGATCGTAAATGCTATTTGCCCTTCACCTTCATTGGAGAGTACTTGATTACCGCAGAAGCCATGATAATTGTTACCTCTTTGTCAAAGCAATGGTTAGCAATGCTGAAGCCATTCCTCCCTTATTGCTCCGTTGAGAATTGATACTTTTTCAAAGTCACATTATATCGATTAGGACTTTGTGACGTGCGATGTATGGTCACGTTAATTCATCAAAAGTGGACTTAATGGTTTAGCGAGGTGTAATTGCTCAATGCAAAGAAGCACTTTGCAAAGAACTTCGATGGTGGGATCCATGGTGTTCAATATGGATTGTAAAATTTTGATAGTGCAACCGTCGTTTCGGTCCAAAAGATTACTATATTGAAACTTATTTAGCTACAGAATCGGTTAAGTTGCCAAATAAAAAGAGCATACTAAATAAATTATCATGGATTTGTGTATTTTTTATTGTATTTTTTTTATTATTATTATAAAAACTGGCCAAAATTCAAGACTTTTTTTATTATTTCAAGGGAAAAATTTGATGGCTCAGCATTTCTCTGAAGTCCTGTTGGACAATGAAACGTCCTGAAAATGACTATGACATTTTTGCAATAAATAGCTTCTGTTTCTGAATCACCCATAAAAACACCTGCATACGAAAGGAGTATAATGGCACTTGGCACATACGTTGTTTCTAACATGAGTTTTCCGGATTTGAAAAATGTTGGCCTAATAATATTTCGTTTAAGCTAGGTTGTCGTTAATCATTCGTGTCTAATAAAATTAAAGCCTTTGGGCTGGAATGGACCGCTTTTTGCAATAGAAAACTACGATTTTTGGCTCATCAACACGGTGATCTATCTGTATCCGATGGCCAATGTGTTTTCACTAAATGTGTCATACTTGAGTTTTTTATTGCAAATGTTGTCCAAATGGAAGTTCCGGGGGCTCCATTGACCTTTCATGTGCGTCCTTTGGGTGGCGGACGAAGAAAATTCTGCTTGTAAGGAGAATCTCATTTCGTTAAGGGCAAAGGTCTCCCATTCCTTCAAGAGGAATATCAGTTCTCATGAAAACCCGTCTCGTCTAAATGCAAAATTTTCCTACAGTCCAAACATAATTTTCTAGAAGTTAATATTCTGCTGTCTTGGGCTAAAATTTTAAGCTACTCCTGGAAATACCATTTACTTTGGATCTACTTGAAATTGCCTTGAATCTACAGGGTTTCAGACACGTAAGAATATGCACCGTTATTCATATCAGGCAGAATTCAAGTTCCGTCTAAAAATGCCAGCATTCAAATTACTAGTCAATTACCAGTTCAAATTACTACTATTCAATTTCAGTTTCATTCAAATTACTAGAGCCCTGGAAATATTACTTCTATAAAACAACTAAATCGACAAAGATACGGCACAGGAAAGTTCCCATACCCCGAGTTGAATTCTCGTTCTTTTTTATCTTTTTTATTTTACTGCTGTTGGTACTTTTACTAATACTACTACTCTTACAAGGCAGTGCAAGCCTTAGCTCAGGCTTACCGTGGGTACTTTTCTGACAATCAGCTCTGCTTAGAGCTATGTGAGAAATCTATCATACAAACACACGAAAGAATCTCGCAAACTACTATGTGCATTCTCTCTTTTCTGGGCTTTAAATTTCGCTTACTTTTCTTAAGCAATGTGAAAGAACAAATGCTTCAAATCAATGAAAATCATATTAGAGAAAGATTTGTAGTAGTTTGCAACATCGTGTGTTCATATTTAAGATGAGTATTCTTCCAACTCTTCAGACAAACCAGATGAAAGAGAAACATGTGCCAGCAGGCAGAATAGTTCAAAAGTAAGTTTTATTTAACACTCAATTATTGTTAAAATGGCCGGATTTTAGACATCTCTGATTGGCTCAAAGAGCATTTTGTGAGATTTTACTTTGAAAAATACAACTCAAGTATTTTCGTTTCTTGCACAAAGAAATAGTCGGTTGGAAAAAAAGAAGAAAAAAATCATCTGTTATTGGTGATTAACGTGGTTTTGGGAATATACGAATACATGACTAGTCTTTTTAGCAAATTTTTAAGGTTTTATCTGGTTAAAATGTGTTATGTATGACGAAATTAAAGATAATTTTATAAAAAAAGCTCATACATCCAAATCGATTATTTTTAAAACTAATAAAAGCCATTTGAACATAAAATTCAACTTAGAGCATTATGATTATAACGTGGCAAATTATAAAATTGTCCATGAGTCACGAAAATAATTTCAAAGTAGTCCCAGATTGAAAATTAATTTCATTGGTCCAGTTACTTGATGGTGGTTGCTCACTCAACTGGATACTTTAACGATAGCATTCGGGCCAGTTTCTCTTGTAGAACTCGGAAAAGTAGATTGCAAAACAATATAAACACTATACAGAAGTTGTAGATACTGGAACATAAAGGTAAAAAGAAACGAAATTACATTCAATGAAGGAAGTACAAACTAAATTTATAGTCGTCTCAAAAAAAATTGATATTTTCATTAACATTGCAGTTAATGAGACAAGGAGTGAAGGGTCAAAAGTACTGAAATATCCAGGTCTGTGGTTAGATAGTAATTTGAGTCTTGGAACACACATCGACAACCGTTCAAGCAAAATTAGCAAAATATATTTCTATTAATATATATTTAAAAAAATTGTGAACTGAATATACTGATGTTAATTTATCGATCACTAATTGAAGGACATAAGAATGATTGTCTATTAACCTGGTCATTCTGCTGTAGAAAAGTGACAGAAGGAATTTTTAGATCACAAAAGAAATCTTTCAGAATTATTTATGGTTTGAAAAACGATGCCTCATGCCGTGAAATGTTCAAAAACAAAAAAACTGCTAACCTTCCCTTCAAAGATAATTTTGAGGAGAGCAACGTATATGTGTCAAAATGCCAACAAAAATAAACAAGTTGGTTTTTGCAATCGCTAGCGATAGCAATATTCGTCATGGGAACTTTTGCTTCTGGGATATGAAAATTTTAAGGTACAGTTCGTTTGTAGTATCTTCAGAATTGAAGGGGCTATGTAATTTTGTGTCGACATCTCTTTTTTAACATTTTTAATTTTTTTTTCTTTGCATACAAGAAAGCTGTTATTTACCAATTATTTATTTTCGTTGGATTATGTATGGTTTTTGGAAGTTAACGCATTTAACTTTCAGTTTCGTTTTTTCGGCGTAAAGTATGATATTTTTACTCTACGCATATGCCCGAATACGCATCATAACGACGGTGAAACTACCAAACCACGTATCTCGTTTGCGGTGTTTAAAAATCTCCGCTCACATTTTATTTTTTTGAAGTAGACCAAATCAATATCATTCCTTGAAATTTTCACAGAATTTTCTCCGCACGAAGAGGAAAAATCACGGAAATTTTCAAGACTGGACGTTAAGTAGCTTTTCATTTAAAAAATAAAGTATGACAGGAAGTCTGCGACGTCGCAAACCGAGATACGTGGTTTGGTAGTTTCACCGTCGATAAGTGACCTATGTGCTTCCTAAGTTGCCATTTTTTTCATTCAAATAGATGTAACCGAAATGTTAGATGTGTACTACCTATACTACTTTCATGTCATTGCTTTATTTATTTATTTACTTTTTGCGTAGGTATAAATTGTTATTTTTTGCTGAATTTTGGAGAAACTATTGCTTTAAGAACGTGGAATGTAAATTAATTTTATTGAAAAAAGAAAATACCATCATTAATTTTGGCGAACAGAGAAAATATACATCAATATTTGGGTCAACATCTCCCTGATTATATAAAGGATGAATATATTAGTATTTCTGTATCAAAAAACTTAGCTTTTGTCTTCAGAGATACGATGATTCTAGTCCCGGTCAATTTGTTTTATTGAAAAAACAAAAAAACAAAAAATAAATAAAAAAAAAAAAACAACTGAAATGTTAGACATACTATTTTCATGTCTTTCTATTTGTATCAATAGGTACTTTTCGCTTAACTTACGAACGTTGAATGCAAATTAACTTTATTGAAAAAAGAAAATAACGTCATTAATTTGGGGGAACATGTGGCTGATTATATGAAGGAGGTATATTCCAGTATTTTTGTTTAAAATATTAACTCACGAGAAAATGTTCGCACATTTATCATCTACTATTAATTATTTTTTGATGATTAGTCTAAAACATTCAATACAACCATTAAAAAGTAGTTCCCATCGTCGGGTATCGAACTCCCGATCGCCGGGTGCCCGCACTTAATCAAAAATACTAGGCGGTTTAGTAAACTAGGCAATAACAGATCCACGTGAGGGTGAGTAAAAATAGCATACAAAAGACTCGGGCAATGGGCGGGACTTATCACAAGAGACCTTGACTGCTTTTGAAGCGCATTGCTGTAGGAGCCATGGTTCGCACTGTTTTAATGCGTCTCGAGGTTCATCAGCCATGCATTCCGATCGCGGCAGTTGAGCTAAGGCAATATTTGCGTATCCATGAATTAAATCAATCAATCGAGCTCTGATTTTGACTTCTTTATCCGTAACGAGTCCTCCAGAACAATTTTCCACCTTGTACGATGGTTATTATTTCTTTACTTCTATTTTTCAAATTTGAGGTGGGATAATGGCGGCTTCTCAAGAACACTGAGGTAGGCGATCTTTTGCACCAACGAACAGAAGACTGATGGCGAAAAATAACCAATCAGAACCTCCCAAAAAAAAAATTTGCCTAAAAACGGAACTTCGTGGTTCTGCGCAGATTTACCAGTCAGACACGACATCTCAAGGTGGAAAAAAACTCGCTGAAAGCGAATTTTAGCAATCAACACAACTTGACGTAGAGACATGATTGGCTAAAAAATACAACGGATTTTGATACATCGGAAAATCAACCAAAAATCGGAGACTGGGCGAAACGCTCAAGGTCGCAGAGGTATAGGGAATCCTATAGCGAAAGCAACGGAACGATTCTAATATCATGGGGAACTCCGTTCCCATGACAAAAATTGTGTGACGTGCATATTATTAACACGGGGAATAAAATAAAATTTCTACTGCCGAAAGATATTAGCTAGACACGGCTGATAGCAAGATATTTTCTAGAAGAATCGAAAAATATTTCATTGATAAGGCATTTTATTCAATTATACTGAACTGACAAATGTGTAAAGTTACTTATGATTTATATTGTAAAAATAAGAAACTCATTTGTTTGTTTGTTGAAGATTAAAAAACACAAAGTTGACGCATTTGCTTGCCTGTTTGAGCATTCGACGAATCAAAATATAGTTATCAATATTATCATAATCAGTATTGACACTGAACGTGCGAAAAGTACAAATACATCATACACGTACAGGAGTAGAAACAAATAGATTCTTTATTTACCTTGAGGAAATTTTCTTCCGACACCACCCAACAGTTGTAAATTCGAAATTTTACTAGTTTGTTTGATCGCATTATCATGAATGGGAAGTGGCAAGCACATTTAAGTCTTCGTACCAACCAGTTTTCATTGAAGTATATGCGATTAGCCAGATCTTCAGCCTGTGCACAAATTATATTCGGAGTTTTAGAGGTTTGGAAAAATTGTAAAATTTTGAGTACGATCACGCACGTTATCAAGTTTGACGAGAGAGTAGTACCGAAATTACGATTTTTAACCTGAAAAGGTCGATTTAAGCGTTGCGTGAGGGAAGATCTGAAGGGCAGCGACACCCTACAGCTAAACAGGGACCCTTAGGGTGCGTCAAAAAAAATGCAAGTCTGAAATGTTCCGCTCCCCAGGCGGCAATCGATGACGTTTGGTAAAAAAACATGTTTGCCAAAATTTGGGCCAATTTCAATCATTTTAAATGGTGCCAAAGGTCAATTTTGTGATGAAATTATGATATTTTGGTTTAGACCTCGATTTCGTACAAAAAACTCGATTTTACGCTGAAATCGTGCGTTTACGAGAAAAATGTCAAAGAACTCGACTTGTAGAGGATGAAATTTTACACTAGGAGGACGTCTTTGTAACCGATAAAAATCAAATTGAACTAGAAAAACTCAACTCGGTATTTATTTTTTTGGTCCTCAGAATTTCCGAGGTCTTACTAAGTAGAGGTTTAAAAGACTCATTTTTCACGAAAATAAGTCGAAAGAGGGTATAAATGAACTGTAGGCAAGTGTTGAGGGTGCAAATGTCATCAGAACTTCCTCAGTTTCAAAAAAAGTTCCAACTTTTTGCACAATCCTCCAAAAAGTGTACGACTCGAGAAGCAGGATCGTGCTATAATAGTAGGGGGAAAGTGCGGTTTGACCGGGAAAAATTGCGTAACAAACTTTCCCTATGTAATCGTCATCGGTAGGTCCCCCTGAACAACTTTCTAAAAGTTAAAAATGGCCTGACCCCGGAATATCCCTCAAAAAAGTTAAAATTGAAAATGGCGGCCGTAATAAGAGGGTCCGGGAAATCGGTATTTTAAAATGCTAATTCTGTCTCATCATGTAAGGTAGTATTTCCTATGTAATTTTGGTCGTAGATTTCATAAATAAATTCCGCAAGGCCTTCCGGCCAAAGGGGGCGCTCCAAATCAAAGATGGCGGCCAAATGTGAAAGGCAGGAGGTTGCATTTTTTTAAATATTCAACGAAGGAACAAGGAAAGTGAAGTGTCTTTATTTTCATGTATTTATGGCCAAGAAACTTAAATTTGATGTTATAAATGTATTTATAAAGGAAATTAAAGGAAACATACGACTACCGAGAGAAACGTAAGCTCAGAAGAGGCCTTGCGGAATTCATTTATGAAATCTACGACCAAAATTACATAGGAAATGCTACCTTACATGATGAGACAGAATTAGCATTTTAAAATACCGATTTCCCGGACCCTCTTATTACGGCCGCCATTTTCAATTTTAACTTTTTTGAGGGATATTCCGGGGTCAGGCCATTTTTAACTTTTAGAAAGTTGTTCAGGGGGACCTACCGATGACGATTACATAGGGAAAGTTTGTTACGCAATTTTTCCCGGTCAAACCGCACTTATAGCACGATCCTGCTTCTCGAGTCGTACACTTTTTGGAGGATTGTGCAAAATAGTTGGAACTTTTTTTGAAACTGAGGAAGTTCTGATGACATTTGCACCCTCAACACTTGCCTACAGTTCATTTATACCCTCTTTCGACTTATTTTCGTGAAAAATGAGTCTTTTAAACCTCTACTTAGTAAGACCTCGGAAATTCTGAGGACCAAAAAAATAAATACCGAGTTGAGTTTTTCTAGTTCAATTTGATTTTTATCGGTTACAAAGACGTCCTCCTAGTGTAAAATTTTATCCTCTACAAGTCGAGTTCTTTGACATTTTTCTCGTAAACGCACGATTTCAGCGTAAAATCGAGTTTTTTGTACGAAATCGAGGTCTAAACCAAAATATCATAATTTCATCACAAAATTGACCTTTGGCACCATTTAAAATGATTGAAATTGGCCCAAATTTTGGCAAACATGTTTTTTTACCAAACGTCATCGATTGCCGCCTGGGGAGCGGAACATTTCAGACTTTCATTTTTTTGACGCACCCTAAGGGACCCTAAGTAGAATTCAAGACAATTTTTAAACATTTTGAGTGCCTTATTCTGTATTTTTAGTACATTCAGGACAAACTTTTCGTCTCTTTGTTTACTAGAAATACAATGAAAAATGATTACCAGACCTACGAAAATATCTTAAATTATCATTACTACAGTATTACTGGACTGTGGTGTGGTATTTTGTTATTTTTATGTATACCTGCGATAATTTACCCTCGGAATGAGCAAATTTCCAGTGAAGAAAGTGCGTCACAATCCTGCTGTCGTGAAAATAAGTGAGGATATTTTTTTTCCTTCTGAAGATGATTTATTCATTTACCTGGTGGGTGGTCGAACCCGGAAGAATAAAAAGACAGCTGATGATTGCAAGAGAAACCATCATACCGAACATCATTTTAGCGTTATGAACATCAAATTCCTGGACAGTTCAGAAAATTGAAAAACATTTCAAAAACATTAGTGCCTGAAACATACGCAAAAGACCAAATTCTGATGTGCAGCATTCTCAAATGGGACTTCATTTTTTGATAAGAGACTGATATTTCCAGCCCATGCGCATTAAGAAAGAAATGACACAAATGTTGTTTCTAGAACGAGCCAGAAATTGCAGTTCCTAACTGCAAAATTTCGTCCACTTGTTCTCATAGTTTGTTGCAATCATGACCAACACATCATAGCTCCAATGTTTTACTTCAAAAGCAGCAACTACCATTGCGTAATAGTTATAGGGGTACATGTTTTTGATAAAATAGAAATTATAGAAACATATTTATATATTGATAAATTTGAAAAATAAATATAACACACGGAAATATCAGGAGCTCTGAATTTATCAGTTTTTTTTTTTTTTTTTTTTTTTTTTTTTTTTTTTTTTTGCGAGGTAACTGAAATCGCTAAGAGGGTGCTCTGAGTTAGATAGAAGAGGCTACTTACGCTTAGCCCCAATTAATCCTGACAAGTTTAATTTTATTACCTGTAGAGAATGTATTTCCCATCCCTTTTTTATCGACAGAAAAGAGAAAATGATTTGAACACTTCTGTTATTGAGCTATTCGAGGACAATTTAGATGCACGAAAGTGATTGATGCACCAAAACTGTCTCTACATGAGTCCATGGAACATTAAGTGCAACATAGCTTAGGCAGGAATGAAATTCATACTCCGGCCGGGGAAAAGTTTAGAGTAAAAAAGTCTACTCTAAACGCACACAATGCACTCAGCACTCATTATTATATACCTGATGAGTAACTGCTAATGCACAAGTTGTATTGTAGCACATTGACGCTGTCAAACTCACTATGAAGTAGGGTTCAACGGCGTTTTTCACTTTTGAGGACAATCTGAAAAATATGAGAGAAAAAACATTCATTAGTGGAATACTTTGATCCTCTTGAATGTTCGATACCTGCCTGAATAATTTCCAGAGTTCTGTTGGGTAATTCTCTATGATTTTAAAGCCGTCAACAGTTTTTAAAATTTTAAATTTTCGGAATGTGGCCTCTTTTTTTGGGCCAAGAAACAGTTGGTTCAGGATTTAGAACATGTATCGTCTAGGAAAGATCTCGCGATATTATGTTATTTTTGGAGGGTAGTATACTGCATGTATTAATGCATGTGTTCCGCTCCCGGAAGGCGACGGCGTGGACGTCCTGTGAAAGGTTGGCGACAAGGGGTGGAGGAGGAGATCAGAAGGTGTCAATTGCCTGATGATCTCTGGGAGGATAGGGGGCAATGGCGATTGGGCGTCGCAGAGCGCGAGGCGGCGCTATAATCGCGACTTTATGTATGTATGTATGTATTAATGCATGTGTAGATGGAGGGAAAATATACCATTATGCATTGAAATGCGTTAAATATGCGTTATATGCTTCGAAAATATGTTATTACTTAGTCGATGACATTTCAACTATTCGGGTCCCTATCAGTGGCGTGGCGTGAATAATCGATTATCGATATCTCGCCATTTGAAACTATGGTAAAGAATCGATTACTAAGGTGTTCGCTGCGAACACCCTGATAATCGATCTTTTTTCATAGGTTTAAATGGCATAACAATCGATATATCGCAATTCACGCCACGTCACTGGTCCCTATCAGTATGCTGCCGTGCTAAAGGAAAATATCGTAAAGTAATTTAAATGTTACCAAAAATCACACAAAATCACGATATCGATGTTATGTGCACGCTATCAGGTCCAAGCAGTTGGTCTAGTATGGACATGTGCGGAGGATGGCAGACGATCGGTTGCCCTAGCAGCGACAAGAAGTGAAAGAGGAGATCAGGAGGTGCCAATTGCCTGGCAATTGAGCGTCGCAGAGCGCAAGGTTGCGCTGTGAAAACGGCTTGATGTCTGTATGTGTACAAAAAATCCTCTAGTGGACAGTTCATTTTTTCATAGTTTCCCTCCAAATTTTCAAATGTACTATTAAAAAAGGGCGAATAAAATTCTCTCAAAAATTTGAAGGAGTATGTAAATGATAAAACACACCTGAGCACACGTTGATGAAGCTTAACAGCGCTCAAAAATTGTTCCGTATCCAAGAATCCTTCATGACCAAAGGTCTCTAAACTCTGTCCACAGATGAAGAATGCTGTCTTCAGGGAATCCATAATGACGAAGGTGAGCGATTTCCCGAGGTAAACGATGTAGAAATGAGACATATTACTGAGGATGCAAATGAAATAGGCTATTGCACGTGATACGTCAGTGGGTGTGAACCCGATGAGAGCGAGCGGATCCGGCAAATTCAGCGGAAGGTCAAGCTGTCGCGACGACGGAGCGCTGGTCAGGAATTTGAGGATAGGAGGCACGAAGTAGAACAAAACCATGAGCTGTGCACCTGACATCACACAGATGATGATTACCCGGTGACGGTTCTCCAAGTCTGTGATGATTGCCGCACGCATAGAACTCGAAATGGGGAACTGCATCCGGAAGGAATGTATTAACTAACTTGTCGAGGGAATTAATTTTCAGCTTGGAGCGAAGAGAAAATAAGAGTCCGAATTGATTATAGGGAAAGTGTGTACATAACCATCAATTTTCCCGCACTTTTTTTCAGCCAATCAGACACACGACGACCACTTTTCATTCCTTATGGTATGGAAGGAACCTGGGAACCTAACCGTGTGTTTTTTTCGAATTCAGCAAATTTTTCGGCAGAAGTGTATGCTCACGACTGACTTCTCGAGGAGTGGGCGTTTGTGCTGATGTATAATGCGTTCCAATTTTTCCTAAATACGCCAAAATTCTCGTGAAATCTCAATTTACATCCATTTGGATCGATGTTTTGGACCAGAGAGCTGAAGGGGCAGCCAAAAACATCGACTCGATAAGAAGAAAATTTATATTTCAAAAATCAAGACCTTTTGTGTTTTCTGGAGAAAATGGAACAAATTAATACATCAATAAAAACGTCAAAAAACGCCGTCAGCCGAGAACATGTCTTTCTGAAAAATTGACTGACTTCGAAAAATACATAAATGTTCAGATTTCCAGATATTTTTCATAGGAAATGAAAAAATGGTATTCGGGTGTCTGATTGGCTGATAAAAAAGCGCAGGAATTTCTGGCGGTAACGCACTTTCCCTACATCGTCAATGAAAACTCTTAATTTCTATTTAGCTTGGCGAAATAACCTATTCAGGTCAAAACCTCATCATAAGAGCTTTGAAAATAAAAAAAAAAAAAAAAAAAAAAAAAAAAAAAAAAAAAAAAACAGATGTAAAATCTACTTTGCTTGAAACTATTTCGTCTGTACGGAAAAATATCTTGCTTACTAATTATGTATTTCTTTCTTTATAAAAATTCCCGTTGCATAAAAATCACAAATTCAAGATAACACTTAAAAATGGCAGCATTTTGATTCAGCTAGTGTCTCGATGCACATCATCATAGGGGATTATTTTCAATATATCATTCGATTGTGTTCTTACTACTTTCCCCATTTTCTATTACGTTCAGTGCCAACATGTTTTCACATGTTTCGGCCCTAGAGAACCCGTAAAGGTCGTTGATGGTCTTATATTCATTTTAAATTGAGGAAAAGCAGTGTTAGCATTGTCGATTGGTTAAGCAGTGATCCTGTTAATTTGTTGATTATGTTATTAGTTTATTATGTGTCGTGCTATTTATTGATAATTTTTCTCTTTAGCTGGTGGTGCCATTTAATCTGCTGCGATGAAATTGGGGGAAAAAACCATAAAGCCGCTTACCTGGTCGGTTAACAAAAGTTTGTTAACCTCTTCGGCAATTTCAATCATCATGCTAGTCTTCCGCCAAGAAATTGCAAGAGTTGTGTAGCCTACCGGCGCTATTAGGCAATGCATTTTACGAGCAAGAGCATCCGCCGGCATCACAGACGAACGCGTATTGGTGGCATCAGTTAAAAGAAGAATCCCACCTGTTAGCTGCAAAATATGCTGCAGTAACACTAGTGGCACCAAAAGCCAGTTTATTCGGTCTGTCATCAAATAAACTTCTCCGAGGAGAAATTTGAACTGCCGCGCAGTTTTTAAGACTAACAATTCATGATTAGTCGTAATTTTTCCGTCCAAGCTTTTAGGGCTCATGATATCTTCTTCTGGAATAATGGATACATCAAGTCATCTGGACTGTTACATCAGTATCTAACAATATTCAAAAACAGAACAGAACAATAGTTTAATCAACACCGGGAGGTACGACACTGGCAATGTACCTACCTCCACAAGCCGCACAAAGTATAAAAATATCATCATCTTTCTTCGACGTTATTTGTCCGACTTTCATTGAAAATACTTCAAAGTGTATCTAGCTGTTTATTCAATATTTTCTCTCAAGATTTGGGATCTGAAGCGAGGGCCGTCAAGAATTACATAATTATAAAAAGGGATTAAGGGTTGCATCCCAAATAGCTGTGAGAGGGCAGGGGAGGTACGAAAACAGCGTTACGTAATTTATGAACGCTCCCCAATTTCTTCTTTAGGACATTATAAGAAACATTCTGTCAAAATCTTAAAATCAGTATTCCGGCCCAACTTGACAAAAGCTGCTTTGCTATAATTTAGCACCCGTGGACTAAAGCTCCTTCTCTTCTCTTCGCGCGGTCAAATGTGCCCTCCCCCTCTTTTATATATTGCTCTTCAAATTAATTAAGAAAAATGTACAAACCGGAAATGGATCATGGAAATTGTCTCCTCCCCCGTGTCTAGTCGATGCGATTGGCCAACTGCGATGTTTAGAAGCTTGAGCGAGAGTCCTCTTTGACCTTGGCGTTACGTCATGAAATACATAATTATCAATATATTTGAGATTGATGAAGTGATACTGAGTCATGATAATTGTCGAGTCTACGGCGATGCCGCAGTCCTCGTTTCCCTTACGAAAGAACTTTAGTACATTTCAATGTTGCCAAATTACCCGCGTGAATGACACTTCAACCAGCCAACTGTATGGCATGGTCACAGTTAAAGCCGAACGAGACCTTACTTCCTATTGCTGAATTGATTATTTCACAGAGCTATTATCAACAATGATCAGAGCTTCCTTATGCGTGATTATAATGACTGGTCACATGATTACGACAGATTATCTAAGGTTGATGAGCGCAAGGATGTGCAAAGGGTGTAAAAGTAATGGACCGTTCAAAGGAAAATCCGATGCTTTATTCATTATTCATAAATTGAAAGTAAGCTATCTACATTTGGAATATCCCCCTGATTTGCCGTAAAAAATTGCAGGGACTCGATACACCAGGTCGATGTGTCTACTCGTTAACTTTAAAAATCAACTCCATGAATGCAAATATGTGAAAATCAATATATTTCAGTCACATAGCCAATAAAAAAATTGTTTTTTTTTCTCTTAAAGTTCAAAATAATATGAGCCATTATTTTCGTTCGCTAATTTCTGCTTTCGGTATAAGGAGGATATAAAAGCGCTCGACTGAGTGAAATCATTTATACGAATATACCGATGAAAAGTGTAAAAAATACATTTTCTCTCCTAGACGTTTAGAAGTTTGATATCACTAGAGGTCGGAAGATTTTAAGCAACAATTAACTACCCGCTAATTTTTACGTATAGTGCTATAGTCATTACTAAAAACTCTCTGACCCCCCTAAATTTTCTTAAATTTTTCACAGATTCTACTATTTTACTCGGTCGCTTTCTGTGATCTTTGCGTCCCTCGACAGTTGATATTCCTTGAAAGAGCTCAGTCTATTCAGATTAATTATCATCCTTTGTTCTTTCCTCAGTGTAATGCTTCGTTAACATTAGGGGTTGATTCTAAATTCAGGGTCGAAAGCATTTTGTTTTTCCATACAGCTGACATCGCAGTTTTTAGTCATATCCCTGCGTTATATACAATAACTAAAACTGAACGTTTGAGTTTTATTTGCCTCATATCAGTGTAAACTGATATATTTACTGTTTTATTGAGTCATGCATATTATTTAAGCAGACTTTAAGATTTATCGTCATTTTTCATCACGCAAGTCAGAGAGCTGTTGCATCTCCTTTCTTCACAAAGACACCTCAGTAACTCTGGTGGAGCTTGAAGTTGCGGATTTGATAACAAGGTAAAAACTATACAGCAATTGCAGATACTGTAACAAAATAAATAAAATGTCAAAAAAATTAGATTAAAGTATACAAACCTGTCATGTTTTTTAATCTTTAAAAATCTGCATTAAATGTAATTATGAGCAAATCATGAAAAATGACATCGAAAGCAAGTTATAAGTATCCGAGATTTATTAAACTAGGGGTACAGGGTACACCCTCTAACCGCTTTGCGCCTACGCATTGCGAGTTACTTTTATGATTTTACATTATAGAAGGATAATATCAAATTTTAGGAGTTATTCCTAAATGGCATAATGTCACTTATTTTTAACGACGCATTATTTATTTATTTTTTTAGGAGAAATTGAACCATTTCTTTGTGGCATCATGTTGCAAATTTTCATCAATTTTTTCTTATTTGAATAAGTGATTGTCAAACTTTTGAAAGTTCAATGGAAGAGTTTTGGGGACTCATTGCGACTGAATGAAAGTTTCAGCATAGATTGATGTCCTCCAGAATCCGACACCGAAAATTAATTCATGCCATAGAGACTTTAATATTTTCAATGCATTAAAGTCAAGATAGTATGCTACATTTTAACCAAAACATGTGAAAATCTCAACGCATGCATGCTACTACATGCGACCCTCCCCCTTCCAATTATTATAGAAACTCTTGTTTGAATCTGCATTTTGGAAAATACATGAAAGACATTCAAATGGAGACTTCAAGATCCGTGGCTATAAATATTTACTAAAAACGCACACCTTTGGTTACCTTGAAAAGGGAAAGTAACTAAGAAATGCTCTTCGTTTACCTTCACCAAATTTTCCGAAGAAAGAACCCAGCAGTTGTAAAGTCGGAATCGCACTAAATTGTGTGATCGCATTATCATGAAAGGGAAGTAAGGAGTGATTTTGTGTTTTTGCGCCACCCAGTTCTCGTTAAAATAAATGCGTTCAGCTACATCTCCAGCCTACAGAGAAACAACAATTCAAGTGAAACAGAGAAACATCCTCGCATATGCGGATCCAGACACTTCGAACGGGGAGGGGGGGGTGTAAGGGGGGTCCACGAGGCTCCCCTTCAGAAAATTTTCAAGATTTTAAAGCAAAATGCAGCTTGAGTCAATTTCTTCATGAATAATTACCCTATGATTGTGCTTGTCTAAAATAGAGGTCATTGCCGCTAGTGTCCTCGGTCCTAGGAGGTCCTCCGAAACTAATCAGAGAAACACCATCTCAAAAATCAAATTATAGTTTCAGTTCACTTAAAAGAGAACAGAGGTTCTCTGCACAAAGAGTTGTGACTAAATCAAACAATAAGACAACACACGTGCAAGAAAGGGTTTCTTGGCTAGAGGAGGGAGTCAATAACGTAATTAGGAAACTACATGATTTGGACTGCATTTTGCAATTTGGAAGTATAAATTCTAGCTCTTCTGGAAAACCACTTATGTGCATAGGGAAACCAATGGCACATACGTTGTTTTTAAACCGGGATAGAATTTATAGTTCCAAATTGCAAAATGTAGTCCATTTCATTACAAGCAAATATTGGTCATAATTGACAGAGGGTTTAACATCGCCTACTTACCGCGGCTTCAGGGATCGACCTCCGACTCTTAGAGTCGTGAGAGAAGAATTTCAACTTACAATCTAAAAGACTCCGTATGACACTCTTGGTCATAGTCGTCATTTTTACATAGTTGCCAAGATTAATAGACATTTTCAATTATAACATTCAACAATCATTACACTCTTACCATGTGAGAGACGGAGGCTGGTAGAATGAAGAAAACACAAACGATTACGATGGTTGTGAAAGCACCAAACACCATCTTAATGTTTTGCGCATTCAATTCCTGAATAGCAAAAAACAGAGAGGAAAGAAGAAGAAAACTCATTTTTGTGCCATAGAGTTTGATTGCACCTTTAAATCATCTTCAGAATGCGTAGAAAAAGGTACGGTGGGGCAAAATTGCCTCTACAGCCCTGTTGTGTCCGTCCAAAAACCAGTGGCGTGGCGAGTTTTATGATATATCGATTGATCTGCCATTTAAACCTATGTAGAAAAGGATCGACAAACAGGGTGTTGACATAACGTACACCTTAATAATCGATTCTTCACCATAGCTTCAAAGGGAGAAATATCGAAGATTGATTATTCATGCCTCTTCACTTTTCGAAACTCGCCCAGGAAATTAAGCAAACAAATTAAATGGCCTGAAAAACCGCTGAATGTGCGAATGAAGAAGAAAATGCGAGACGAAATAATAATCCGTTGTGCAAGTGGAGAGAACCGATGGGGCCATAATGGGGACTTGCGTCTTTGATTGATAATGAAGTTTCAATAATCACCGGTCAAACCACGGGGTGCAGGGAGGATTATTATTTTGTCTCCTTTTCCTCTCATTCACACATTCAGGTTGAATGCAAATGCGATACAGCAATAGTTATATTCCCTACTTACTTTGGGTATAAGTTTTCCATGTGCCCAAATTTAGGCCCAAAGAATGAGTTGCCACCCAAGATTGATACAAGAAAATCATATGTGTTCCACCCCAAGGTTCTTGAAATTGCAGTAATCGCAAATTAACACTTGTTGTAGTAGTAGTAAGTAACAACATAAGTAACATTTGGTAATCAGTTCACAAACGCTTTTATACTGTGAGGAATTGAATCGGGACGTGCGAAAACCGCCAAAGTCCATTTTTCCGGTCTTAAGTTTTTTTGAGTTCATAATACTTTTGAGAGTTGGTAGCAACTACGAAAGTGGCGTTTGAACTCATCGTCAGGTTTCCTTAATCCCAAAGCGAGTCCTTTCATCACTTTTATGGTTGTATCAACTATTTAAAAGTATTATCCGCTCAAAAAAACTCAAAACTGGAAAAATGGACATCAGCGGGTTTTGCACGTCCTGCTTCAATTACTGACAGCAAATCCCGTTTGGCGAGGTAAATCCATCCAGAATGTGTCATAGGAATGCCGGTCGAAACGTTGCATACGATGGTTCGGGTATTCCTTTTTTACAGGAATTGATAGAAATAATTTCGATGTATGTATGTATGTATGAGCCGCTTTTACGCCGCGCTAGGGCGCTCTGCGACGCCTACTCTCCACAGGAATCTGTCATGGTAGAGATCTTCCGGAAGCTGGCATCTCTCCATCTCTTCACGGATGCCCGGATGCACGGACGCTCTTCGGATAATTTCGATTGAAATTTTAATTTTAGCCGCCCATAATGCAACAATGTAGTTGATTCCTTGCAAAGATGAAAGGCATATGCACTTTCAGACAGTTCAGTTACTGCGACTACTTCCAAGTTAGTATGATATTGTGACACCTCGGCCTATCACCCATCCGAGCTTAAAAAATAAAAACAAATGTCTATAATTGCTCAACGTGATCTCAACTCAATGTGATCATTATGTTTACATCCACATTCACTGTGCTAAAATTCTGACAATTTTTAGATAAGCCTTAAGCCCAATTGATAAGAATGGCAGCTTCTACTCGTGGCCCTAGCAGAAAATGAGTGTGTTCTTTTTAAACATTGACTGATTCATTCAGGCTTTGACTAACCCAGAAAGAGGGAAACCCAACAGGCGTCGCGATGCAGGCTTTACGAAGAATGAAAGTACCACTTAAGATTCGTCTCCACAAAAAGTTGTGGTGAATGATAGGGGGACTTTATCAGAGATCATTTATAGATATAATTCATATTTGGAAGAAGAAAACATACCTGAGATACTGCCAGTGCAGAAACGACATCAAAGGAAATTGACCCAGTCATGCTTGCTGAAAGTATGGGTTCACATAAGCTCTTCACTTTTGAGGATATCCTAGGGGGGAAAATGAACAACATATGAATTGCTGGGTCCTCTAAAAGAATGAGTTGATAAATGTTGCACGGTATACATCAAACGGGTATATTCCATGCCTAGAGATGCAAAAACATATAGTTAGAGGTGATAAAAATAAAAATGAACAAAAATAAAGATGCTTACATTAAAAAAGTTCAATTTTCAATCCATAATATAAAACAGGCTCTTAAACACGGTTTGAATTAAAGCACATCGTTTGACGTTTCCTTTCCAAAATTTTACGTGAACAATAATCCATGAAACAAGTTCAAAAATGCAATCTTAAAATGCAATATGTTAACAACGAGACGTTGAAAGACACTGTACTCGATGAAAAATACCATAAAAAGGAACAGGAATCATTGACTTGACGTCATTGGTACTTTTTTACTGTGACTAATCTCAGTTATGAAGTTTCATATCACCTTCGAGAGTTTATTTACGAACTCTTCGTTGTATGAATGATTTCTCATGTAAAATTTTGAAGGGAATATATGTAACGGGACACTTTAGACTAAATGTATCCAATGTTCAATGCTACCTCACTCGCGCAGAACGTATCATGCGTTTTCAAATTTCTTGCGTTTATGGACACTTGAAAAAATAGAGAAAATAGTAAGATCCTTTATTCTTTTCCTCTTAATCCTGTATCCCTCCTCGGTTACACCCACCTCTTCCGGGAGAGACAATAAACTATTTGAAATTACACACGTTTCTCGGGAAAGTTGCATTTTATCAGATGAAATTTGGCAACATCAAATTATCCATAAGCTATTTTTTTTATAGCATGGCTGCCAACAATAAACTGAAAGAGATATAGAGCCTAAAAAGTTCTACTGATCGAAGTTGTAGAAATTAGTGTGTACACATTCGGTGTAGTAGCGCCTTCAATTCGAGTGATACTTCCCGCCTCGTCGTTGAGTTAGTTTAGTTGCCTGACCTAACTTAACCCAACCTGACTCGGTTGCGACGGGTTTCCGAGCATCGTCACCGATCAAAATCATAAAACCTAAGCATTCTTTAATTACAGCCAAGACAAAATGGACTGCGTTAAGCAAAAAGGAACGAAGCCACATCAGCTATTGCCTCATTTAATCGGGCGAGTTATTTTTTTCCGTGAAATCGGTTTTCCGGATTTTTGTGCAAATTGCACTGAATTTTCTGCTAGTGCGAAGCACATTCCTCAAAATTCTCAAAAGAATCCGCCCGAACTTTTTCTTAAATAATATGCTGTTTTAGCACCTAGAATGTCAAAAATGTGTCTGTTCATTCCAAGATGCTGTCATTGCTGCCCTTGCAGTTAACTTTACATCCTATGAATGCTAATTCAACTGCGTGGGCAATCAAGGCAGCATCATAGGATCACTAGACACATTTTTGACATCCTAGGTGCTAAAACAGCATACCATTTTTTTCAATGTGGTTCAAGTACCCACCTGAATAAGCGTTGATGAAACTTGACAGCACTCTCGAATTGGCCCCAATCCAAATCCTCGTCACTACCGAGCGTCTCCAAACTGAGTCCACATATAAAAAATGCTGTCTTTAAGGCGTCAACGGATACAATAATGAGCGCTTTTCCAAAGTACACCATGTAGAACACAGCCATAGCAGCGCCGCTCAAAATGACATAGACGATAGCCCGAGTGACGTTGTTCGGAGTGAATCCGAGGAGAGGTAGTGGATCTGGCATACCCAGAGGTAAGTCTAGCTTTCGGGCCGGCGAGGGGTCCAGCAAAAACGCGACTAAAGGGGGCAAGACGTAGATCAACACCAGGAATTGAGAGATTAACGTCATAGAGAAGATGATCAACCTGTGACGAGTTTCCAACTCTGAGATGATTGCTGAACGCAAAGGACCTGAAAGAGGGATCTAAGCAAAGAGAAGTTTAACCAAAAAAGTCACCATCTACCATGAAGAAACTTAATATTATGGCAAAAGATAAGAGACCCTCCACTGGCCTCTTGGCGAAAGGTGGACACTTTTTGGGGACTTTTTCCTTATGGACTATTATAAGGGAGCAACAGTCATCACCCTAATTTCGACTGTTGACCTGGTGGATGATGAGCTTCGGGTGACGTCATGAGCCAAGCACGTTTCCCAAACTTTGGCCATTTTCGGCTTGTTTGTGAAATGAAACTGCCAACACGTTGTTGAACATCAACCATGTAGGTAAGACAACAGTAGAATGCTGAAGTCTCGAAAGTAAAAGCTTCCACCATGGCCAAGATACTAGTGAAGGGTCTCTTTTATCTGCTTCTTGGCGACAGGTATGGAAGCTTTTATTTTCGGGGACTCAACATTTCCTTATGGACAATTAATTATAAGGGGGCAACTGTCATCACCCCTTTTTCCGCTGCTGACCTATACTTACTAGGTGGGTGATGAGCTTCGGGTGATGTCATCGGCCAAACGAGTTTCCCAAACTTTGGTTTGTTTGCTAAACGAAACTCCTAACACATTGTTAACCATCGACCAAATAGGTAGGTCAACAGTTGAATTTTGAAGTCTCGAAAGTAAAAGCTTCTACCATTGCCAAAATATCAATGGAGCTAGGGTCTCTTGTCTCTAATTATGACAGAGAGCATACTGATAGGGCCTTTCATTCTTCCATTTACGTTTCCATGTGAAAGTGACGTAACGCGATCTTAAGTCACAATCTAAAAATGTGTAAACTTACTTGCCGTTAACTCTAGAATGTATTTGAGTACTAAGTGGATAGCATGAAATGATGTTGAGTAAAATGATGAGGAGAACCTTGATGCTATACATGTATATTTCAGTATTTGTTGCATATCAGTGGTGAAGCTACAGAAGTGCTTATCTCAATTTTTGACGGATTTGAATTAGCTGCATAAATGCGTTGTTGAAGATGTTTTCTACCTGGCATCAAGAGATTACACTCGAGAAAAATCGGGAAGCCACGAGTACCGCGGCGTGCTTTGAGATATGTCGACTGATTTGCCACATAAACTTATATGGGAAAGAATTCATAAACAGTGTGTTCGTTAAGATCATCTTAATAATCGACTCTTTACCATATAGCTTCGAATGGGGAATTATCGGTAACCGATCATTCTCGCCTCGCCACTGGAAGTCACCTAAAACCGCGCGTAGAAATTTGTTCGAGTATCTCGGGATTAATCGCAGAAGTGCGTATTTCGTTCTATGTTTCAGTTACTGTCTTGTTCCTCCTTATTCTTTTCGTTCTTATTTTGCCTCTATATGTATACCTCTCATTTCCTTTCCCTTCTTTGTTGTATGTATTTTAAGGCTAACAGAATATTTTTAAGTAATTCGGCAGAACGTATAAAAAGTTAATGAAAATAAAGTCCTACCTGATCGTTAAGCAAAATCTCGTTAACGTCCTGAGCGGTTTCAATTAAAAGTTTCCTCTTATGGGACAAAATTCCAAGAAGAATGTATCCCGTAGGCATTAACACGCAATGTATGTGACGCGCAAGGGTGGCGGGTGTAAGAACAAAATTGTTTGCGATGTCGGTCACAAGCAAGGCCTCATATAATAACTGTGAAGAATGGTATAGGAGGGTCAACGACACATAAGACCATTTGTAACGAGGCTTGGCGATTGAAAATGCACCATCCAAAGTGAATTTAAGCCTTCGTGCGGCTTTCAGGATGGATAACTCATGAGGGACCGTCATCTTTTCATCCGATCTATTATGGAGAAAACGCTTTCCCAGTCTGAAAAAAATGTTACACATTCTGATAGAATAACATATTAACAGCCATTGTAAGGCCGGCAAAACCGGCAGTGTCACAAGAATAATGTGGACTTCATTTTGCAATTGTATCGCACGGTTTAATCATTCTGATTACTACTGCTTGCTTTTCAAAATTGTACGTAAGTAAAACACAATTAACGCAACATTAATTACTAAAATCAATTCGTAATAAGGTATTGTCGTTTTAAAATAACACTGGTTACTAAGAAATTGAAATTCCCGCTTACAATAAAACCAGAGTCTTCGTAAATCAAACCGCGATCCTAAAACCGAATTGGTAGTCTTTTGAACCGAGCAGAGTGGTGTTCCTCCCCCGTACTTTGTTGTTCAAAGTGTTTAAAAGCAACCTGCACCAACTAAGTCAAGGGGCAATTAAGGGTTGTTGTCTGTTGCGAAGCGATCTAACTCCAGCATAGCATGCCTATTGTATGAGCAGGAACTTTGAATTTATGCAACAAATTCATTAGTTATTTCCAATAATTTTCGTTGCACGAGTTGTGTACTACGCAAAATTCTGACGCAAAAACATAATACCATATGGCTTGAATTCAAACCTCAGTTAGTAGTTCATCCGAATTAATATAATAACTGTAAACATGTTCATAAGGGAAGGGTTGATCTGATCCGTGTGAAATTTTTGCACCCATGAAGATGACAAACCTCACGACGCAACGGGCCTGGGGCCCAGTCACTTGCAGTTGCGAAGCTGATGGTTAGAAAATATACTTAATAATTGAAATAATAAGTAAAAGGTGATCACAGAAAATTACCTATCAGAAGAATCCGGTGAAAGCTAATGTGGTCAGCTTGTCTTTTGACATTGAATTCCAGATGTATGTGAACTTAAAGGTAACTGTATTCTACATTGAAATGCGATACTGGAGTCAGGATAATTGTTGGCATTAGGATAGGGTTAATCGGACGATCGTAGAATTTTTACTCATAGTCATGACTGCGTTGATTGGGCTTTGAGCGTAGCCGTCTCTCGCGATACTGAAAGACTTGCATGTCATGACATACTGTATGTAATGATGTGGTATTGAAGTAGGGCTAATTGTCAATCGCACATGAGGATTTAGAGCGTTTATTGCTGAATTTATCTTTCCTTACATGGAATCATGTAATAGTTGAGCAGCCAATACAGCCATGACTTTTAAGTAACGGAGTTTCTGAGCAATATCATTAATCACGTTCTTTCGTTTCATAGTAAATTTGAAGGTGTTGTTGAAAAAAAAAGACCCTCATTGAACATAATCAATCTGGCCGAGTTGTAAGTTTTGAGACCAAGAATTTGAGGAGGTTTCTGCGTATGAATACTAAATAAAATCATAAAAATTAAAACCATGAATATTAAAAACGGTACTTCATCAAGATTAGTAGCTAAAAAAATTATGCAGTGAAACAAACATTCGAAAATACATGAGTTTCTCACTTCCCTCCGTCAATAATAAGGGCCCAACAGCTGAAGATCTATAATAATTCTGGCTGAGTCATCTGGACCAATTTCTACAGGAAGGAACAAGATCACATGAAGGTCGAACCGAGAAAAATGATTTTGAAATTTTATTCCTCCACAAGGCACAATGTTTCGGAATAACGTTCGATGCTTTCTTTGACATGGAAGATGCTTTTCCTTATTTTATCATTTTGACAGAGAGGGCGGCTCGTTAGAATCAAAAAGTACTCGGTACTCAGTTTTTCCCAAAATAAATCAGTTGTTTTCATAAGGGAACAGGTACATTCCTCGATGAGTTTTAGTTAGCAAGTCCATTTATGCAAGCTAAGGCTCGCACAAAAATGGACTTTTTCCCTCCTGAAAATAACTTATTCAAATAAGAGTTGGTCTTTTTTGTCTCAATCGGTCCATTTCACGAGTCACAGCCATGAACTGGACTGCACTTTGCAATTTGGAACTATAAATTCTGGCTCATCTGAAAAAACGCTTATGTGCATAGGTAAACTAATGGCACATACGTTGTTTTTAAACCGGGCCGGAATTTATAGTTCCTAATTGCAAAATGAAGTCCAATTATAGAGAGGACTGGAACATTTCTATGCTACAAATAATAGGGTTGCACTCATATCCGTTCCTCAAATATTAAGGCTTCCTTAACTGATGTAATTATCTGCCTTATGGAGGCTTCATATTTAAGGAAATACTATGAATATAATTTTTGGTCTCTCGGTGTTTTGTGCCAACAATGCTCTGTGTTTCAGGATTGCATTTGGATGTAGGAGTCGTTTGAGTAAAATGAATCTAGGCGTACACATGTTCCCTAGATTTTAGTCATGCATAGGTGAAATTGAACATTAAGGCAAGTAGGGGTCAAATTGAATGCACGTAACGTTGAGTTTGTAGCTATGCAAAGAGGCCGAAGTTTTTTTTTCGATTGAAAGGAATGAAGAAAAATTAATGCAAGCGGTCAACTGCCTAGCCTCCGGATAGTTGTGCTGCAGCTCTTTTATGCGAGGCATTCTTCCGGTGAGCGCGCTTGGGAGTGCAATCAAGAGTGCATTTTCCTTTTAACGATTACCAATCAATAAATACAAATTTGAAACAATGAAATATAAGGCCGCTCAAAGGGCGCAAACAAACAAAGGTAAAGGTTTTTTGACGCAAGACGTATGAGGGGAAAAATAGAAAAATGCCCCGAACTATACAATTATACATACTTGTATGCGGGAGTCATGCATAATGAATTAATGAATCATGGGTTATTCATATTCACTAGGCCTGGATTCGATGACCACAGTACTGCCGTATTAGAAAGAATGTCGTACGAACATTCGAGAGTTGCCAAATACCCTTCGATAAAATGTTTATTTCTGGGGAAAGATAAGAATACTTTTCCCTGAAATTGTCAGGGACTTAAATTGCGAACAAAATTATTTGAAAAATTGGACGGAAAATATTCATATGTATACCAGGAAATTCGTGTGTTATCAAAGGACATTTAGCAACGCCTGATGGCTCATACGGTGTTCTTCCTTAGCACGGCAGAGTACAAGATGCCGCAGACCGTGGCTATCAACACACGAGCTATCAAATCCCTGATTTAAGAACGTAGATTTCCTCATGCAATCCCCCCAAAAAATTGAGGTAGAAGGCACCGGCAAATGAAAAATGTTGTCTCTGTTCGTTGTTTTGAGAACTACATACATGCTGGTCCTCACTTGGTACAATAAGGGTCTGCAAGCAAAATCCCGAAAGGTTTTAATTTTTTTTTTTCTTTTTTTTTTGGAGAAGAAAACGTGGGTAATACGCCATGGCGGGCGGGCGGCCAGCGCGCAAAGCAAATTGCATTGGCCCCTACAAACCTAAGTGGATACTTCAAGCGTTGCGCAATGCGTGAAGTATCCACTTAGGTTTGTAGGCGCCGGTGCGCGTTTCGAGCTGCTATCACGCGTCGCCACATTGCATTATGTTGTATTTCAGGTCTTAATGAATTCCCCGCGCAGCAATGTGTTACAAAGCACGATTGCCTATCGTGCAGACCGAAAGCGCGACTCAGAAGAGCCTCAACCAACTTTGATTTAATAGATTTTCGAGCCTAGAAAATTTTCTGCGAGTCTGGCTGCGGTTGCAGCAATGAAAGAGTCTCGATATATGTTACTGTGTCCGCATTGTTTTTTCATTTTTGCTTTTGTATTGGCTGAAATCTTTAACTAGTTATAGACATAAGTTACTTATTACCAAAATATCCATTAGCTGTACAAGCTATAGGAATGAGCAATATTTTAGCGGTTTTCAAAGAAATGACTAGAGGAGCTCACAGCCGTCTAGTTGGCTCGGTGACTGAAACTTTCCTCGTCTAGTCTTTTTCGTTGGTTCATATTTTACGTTCAATCTTTTAAGGGATTATACTCCATTATCGTCGAAGTAAATAGTTATGCCGAGAGCACCCTTTAGCACATAATAATGGTTATCAATAATAATCATGAGCACAGTTTAGGAAAAAATTTGGGGGGAAACCGATAAAAAAATTACAGTTAGAGTCTCAGCTGTTATTTTATACATTATTTACACAAATTGCTGCACATTAGGTTTAGTCAGTTTCATTTCGATTCATCTCTTGATCAATATGCATCGTTATTGACGGCGCAATCAGTTCCATCAAGCTGTACTCACACTGAATCACGAAAAGTTGCTTCAAAATTATGGATGAGCGTCTTTTCCATATTTTGAAGTTACACACTCCAAAACAACGTAAAAACTATACATTAACTGCAAGTACTGTAACAAAACAAAAACAAAAATCCAGTATGAGAGAGGAGGGGAGAGCTTGAGAGATTATAATCCTTTCCTAGTCGCATGAATCGAGTTTTGGATATTAGTAAGTTTTTACCGGAATCAGCATTTCCATTTAATTCTACATAATTTCCTCCCATTTTTTATTCCATGGTAAAAAACGGAACAGCTTCATGCTTTGAAGCATTATTCGAATGCCTTGTGGACAGTAAAGGTTGAACGACTAGTATTTTAATGTGAAGATCTACCTAGTTTTAAGTTTGACGAGTAGAATGAACGAAGAAATGATACAATCCATTTAAGTTCAGTCACACGTGGCTGTTGAGGAGGCACAACTTGCATTCCTAAAAATGAATGGATGGGCAGTTGGGCACTCATCAATTATTCTCATTTATTTGTTTCCCAAATTTTTATAACTATGTCATTTATTCCTTCCAATTTTAGAAGTATGCAAGTTTCACAGGAGTAAATGTTGATTTCATTTTACTACTCATAGAATATTTTTCCTTTTCTCCAATTAACGATACGGTATTTACGATTATCCAAAGTTCAGTATTCAGATGAATATTCAGTGATTTTCTTTTCATACGGAAATTCACGGAGGTATGGATGAACATAAATGATTTTTTCACCTTGACCAAATTTTCTGACGTCATTGCCCAACAGTTAAACATACGGAATTTGACCGGTTTGTTCGATCGCATTATCATGAGTGGAAGGTACCGAGTCAACTTGCACCTTTGCGCCACCCAGTTTTGATTGAAGTAAATGCGCACCGCCATTTCTTCAGCCTATACTTTTCAAAATAAGAAACAAAAATGTCAATTTAGGGCGCGCAGTTTCAATATGAAAATAAAGTCCATTGCTTTACTCCACCAATCAGTTATGTAGTGAAGGGGGTTTTGAAAATGCAAAGATGTCAGCAGGACTAATGTGTGACTGTTAAAGCCGTTCGTTTCTGGATCATGTCACCCGTGTAAACGGATTTCTAACTTTTGAGCGGATCATGTTTTGCAAAGTTCATTTGCGTTTACCAACTGAACATTTAAGGTTCTTTACTAATGGGCCAATTTTAAATTTGTATGGTTTCTTACAATGCCTTGGAGAGTTTCTTTTACGCTATGTTTTCCCAAAACCTCTGAAAAGTTTATATTTAGGGAAGTGTAAAGGACTTAATTTACAATCCACGACATGAAATTGAATCAAAATGAACGTGTGTTGAAGAAAAGTTTTATCTGTGCTCCTGTCCAACCAATTGTTAAAGACATTCGACATTTTTGACCATTGTTACCGGTAGGTATTTTTTTCTGGGAAACTCGAATTTTCAGTCAAATTTTCAACGTTCTAAAATTCAAGATGGCGGACGCAACTCAAAGTGCTATCTTGGCTCCTGTTCGATCGATGTTTGTTATACTCAGAGTCAGGGGAGAATTTCATTGGCAATTTTAGTTTAGATATAAATTTATGGACGTGATTATTTGTTTTTTGCTTATGTCGATTCTTTCGCACGGTCTGACAAAACTTATTAAGAGTAGATCAAAGATAAAAGTAATGTTTAGTTATAGTGAATTTTAGCATTAGTGAGGAAAAAATCTTCATTATCTTACTTTGTGAGCAGTGGAACCCGGTTCGGCAAAGAGGACGTAACTGACGACAATGATAACCACACCACCGAAAAGCATTTTAATATTTTGAGCGTGGAATCCCTGGACAGATCAGAAACATTGACTTTCAAGCATACTCAACAGAATTTTTGCTGTTGAATCTGGTAATTATTTTTTGTAAAATAACTCAATTCTGCCTAGAAAATGCATCAAAAATATCCATATTCAAGGGAGCATACGCAAGAATGATGTAGTGGGTGCATACAAAGTTTTTAAGCGCATTGTTTGTCGATAAAAAAGAAGATTGGCACTCTTCTTTATGGCTTGCTTTGAGGTCTCTTGGTCTCTTGCTCAGATACTCATAAGGTATTTAGCATTGACTTTACTTGTATAAATAAGAAAAAAATTACGCAGGTCATCTAAGAACTTAGGTTTCCTATTCCGTTCCATCCATGCTTAAATAACAACATCAAGTTTGTAAAGAGAATAAAAACCAATACAATTAAGGATCAAATGCAAAGTGAGGGGATGGTAAAATAGAGTTGGACTCACACTATTTTCCAGAGAAAACAATGCTACATGAACCAACAAATAGAATCACAGGTATATAATGAACTGTAATAAGTTCCATGAAAGACTGGAGGGATAAGTTCCTCAGTTTGAAGAGATGCATTTGAATATACTTAAGTAAGGTCCTGGTGAGAGATCTGTACCAATTTAAGTCTTTTTGAACTGGTCAGCAGGTCCAACTCGGGCTCAAACACTGAGCCCATTTTAATACATACATACATAAAGTCGCGATTATAGCGCCGCCTCGCGCTCTGCCTCGAGGCATAACTCCTGACAAGGAAATCTTTGCGCCAAATGCTGTCGCTGTTGAACGAATCTCAAGGCGTAACAGGGGAAACGCTCGAAAATAATTCACTTTTGGTTCAGGTTCAACCTGATTGAATTATACCTGAGAAATTGATAATGCACAAATGACATTGTAGGAAGCGGTCCCACTTATGGTCACGGCAATGATAGGCTCGATAACGTGCTTCACTTTTGAAGTTAATCTGAAAGAAGAATAGAATAGAAAAACAAACAGTAAACTCAAACATGATACGACGGTATGACCCTTTACAGACTCTTTATGTCCTTTGTCATCAGTACTAAAAAGGAAGAAGGACCTTCCCCACTCAAAGAATCCCATTAGCGAAAAGGTCGGAATAGTACTGAATAATTCAAAGATATGGTAATAATTGAGGTAGATGTATCAAAAATAATGCTGATTGTATAGAGGTATGGGTTTTGGACGGAAGTATTTTCTCATATTTATCGGAGGCAAAGAATTATTCATTTTAAATTTTGAAGGATATTGAAGGCTGCTGACGTTGAAATAAATGGATCATCATTGCAACGTCTAAAAACACCCAATTACATTCAATTTCTTTTTTCATCCTTTTTAATAAAAAAACAATTTTTTAGTGTGTTGTTAATTCTATTTTCAACACGGTTGACAAGGGGGTTAAAACCATCGTATAACTTGCTAAACATTTTTATGTGTTTTTGGCCTCGTCTATCCGATTTCTTACATTTTTATTTATTAAGCAGAATAATAAAATGAATAAAATTATTTTGCGTACTCATTTGCAGGTTTCAGGACATTTGGTCAACGATTTTTTGGTCAACAAATAAACAACGGTGACTTGGTCCAAGCGTTATATTTTAGTCCGTATGTAAAATTTTCGATTTGAAATATACCTTATATATACCTTTTTTCCTCTCTTTTTTAATGAAAATTTTACTTTATTTTAAAAGCATTTAAAAATCCAAAAGCGGCAAATATTTGTATAATCTTTTCCAAGCGCTGGCATCGATATTAATCTCAATGAGCCGTAGTTGCGTTGAAATAATCAATACAAAAATGAATAAAAATGAAAAAAAAAACAAGAATCTCGCAATCTTCGGTTTTAAACCATTTGTAAATCGATCTTATAGAGTCAAATAAGTCAAATTTTGAGCATTTGCTTGTGCGTACATCATACTGCAGTACAGTAAAATCACAAAAGATAAAAGAAAAAACTTAAGTTCCTTGGAAATCATCAATTTTTACACGGGACCGTCTTCATATTTACAAACAACGCATTTTAATTTCCTCTAACGCATATTTTTTCCCATCAATTTAAATGAGAATAATCCATGCAGAGTGTGTGAACATTTCAAAATTATTAGTTAAAAACGTTGACTCCGCAAGTTTAAATATTAGTGAGGCGTGATAGCGAGAAATGCGCACCGGCGCGCCTACAAACCTAAGTGGATACTTCACGCATGGCGCAACGCTTGAAGTATCCACATAGGTTTGTAGGGGCCAATGCGCTTTGCTTTGCGCGCTGGCCGCCCGCCCGCCGCAGCGCAGCGAGACACGGCGCGCGGCGGGTGGCTGGCCAGTAACTAGTCACAACAACTCAAGCAACTATTTCACAACAGAGGTGGTGCACAGAATCATATAAAATTGTAGGCGCTCCAATATATTTAGAATGACAAACATTCTTTAAGAGTACGGAGCTTTCTTCGCAAAATAAATCTTGATACTGGCACAAAAAGAAAGCACCAGTCCAAAAACTCAATAAGTCCTAAGATCTCATAACGGTTAGCATAATTTTTGAATTTCATTAGAGAAACAAGTGGGTTGATGTAGGCAGAGAAATTCTTGAGTTGTCGAGAATATTATACTTTGAATCAAGAATACACGAAAAACAAATGGATTGCTGATCTAACATTTAAAATATTACAAAATATGTCCGACATGTTTCATATGTACATTTTACAACAGTGGAATGTTAATTTAACAACGAATGTGGTTGAATTAACGTTTATTTATTATAAAATCTACATTGAAACATGTCGAACACTCTTTTTAACTACAAAATTGTTAAATCAGGAATATTATTTTTTCGGTGTAAAATAGGTGAAGGAAAGCGGATTTCTGCTTGATGCAAGTGTATTTTCTCCTTATATAAGCATCTTTTCTTTTTTAGAGAAGCGTTATTTCCTTTATTGATTCAGGAAGAAAATTCTTCTCGGTGGTAAGTTTGTGCATATTTCTGCTGGAATCAAGTCACTTTTTCCTCTGATGAGGTCCAAAAATCATGCTAAACGTTATTAAATACAGATGTAAGTTTTTCGACGAGAGTTTTCTTTTTTTCGTCGTCGCTAGATTTGTTTTGCAAGAGAACTTCGTGCTTTCGAAAGACGCCATCACTCATGATACGTTGGGGTGCTTTCATTCTCATATGATACTGTGCAACACCTCCGTGGCGAAATAATAGCTGGAAGCGGCGCGCTGCTGTGCCGTCGCGAAGATATCTTACACAGAAAAAATCTACGAGACTTCAGCTGAAGCAACTCAAAGGGTTTATCCGGTTCAGGTATGACAAGATGGAATTTCCTTGAAAGATAATTAAGTCCTGTTGCACCAAAGACGTGTAGAGAGTCTTGGTGAATTTTTCCTCATAGAAGTGACGCTCTTCCATTTTTACCAAAAATTTCAATTATATATTTTTCTCCGTTGCACCAAGCAAGAAAAAAACTGAAAAAAACAAGAAAACCCTCATTTTCCCAAGACATTGTACCCACAAAATATAAAAGAAAAAATTCAAGTTCCTTGGAAATCATCAAATTTTATACGGAACCGCCTTAATATTTACAAACAACACATTTTAATTTCCTCTAACGCATTTCCCCCCCATCAATTTAAATGAGAATAATCCATGCACAGTGTGTGAAAATTTCAAAATTATTAGTTAAAAAACGTTGACTCCGCAAGTGCGGTGTGATAGCGAGGAATGCGCACCGGCGCCTACAAACCTAAGTGGATACTTCACGCATTGCGCAACACTTGAAGTATCCACTTAGGTTTGTAGGGGCCAATGCGCTTTGCTTTGCGCGCTGGCGGCGCGAGACATTCTCCCAAGACATTATATAGGTTCATCCCAAGACGTCGTGAGTAATTGTCGTTGTACTTACATGTGGACCAATTAACTTTCGTGAAGGGACCAAAACTTTCTTGCCGAAAAAGCGCGTAAGCGTTAACCACTAGAAAAAACAGGTGCGCGGACAAAAAATCGTTGACAAAATGTCCCATAACCCACTTGCACGTAGGTTTAATATCAAGGGACGCGTTTTGGAGTAATTACACCTCCATCAGCATCATCCGGACTAATACATTTGATTTGCACAATCCCCGGATGATTTATCAAGCAGATAATCATTTGGGTCTCTAAGACAAATCATAAACGATCCGTCAATGACATTCTGAGGCGATGTACTCTTCTTACAAGAATCGATGCGGTTTGTGCAGAAATGGAATTTATGTTTCCGTAGTCTTAGAATATCCGTCAACGTTTCATCCATTCCGACGGAAGCAAATTCATGAAATTCGTCGAAACTTTTCCTGAATTTCTCTCATGATATTACAATGCTGAAAACGTAGAATTTCAAAAGTCACCCAATAGTTTCCTCTCTAAAATAAAAATTAGCTCTAGAAATTCTGAAACCACGAAATTCCTTTTCTGCATCCAACGCCTCAATATTTGACAGCATCTTTTGGAAACTCTCATAATTTTACTGAGTCTATGCGCCTGAGAAATATGAAGCTTTGTTTTGGTATTAGGTCTCTAAATTTTAGAAAATCCACCCAAAAGTTTTCTCTCTGAAATACAAATTAGCAGTTGATAATTTTAGACACAACGACCAATTAATGCTCTATCTCCATCCAACGCCTCAATCACTACCTTAATACCTCACCCTAGAGTACCTATATTGAGAGACTATGGCCACTGGGCTCCATGGAGAGGCTTAGGACCCAAAAATGTCGATGCTTTGTTTTGGTTTTTGTGGATGGGAGGGGGGTCATTGCCAACTTTTGACGGTTATCACCAACCGCACTTGCTGCCAACCTTACTACATCTAAGATAATTTGTCTCAAAAATTTGCACACGATTAGCCTTAAAAATATGTAAAGAAGTCGCAATAGTGCATTTGGGTAAATTTCTTGTTACGATAAGCAAAGAAAACTTCATTTTGAGTCATTTTGCATTACATTAATTTATGACGTCCGCCATTTTCAGATCCTAAGGGCTCCATTTAGCCTAAGATGGCTGAGCCAATCAGAGGTGGTAACACCAGTGGCCATACTCTCTCAATATAGGTACTCTACGTTACCTGAACAATCGCTGATGAAGTTTGATGGCACTCAAAAATTGATGCCAACTCAGGCAACCATCACGGCCGTGCGTTTCTAAACTATGTCCACATATGAGGAACGCCGTCTTCAAGGAGTCCAAAAAGATGAAAATAAGCGCATTTCCCAAGTTCATAATGTAGTACTGGGCCATGTTGGAGACCCAACCAATGGAGTATAAGAAAGCCCGCGTAGGGTTGTTCGTAGTGATCCCGATGAGTGAGAGTGGGTCCGGCACACCCACAGGATACTCTAAGCGTCGCGATGGTGAACGGCTGAGTAAGAACGTAACGACAGGAGGCAGAAAGTAGAACAAAATCATGGCTTGCGTAATAGATATTATGCAAATGAGTATCACTCGGTGACGAGCTTCCAATTCCGAGATGATCGTCGCGTGCAAAGAACTTGGAATTAGAAACTGTGAAAAGAATAACGTAGTTTATTTAAAAACAAGCTTGAATGGGCCAGTTGCGCTGGTGCCGGAATTGAGTTTTGATACTTGATTCTTGTATATTATCTAAAAATAATATGAGCTGTCCAATCAGCAACTTTCAACGTTCAATTGGCCGAGATATCGCCTTTTGAAAAGTCGAGTTTTTGACGTCATCCACCGCAGAAAAGACACCCTTGGTTTCTTCCACCATGCTTTCTTCGTCAGGGAAACACTTTGCTTTGGGTACTCAACGTGTAACTCGGATGAAACCAATGTGAAAGAAACCAAGGGTGTCACATCCGCGGATGGATGACATCATAAACCGAATTTTTCAAAGCGCGATATCTCGGTGAATGTTCAACGTAGAAAATTGCTTTTTGGACGAATCTTGATATTTTTCGCTGATCTACAAAAAAAGCGCCAAAACACGATTCTGTGACCAACGCAACTTTTTGAGACTGTGTGAATTCGACCACAGACAAAAACGAGCGGGAAAGCTCTAATAAGTTCGTATTAGAAAAGCGCTTAGCTGTTTTCTATGTAGGCGCGTTTTTAAAACCCGTAAGAAGATGAGCCGCGTTGAGTGAAAGAACTCGCCTCACCAAAATTTCAACTATCGATTTGGAGAAAAGTACGCTACCGTTGAAAAAATAAAATATAGAAAAACGAATATCGTCCTCCGTTCTTTGATATTTGAAGCATTAAACACATATTGACTTTTTTTCTCTCCGTATTCCTGCTTCCCTTAGTTTTCTTAATTTACTTAATGAAAAATGTAAATAACACCAAAAAAATAAAAATGAAAAAGAAAGTAAGTCATACCTTGTAAAAAAATAAAACATTGTTGATTTCCTGGGCAGTTTCAACTACAAAGTCTATCATTCGCCACCAAAGTGCAAGTATGATGTAATTAACAGGCATTTGAAGACAATGCACTCTAAACTCGAGGATGGCGGATGCCGTGAAAGAATGAGCATTTGAAGGTCCTACCGCGAGCAAAATTTCCCCAGTTATCTGGCAACTGTGGTGGAGTAGGACTAAAAATACCAAAGGCCATTTCTCTTGGGGATTCGCGATGGAGAACAACCTCTCTATAATAAAGCTGAATCGTCGTGCCGTTTTAAGGATTAGTAATTCCATCGTCTTAGCATCCAGTCTGTCATGAAGGATATGGTTGTCTTGCCTGAAAACATTTGAATATTGATGACGAGAAAAGATTATTCCATCAGTAGTCACACTCTCACGTGTTGATACATGATGCGTTGGACTTCAGCTCCCAACTCGGGCCAATGAGCAAACTGGATCGAAAATTGACCCTCCGGCAAGAATCTTGAAACTTAACAAGAAAAGGATAATTCAAGAAAAACGCCGTCGAAGTATGCCAGCGGCACTATTTTCAGACTCACATGAGCGAATCAATTTTACCTAATCGCATATCATAACACGATCAATGAAAGAAAATTATGTGGCCTTCAAAATTATTAGTTAAAAAACGTTGACTCCGCAAGTTTAAATATTAGAGCGGCGTGATAGCGAGAAATGCGCACCGGCGCCTACAAACCTAAGTGGATAATTCACGCATTACGCAACGCTTGAAGTATCCACTTAGGTTTGTAGGGGCCAATGCGCTTTGCTCCACACTCTCTCGCGTGTTGATACATGCTGCCATTTAGGACTTCAGCTCCTAACTCGGGCCAGTGAGCAAACTGGACTAAAAATTGACCCTCCGGCAAGAATCTTGAAACTTAACGAGAAAAGGATATCTCAAGAAAAACGCCGTCGAAGTATGCCAGCGGCACTATTTTTAGACTCACACGAACGAATCACTTTTACCTATTCGCATATCATAGCACGATCAATGAAAGAAAATAATGTGGCTTGATGTTTCGACCCAGTGTTCATAAGAGTATTGGGGAGCCCAAATGGACTAAATTTTGTAATGAGAAACGAAAAGCTTTTGCTCATTTTAGAAGCGACATGTGGACTGCATTTTGCAAAAAGGAACCAAGAGCATTGCAATGTTGCTAAGATTGTGCGAATGCATCTTTTGCGAAAAAAGAACTAAAATCATGCAAAAATATGAAATTTACACTAAAATAGAAACTGTTTATAGACGATCAGGGCTTTCCTCCAGGTCGAGAGAACTTACACCATTTTAGCAACATTGCAATGCTCTTGGTTTCTTTTTGCAAAATGCAATCTATACGTGTATCAGTTTCCCTATGGAGACAGGTGCAACTACGGATGAGTCAGAAATTTTAGTTCCTCACCGCAAATGTCGTCCAAATAACATCGAAATCTTAAAATCAATTCTTGAGGTTCTGACCTCAAGCTAGATTTAACACTGTTGGAAACAATTTGAGTTTCCTTTGCAAATTTTCCGTGGCTTCGTTACAAATCTTCAAGCTGAGGAAAATTTTGTCAAGAGCAGTCAACGAATCGTTCCTTCCGCACTTATTTAGGTTACTTCTTTCCGTATTTTTTTCTTAAAATTTTTTATTTACTTTATTTTGAAATATTACAGGGGAGAGTGATTAAAGATCAATACTTATCTGATTGATGGAGTGACAGCCATTGTGATTGGGTGCATACCGACCCGTTGTGCGGCTTGATCGTAACCGCTCGTTGTCGTTGGCATCCTGCCATACTCCAGATTAACGGTGTGATATTGAAGTCGAGCTAATTGTTGACTTTACGTTGGCACCACTGTTGCCAGTTACTAGAAGCCATTTTGCTCCTCACCCCGTATGTGAAATCGTTGAATTTCAGAGAGTCATAACAACACAACGTTAATCGAAGCTATGCCATGCGTGATCCCTGATCCCATTGATCGGTTTAATGGCGGAATTGAATCCGTTAGTAAGGGGCAAATACCAATTTGTGCAGGAGTATTCGAAGGCAATTATACGTATTTATAGCTACGTAAAGGGTGGAAATTCAAAACTTTGTAAGTGCCTGTGCCGTCGAGTGATGCCAAAATGTGCGATTGTTCCTCTCATCAAACAGGAACACAATTGGACTGCATTTTGCAATTTGGAACTATAAATTCTGGCTCATCTGAAAAACACTTACGTGCACAGGGAAACTAATGACGCATACGTTGTTTTTAAACCGGGCTAGAATTCATAGTTCCTAATTTTGTTGCCCAAATTGTTGTAATGTTGCCCAATTATTTGTGGATGAAATTATCATCATGAAAATACGACCTAAATGCATAAAACATTTTAAAATAAATCATCCGTTATTAGACATTAAGGTTCTTTGACATTAAAAAGCATCATGCACAATGTTAGCGACACCTGCTGGTGCTTACCACGTTTTGAATTTCCACTCTCCATGCATGTATGTTTGTTTTTTTGTTTCTACAGTACTTCTATTTTCAAAATTATCTGTAAAGACGTTAATAGCCTGAGTCGCTGAATGTCTTAAAATTATAATAACTAACTAACTAACTATTTATATGACTGTCTACACGGAGAAAAATGTGTTGGGGGTAATACCCTAAAATTGTGGACCGCAACTGCCAATTGTGCTGGGATTTAAATAAATTCTATAGCAGATTCCTCTAAGTTTTAAATTTTAACTGTTGAATTTTTAGTGGTATCTAATTATGAATTTATATACATTTAAAACAATTTCCACACCGAAAGAAAAGTGAAGTTGATTTAACATTCTGGATGTAAAAAAAGTGTGCGAGAACTCGCAAAATGCTAAATTACCTACTATGGCAGTCAGTTTTACATCTTGACATTGCTAAAGTAGCTGCTGTAGCAGTTAATTTCGCATTTTGTAAGTTGTCGCACACTTTTTCAACATCCAAAATGTTAAATCAACTTCACTTGTTTTTCAGTGTAACTTTTAAACTAAAGTAAAATTTATTTTTAATACTAGTAACTACTAATCCATCTAGTCTGAGTGTAATGTGTGTATCTTTTTATCGGTGTAATTGATATACTTGCGTTTAGTTATTTGACTCTTAACCATAATTAAAGAGTCGACTCTATATTCTAACTTGAATTAGAAAAATTAATATTATCTTATAAAAGTGTAGGTTCCTTTCTGTTAAACACGGTCCAATTAATACAAAATAATGATAACTATTTCTTACTGTGCGGAATCCCAACGGACTAAGCCGAGTAATCATGAAAGAAAAGAAACACGGCACCCTTGCGTGCAATTTCTGAGAATAATTCGAAAATTGAGCTCTCGCGAACATTTTTCCGCACCAGCTCGTGCACCTGGAGCATGCCTGGAAAATGTCCGATGTCTGCAAGACTGAGGAAAAGCTTCACCGTGCACCGAGATCCATAGCTCAGCGCGGTAACTGGAAGAGCACAAGCCGATCTTGATCTCTTGTAGTTCCGCGGTAGCCTCTTGGCACGGTATAATTCACGATCTTCCTATTATTTCACGACAGCGCCGAAAGAGCGCGCCACGTCCGGGCAACTCCGCGGCAATAAATATATTAATTTCGCATTTTCCGAGCGAGCGATCACGACAGCGCAGTCCGGGGAATGGCTTACATCAATAAGTCATGTACTACCTCATCGGCTCTGCCGTTCCGAGGCTGCCCCCGCTAAGTAGTCCCATCTCTATTGGCTCTAACTCCTTTAAATCGTTGACCTTGGTGCCAATTTTGCTCATATCCCAATGGAGATGTTGCATGTGTAATGAATTTGCAATTTGACTGTTGAATATTATGTAAAAGTTTGCGAGAAACACGATGGTGCCACTGGTTTTCTCTGAAATTGACTCCCAAGCTCAAAAAAAGCTCTCAAGTTGAGGCCAAAATGGAGGGGATATACCACGCTATCCTGAGAGTCCACCTCTACATCAAAGCTAACTCTCCATGCAAAGAAAGGGAGCAAGCACATTAGCAGGGTTGCCGTGTTTTCAGTTTTGAAGTCCCCAAATAAAGTGGCAGCCCTGTCAATGTATTTACTCCCTATCTTTGCATGGAGAGTTTGTTTTGATGTAGAGGTGGACTCTCAGGATAGCGTGGGATATCCCCTCCATTTTGGCCTCAACTTGAGAGCTTTTTTGAGCTTGGGAGTTGATTTTCAGAGAAAACCAGTGGCACTATCGTGTTTCTCGCGAACTTTAACTTAAGAATCAACAGTCAAATCGCAAATTCCTCACACATGCAACATCTCCATTGCCTCACCGAAAAAAATAGTTATGTTCATAGGGCTCCTGCACTTTCTTTGATACAGATAGTAGGCTCCATGTTCCACGAGGATTGAGTTTGGATAGCATTGGTGATACTCCAATACACAAGCCACTAGCAAGTCGCAACTTCTGTGTGACATTTTGAGCAAAAATTATCCAGCAGCAGGACACTCTCTTTACCCCCAGCTTTCTCTGACCAAAAATTTTACTGAGCTACCAAATCGGTACGTCTGGCCCATCTAAAAAATGGCTAACCGAAAGTAACCGTAGATACGGGCATTCCTATTAAGTATAGATAAAACTTGCGCAAAGAGCTAAAAAATGAAATGGAAAGAATGTTTCTGAAGTAAAAGAACTAGTATGGAGAGACATTCTTTAAACATTCATCGAAATTATCGGTCATATTATTTTGTTCACAGTAAAAAAAGAATTATCACAAATTCCTTGATCTAAACAAACGAAGCCCGTGAAATTGGAAACCGACCGTCCGTAGACGGCAAACTGTATATTTTTTTGAGGACTTTCATTAAGGAAAACCATTCTATTATGGACTGGTTATTCTCTCGAATTGATTCAATTGGTGTGAATCAGCGCCTAGCTACGGAGAATACATGGGAACTACAAACTGAACATAGAGCAAAATGAAGACGAAATGCCCCTGCTTTAGCGAAAGTTCCGTTGATAATAATAGGCGTAGAGAGGAGGCGAAAGCGTTTGCTCATCCCCAAATTAACTTCCGCACCCTTTGGGTTCACAGGCCATTTACTGAATTCGATCCGCGATATCTCTACGCCCTCAAAACTCCTCCGAATCTAGGTAATGGAAGCTGCCTGCTTCTTCAAATTGACAACTCCCTCGCCGTGAGTGCACCTTTCGCGCCCGTTATACCGTTGCTTCTCTCAAATTACTGCAAACAACGACTTTGCTAATTAAACTTATCGGTTACCCTGTCGCCTTTCGGATATTATCCTGAAACGGGTCCGGGACTCGCCTGGAGGAAGAAATTAGGACTTTTAGAAAAAAAATGGCGTGCCTCTTGCAGCCCTCGGTGCCTGAAACCGCCATGGCTGCTCCTGCGTTTCTTATGATTTACAAATCCTGCCAGTGGCGAGGGTGAATGATCGATTACGGAGGCTTAAAATTTTCCATAGGTTCACTGAAAAAATATTCGCGGCGTTTTTACCAAGGCCCGTTGGTACCTTAACCATTTCACTTCATTGGTAATTTTACCAAGACAAACTGATGAACTTACTCAAAAACCGGTATTTTTACTGTTTTTTTTTCAGGTAAGAATACCACATTTATTGGTAATCAATTCCCGGTAACTTTGCCATTTTATCTCGGTAATTCTACGATAGTCGATAAAAAATATTGGCGTTTTTACCAAGGTCCAGTAAAATTACCGAGAAAGTTTAATAATTTTACCGAGATTTCTCGGTAAAATTACCAATTCCATAAATGGTAATTTTACCAAGAAAAAACTGGGATCAAATAGAACCCTGAATTCTTGGTAATTTTACCCTTTTCTTAGTAAACACACCGAGATTTTTTTCAGTGTTTAAATAGGAGATTAATCGATATATCGCAAGGCACGCCACGTCACAAAATCCTACTCTGTATAAAATGGTAAGCTCAGGCAGCCGTGACGAGAAATCCTCAAGAACAGGTTCCACTCAGTAAACCTGCGTATGATAGATTCGTAAATTCACAATCCGAGATATTTACTTTTCTAGTGCAATCATTTCTTTGTTTCATCCGTCTGTAGTAGCTATGTTAATTCCAAGTGACATTATGTCCATCTTTGTCAGGTATAGGACGAATATACTAGGAACTGCAATGAGCATTAATTATTTCGTCTAGAACTTCTGTAAATTTTTACTTTTGTATAGTTAGTGACTATATTTTGTAAGGTTATCCCATCTATAAATTATTAAATTCTAATATATTTCTATAGTGAAAATATGGTGTTTTAAAATAAACTAAAAAACAAATAAATAATTAGTAATTAATATTTAATTTCCAATGTAACTTTCACTGGATATTAAATAAACATTGAGGAAAAAATGGCTGGAATAAAAAATACTGAAAGAACTGGAAGCTTTACGGGATTATTAATCTTTATTTTGGCTTTTTTCCCCGCGTTTCATTTTATTAATTTTATTAATATGCCGCTTGCAAACTACAGTTCAATATTTAAATTTGTTGTACTGTTTACTTTTGACTCATTGATGCCTATATTGATTCATAGTTTAAAAATTCTCCTCATCTATGTAGTTCTTAGAATGCTCTCATTTTTTCATGTAGTTCTCACTTCAAGAAAAGGATGTCGGGTGTAATCGACGAAAACCTGAAAGTCTTGAGTTGCCGATAGCTCGCAGATTTAGGAAAGGGATTGATACAGACGACAAATCACGTACCTAAAAAGTCTTCTTTAGTTTGGTATTGTCCAGCCAATACCCATTTTTAGTAGCCTGAATGCTGGCAAACGAAATAAAATTAATAATCAGGCGAGATAAATAAGACTCAAATGATAAAACTTTGAATGAATGTTTATTTTTAAAGGTAACTATAAATCTAGCAATTTAACAATATTTCATTTATACACTAGAGGAAAAGAACTATTGGAGTGGTTTTATTCGTATTTCAGGAAACGTAGAATGCGCGTTCGTAAAACGGATGCTTGAAACATAGTACAAATTCTACTTTTATTTTACAGTGCTTGGAAATTAATATACAGCTGAGTTATTTCGTTTCCTTCAAGCTCGCTTGCGTTGGTGTACCTTTTGACAACCTTTTCCAATCAACATTAATTTTTTCACAAAGAAATCAAAAACAATAATTTTAAAAATTACGAATAGAAAATAGTACACAGGTATGGTATTTTTATTTCATGAAAACTCTGCTTAGTGTCTAAATCCAATTTTTATTTCGCTGAACAGGATCTAGTTATTCATGAACCAAAATATTGATTGGAGAGGAGAGGGTTATAAAGATTAGCCGAAAACTGACGTAAATCCGTTTGTAAGCATTCTATTTTTGAGATGATTTCATTATCCCTTTCTTCAAAAATTAAAGGCAAACATTGCGTAGTTTTGTCACTTCAAGTTGGAAGTTTCATTCAGTCAAATATTCATCCTCATACTCCCTCTACAGTCACATTACGCATGTTTTTCTGATTTAACTGGGACGTTGCCGAGAAAAATAGAGAGTGTAACGGTGTTGTAGTTGGATAAATGGTGATCGGATAGAGTATGGTTTTTACGGAGTCCAGATAGCTACGATTGAACAAAATGGTTTAATATAACTTCACGAAATACCTAAATTTTACGAACGTGATTTATTTCTAATAGCTTCATCTTCTTCCGTGTGGAGAACAGATAAAATCACCTCAAAAATAGAAACATTTTCCCATACCTCATTCCGAACAAAACAAAATAGCCGTAACTTAGCGAGTTAACGAAGGTAATGAAGTTTACTGAAGATGCGAGTAAAAAATCGCTCTTCTTGCATTACAAGCAAAATTACTTGATAACAAATTTGCAGTCAACTCATTCTACTCACAAATAAAATGTTGTCAAAATATTAGTTTAATAATTTCTGAATGAAATGGACTCGCAGTTGACGTATTCAAGGTGTTCTACGAAATGTTTCTATGATAAAATCTCAATGAGCACAATTTGTCATCCGAGGGAAAACGACATCTAAAAGGGATTGATTGAAAAATGAACATTGAAGATTGTCACACCAACCAACGCTCAAAATTTCAGTTTGACAAGCAGCAAAACTTTTCAAATAAAAACTAAAGGCCAAAGGTAGAAGTTTATACAATTACCATTCATTATAAATAATTACCTCTCTAAAGTATAAAAATATCATTTAAAAAATCTCTAAACAAAGTAAATAAAACTTTTATACGACGATAAAAAATGAGAGATTGCATTAATAAAATAATTTACTCACAAATGTATCTGCTCAGCAATGAAGTAAAAATTTCTGACGCTCCTTAAAGTGGTAGATTTGTTTAAAATTTTGTATGATTGGATACAAAAGAAATATATCCCCGTTTCAAATCTTTCTCCGTTCTTTACTACCCTTGATCTTAATCTCAGCCTAGTTCACAAATATTAAACCTAACCCACAAATATGAATTCATCTCACTGGAGCAATCTTTTCTTCGATATTTTTTTAAATTTTAAATCAAAGTGCAGACCCAAAAACATTTCTTGAAAGATGATGTGCCAAGAAAAGTTCGTACCAAAAACTAAACTGTGTGCTTAAAATCACATTTAAAATCTCTTACTTTTGCTGTGTGAGCCGTTAATGGATCATGAAACACATCCAATTTTTATGATAAATCAAATGAAAAGCTCAATTTACCCACTTTAGGAAAGACATTTTATGAAAGTTCGGTGCGTTTTCTGTGCTGTTCACCGGTAATCCAAATTCAAAGTGCGCAAATTCTAATCCTCTCACTTTCACAAATCACCTCCCATTAACAATTCCAATAATATAAAAATATCATGTCGGTGCAAATGATCGTAAAAAACGTGTCGTGCAAAAATCAGGAAAAGCACCAACTTGTCTGAACGCGAGATGGTGAGGGTGACTGAATAAACTCCAAGGGGGTTTTGTGCGCTGGAGCTTCCTGTATGACGGCGGGCTAAGGAGCGACATAGGAATAAAAAATTGAGCTTTGGAACCTAAGGATACACAACTACCGTACCGACTCACACGTCGGTCGCTTCTTGCTCCCCCTCTCCGTTCTCCTCCGGGGTTTCGGCAAGAACGCTCTTCTGGAGCGCGGTCGGGGGGACAGCAAAAGACTTGGGTTTATCTACAACGACAGAAGAGGTGAGGATAGATTGAGCACACAGACTGCTCTGCGAGCCCGGAGCTGGTGACGCCGGTTTCGCACTCAGCGCCGAATCGGCGCTCGTCTCCGTCCACGTGGATGCGGTGGAAAGAACCGGTTTCGGCGAAGCGAGGCTGGTCGGCGGCGGGTCCGCGAATGGGGTGGGGGCGGGAACTTCGGGGAAGGGCGCGGCCGTGGCCGCAGGCAGTGAGGTCGGGTAACCCTCCAGGTTATGCCGGACGTCCGTCGGCGTGTAGAGCTCGTAGGAGGCCGCGTTGGATCTCGACAAGAACTCAGCCTCGCGAGAGTACCTGCTGACCGGGTTGGCGGCGTTGTGACGCTTGTGAGGTAGAGTGCGGTAGTAGGCGGCCGGCACGCCGGTCGCAACCGGTTTCACGCTGGTCACTCCGCCGGCGGGCGGGGTGAGGAGCTTGGGCAGGCCGAAGTCCACCGGGTACCCGTCCGTGTCCACGAACTTCCCAGGCATGAGGTGGATATCCGCCGGCGAGTACAGCTGAAGAGTCGGCGGTGTGAGCGTGCCCAAGAAGTGGAGCTGCTGGTGGAAACTGGTCGGGTTCTGCGCCGCCTCGTAGATGGCCAGGCTCCCGGAGAGGTTGGCCCGGTTGATGACGTTGCTCAAGTCGAACCCGTTCTCTATCGTCAGGGAGTGGTTCCGCGACCGAACGTTGTTGCTCACGCTTTTGGCGTCGTTGATCAAGTCCGGGTTCTGCTCGAGGATCTGGTGGTACTCCGAGCTGGCGGGGCCCACCATCGGGGAGTAGGAGACCAAGGGGTCGTTCGTCACCAGGACCGGAGCCTCGGAGGTGAAGACGGTCAGTTCCTCGGACTGCCTCTGGTCCATCACGACGCAACCGTTCATCGCTTTCAGCGACATCATCTCCGAGTTGGACTTGATCAACGGCGGCGCGCAGTCTTTTATGCTCAGGCAAGCTTTCTGCGTCAACCCGGAGTCAGCGTGGTTGTTGATGATGGTCTCCTTGTTGTACAGCTGTTTCGTTTTTCGCCTCCGCTTCCTCTGCTTGAAACACTTGATTATACAGAAAATAACAACGGTGATTGTGAGCACTAGGATGATGGATATCGTCCCGGCGATGATGATAACAAAATACTCGACGGTGACTGTCTGCGCCGCGACCATCCGCTCTTCTTTGAGCACGATCCTAATCGTGAAGTTGGATAAACTCCTACCGGCCGAGTTCTCGGCCATACAGATAAACGTACCATTATCACCCACGTTCGTGTTGAAAATAAAAAGCTCGCTTTGTTTGTCGAACGTGCCTTCCTCGATGAAGTAGTACAGATGCAGGCCCGGCTCCAACACCGAGTCGTTCTGCAGAACGTTACCCTGGAAGAGCCACGAAACCCTAGCCTGCGGCATGGCGCTCACCTCACACCTCAGAGAAATATTCTGTCCCTCCGAGATGATGAGCTCTACCGCGGTTGGCTCGATATCCGGCAAACAGGCCAAGTCATCCCTTTTGACGTTCTTCAAAGGGATGCCTCTCAGCCTGGAAGGCTTGGTGCATACCGGGTCGACAGCCTGAGGTGTCCTCGTCTTGTTGAGCCAATCGTGCAGCCCGATGATCCTACAGTCACAATCCCACGGGTTGTTCTCGAGAGTGATACCGCTCAAGGATTGCGGCAGGGTCGTGGCTCCTGGCAACGACGTCAACCGATTACTATCCAGTTTCAGCCACTCTATACTCGAGAGACCATTGAACGCGTTCTCCTCGATCTTGTCGATCTTACACCGGTTCAGGTCGAGGTTCGTCAAGAAGGAGAGCTGGTGGAACGCGCCGGCCTTGATCTCTTGGATATTGTTCCCGTGTAAGGAAAGTTTCATCAAGGACGGGAAGTCGCTGAAGGCCTCGGAGGGCACGGCCATGAGGTCGTTGTTGGAGAGGTCCAGCTCGACGAGGTTGGTGAGCCCGCGGAAGGCCTTGTCGTCGATGTGCGAGATGCGGCAGCGCGAGAGGAAGATCTTCTGGAGGTTGACGAGCTCGAGCCGGCGGAACTTCTCGCGGACGAGGGAGCGGACGTTGTTCCCGCTGAAGTCGAGGACCTGCGTGCCGGACTCGATGCCGTCCGGTATGGTGGTCATGCTCTTGTTGACGCACTCCACCGTTTGCTTGCCGCCTTTCCATTTGCAGGTGCACAGGCTCGGGCACGCGGTGCACAGACTAACGAACGTTAGCGCAAGCAGCGGCACCGGCCACAACATAGTTCATTCGCACTGCGAGGGGAGCGCTGCAAGATCGGGTCGTTTTCGGTACCGCCGTCGGTCGCCGCTCATCGTGGCAGGATCCTTCGTCCAAGTACAGCGGAAAAATATTTCCCCTCTTCTTCACCCGTCTTCCATCGCACGTATCACTTTCTTCGTACTCTCGTTATCATGGTTTCGTATCTTAAAAAGTAATCTTTAACCCTTCAAAAACCAGATTTGAAATGTTGAGACTAGATAGACAAATTTGGAACTAAAAATTATTCATCAACTTATACATTGTTTAGTTAAATAGTATGGTACACCTGACAGGCGCCCATTGAGTTCAATAGACAATTACTATTCTTAAAATTACACCTTAAAATTAACTTTGATGAGATCAGATGAATAGGAGACCAGTTTGTGCAGCATTTGTGAAGATATTTTGCCTGTTGCACAGCTTTGTTATTCCTGTGTGAGAAGAATGAAGAAACACGGTCCTCTGGATTTCTTCGACTTGACTCTCATGAATGTGAAACCTGCGCCTGTGACCTATGAACAGACCAAAACTTAATTTTAGAATGACAATCCAAATACTTGGGATAAAATTGTCAACGATTAAAGTATTTTCATTAGTTAATTGAGGATAAAACTCACTCCTTTTTTCTTCTTTCAAATCCATAAATCCGTTTTTATTATTTTTTTTCTCATGTATCCATATACTACAATATTTATTTTTGAAATAGTAACATTCTTTCATCTCTTTCTTCATTTTTACTTTCCATTTTTTACCACCATCTTAACGAGAAACTTGTTTTATAGTCGGTCTAATCAATTGAATTAAGACTTTAAGCCAAAATAGAGAGAGTTAAGGTACTTAAAATTTAGAAATTGAAAGATTACGCGAAAGACCCTTTGAAAGCCAAAGGTAATGGAAATAGAGGCGAGCAGAAAAAGAAGAAGCTTAGTTCGTTCGTTCTTAGTTCTTAGTTAGTTCGTTTTGCATTATTTAAAGGTGCTCTAAGGAAACATAGTAAATACAACCATAGAAAAGAGAGATCAACCAAGAAGTGGAAAAAAGAAAAAAAAGAAAGAAGATATGCATTTAATGTTGAAAATAAGACAATATAAAAAGAGAGAGAGACAGGAAGAACGTGAATATCAGGGGAGAAAAACAGCGATGAAAGAAGATAGCAAAGGAGACGAGAGCCGCATGAGAGCAATGCTATAGATGCAGGAAGGTTACAAGTTGTGTCAACAACAGAAAGACCAAAATAGCGCCGTCAATTTAGAGGTATTAACTTTTCCAAGCGACGGCATAGATATTAATCTCAATGAGCCGTGGTTGTGTAGAAAGAAACAATACAAAATTGAATAAAAACGGGAGAAAAAACAAGAACCTCGCAATCTTTGGTTCTAAATCATTTGTACACCGATCTTTTAGCGTCAAATAAGTCCAATTTTGAGCATTTGGTTAAGCATAGAGGACACTGCAGCACAGTAAATGCACAAAGTATGAAAGAAAAAATTAAAGCGCTTTGAAAATAATTATATTTGACAAGGAACCGCCCTAATCTTTACAAACCACACTTTTTATTTTCCTCTAATAAATATTTTTTTCATCAATTTAAATGACAATAATGCATGCAGAGTGTGTAAACATTTCAAAATCTTGAGTTGAAAAACGCTGACTCCGCGAGTTTAAATATAGGAGCGACGTGACAGCAGCTCGAAGCGCGTACCGGCGCCTACAAACCTAAGTGAATACTTCACGCACTGCGCAACGCTTGAAGTATCAACTTAGGTTTGTAGGGGGCGATGCGCTTCCCTTTGCGCGCTGGCCGGCCGCCCGCCACGGCGCAGCGAGGCACGGCGGGCGGTTGGCCAGCAACTAGCCACAACAACTCAAGTATACATTTCACAACAGAGGAGGTATCATATGAAAGTGTAAGCGTTCCAATATATTTAGAATGACAAGCATCCTTTCTTTAAGAATACGGAGCTTTCCTCGCAAAATAAATCTAGATACTACGGCACAAAAAGAAAGCGTCAGTCCAAAAACTCAATCAGTCCAAAGATGCATATTTCATAACGTTTAGCATAATTTTTGAATCTCATTAGAGAAAAAAAAAGTGGCTTGATCTAGGCAGAGAAATTCTTGAGTACGTCGTCAAGAAGATTATATTTTGAATCAAGAATACACGAAAAAAATGGATTACTGATTTAACAATTAAAGTGCTACACAATATGTCCGACATGTTTCAAATGTACATTTTACAACAGAGGAAAGTTAATCAAATACGAAGGTGGTTGAATTAACATTTTTTTAAATTAAAATCTACATTGAAACAATTCGAACACTCTGTTTAACTACAACATTGTTAAATCAGCAAAAGCTAAGCTAGCAATAAGCTTGGGTCTATTTCCTTTGACGTATCATTAATGTGATAATATGAAAACAAAACGATTTTAATACATGAAACAGACGATACTATAGGTGAAATTGGTTAAGTGCAAAAATTATGAATGGGAAACATATACGATTTGGTATGAATTGGAAACTCTTCGATATTTCTCCGAATATTTTGGATATTGAAATTCAACGGTCATGACTGTTCTAATCGGAAAATTAATCTCAAATATTACTGATATTTTTGCTCAAGCGGCTACTTAGAGGCATTTGTACTTAACACGCTTGGATGATTAAAACTAGAGAAGTACATGTGTTAGATTTGGCTCTCAAAATGTTGATCTAGTTTTGTTTGGATGAAAATGGAACTTAGCGCGCTATGTCAATGTATATTCGGTTTAATTTAAAGTTGAACTTCTTTTTATCGGGCTGCATTATGTTGGATGAAATTACCTCTCTCCCGATCACTTTTTATCCGGTTTTTAGACGATAGCTATTTCGATGTTAATCATCATCATCAGGTCACTTTGACTTCGATTTGGTAAACACTAACAGTCACATCTTATATTATTAAAATTTACTAAAATTTACTAAAAAACACTTTTAAAAATACTCGTGGGTGCACCCGTCGCCGCGAACGCGTTCTTATNAACGCGTTCGCGGCGACGGGTGCACCCACGAGTACTTTTAAAAGTGTTTTTTAGTAAAGTTTAGTAAATTTTAATAATATAAGATGTGACTATTAGTGTTTACCAAATCGAAGTCGAAGTGACCTGATGATGATGATTAACATCGAAATAGCTATCCTCTAAAAACCGGATAAAAAGTGATCGGGAGAAAGGTAATTTCATCCAACATGTAATCGGTTTGTTTTCGCAGAGACTGCCTCAGTAACGTTTAGTGTGTAATTTGACACACGTAGACCATTGCGTTTTCATGAGCGGAAGGTTTGAATTCACGAGTCAAGAAACATTAAATCTCTTAGTTAGGAGTTGATTTGAGCGATTTTTGTTGCATTAATCGTGTTTTACGTGAAATTTAGGTTAAGTGACATGTATCAAAATGCTTGACTTCGCACCTTCTCTAGTGGTCCAGTGTCTTGCGTTCAGAGTGATCAAATAGAGATGTTGCATGTGTGAGGAATTTGCGATTTGATTAATGATTCTTAAGTAAAAGTTCGTGAGAAACACGATGGTGCCACTGGTTTTCTGTGAAATCAACTCCCAAGCTCAAAAAAAGCTATCAAGTTAAGGCCAAAATGGAGGGGATATCCCACGCTATCCTGAAAGCCCACCTCTACATCAAGACAAACTCTCCATGCAAAGATAGGGAACAAATACATTAGCAGTGATACCGTGTTTTCAGTTTTCGAGTCCCCAAATAAAGTGGCAGCCCTGTCAATGTATTTGCTCCCTATCTTTGCATGGAGAGTTTGTCTTGATGTAGATGTGGACTCTCAGGATGGCGTGGGATATCCCCTCTGTTTTGGCCTCAACTTGAGAGCTTTTTTTGAGCTTGGGAGTTGATTTCAGAGAAAACTAGTGGCACCATCTTGTTTCTCGCGAACTTCAACGTAAGAATCAACAGTCAAATCGCAAATCCCTCACACATACAACATCTCCATTGTTAGAGCTTGGAGAAAAAATGAGAGAAGAAAAACGAAGTACAACGAGATGAGATATTATTTTAAGCACGGAAGCTCTCCTACCAGGTGGAGGGATCGACGGGTTGGAAACAAGTATGGAAATTAGTATGAGAAAGTTAAGATCAAAGCTGAGCCCTTTCTCTGCTTCATGCCTTGCACTGATGCCCACTACCCGGAAAAAAAGTTAGGACCAGCATAAGTAGATGCAGGCAAAACATCGGTCTTGAAACACTTTTTATTACGTTCCTCACTTTGAAGTAATGCGAGAAGTTTATTTTGAAATTCTGCTCAAACTTAGCTTTACGAGTGCTCCATGGTGAATTATGATTGTTCTGAGAATTTTGAGCTCTTGCCACCACGTCCTATCAAGTCTGCCGTGCTAAGGAAGAACGCCGTATGAACCTTCAGGCGTTGACAAATTTGCCTTGATAAACCACGAATTTCCTGGTAAATTTATGAATATTCTCCCTCCAATTTCCAGATAATTTTGCTCGTAATTTCACCTAAAGTCCATGAAAATTTCAAGGAAAAATATTCATAACTTTCCTCAAAAATAAACATTTGACCGCAGGAAATTTGGCAACTTTCGAATGATCATAGCGTTCTTATTCCTTAGCACGGCAGGAGTGCTCTTTTCTCTCTTTTCAACCGCTGGCACTATCAGTCTACTCGCCCAGACGGTGGAATGAGACCTCGAACTGAAAGATCAAATGTTCCTAGCTTTCTTCATTTTTCGTCACTGATAATTTTTATATAACCTGTGAATGAGCTCTGTATTATACAACTCCTTATATTATTTAAAACACAAACACAAATCTTGATGATTTTTTTCAAATTTGCAAGTTTCTAATTTTCCAAAAAATATTCTGTAAAATACACCGAAAAAATAGTTCTGTTCCTAGGGCTCCTGCACTTTCTTTACGCTACAGAGGTGTCAGTTATGGGGACAGAGTACTCTGTGCTCACCACCAAAGTTCTGTTCTCACAACAGAAAAGTTTTGTAAGTATAACAAAGAGAGTGCAGGAAGAGCCCTGCGCACAGAAGGTTCTGTTATCACCGTCCACTGTTCGTTTTGCGTGTAGTGCCGTTAATCGAGGAGCTCAGTTCTACTTCTGCGATTTTGAAAAATAAAGGAGGGACAAGGAACGTCTCATAATTTCTTAACTTGCGGATATATTGCTGCTTTATGATTTTGAGAATGTTTAGGCAATTCTAGCACTCGAGAAAATAATTTTAGTTTAAATATAATGGAATGATATTGTATCTAGTGTATATGCTTACGTTTGCATTGAAATTTGCCTTATTCTGTGATAATAGAGCTACTTTTGTACTCATCGGCAACAATCTGCAACAAAAATGAGAGAAAACTTCATTAAAAGAAGGAAACAATTTTTTAACCCAAAATTACTAGAAAGGTTCTCTATAACATGGTAGAGTTGTTCAAATGGTGCATTTATTTCCCTCTCTGGTAAAATTACGATGAATTGAAACATGTATACATGCTCAATTGCAAACATTGACTGTGTACCATCGGGAATAAAAAGGAAACAAGGTATATGTCGCAGGCAATTGGCAATCGCCGGCATTTCCAAGCCGTGGTGGATAAATATAGAAAATCATAAAATTTAAAAATAAAAGAACAAGATTAAAGTCCTGATTGTGTTGCCTATGAAGTGAATAGACACTTTTCCACCCTTAAAAGCATGGCAGGAATATATGCACACTCAGAAGAGCGCGTGTAGCCAACTCTGTGACATTAGTTGGGTTGAGATCGGACAGGCAACTAAACTAACATCGTGACAAAGCGTAGAGTATCACAAAAAATGTAGGCACTTCAAGCCGAGCTCATACTTTTGAAGATCATAACCCTTAAAAATTGCATTATGCCGATGCGCATTATTGCGATTTATTGAAACAACGTGTGTGCCGCTTGCGAATTGCCGGCGACATATATTAGTTACTGGAACAACGGAGATGTTGCATGTGCGAGGAATTTGCGATTTGATCATTGATTCTTATGTGAAAGTTCGCGAGAAACACGATGGTGCCACTGGTTTTCTCTGAAATCATCTCCCAAGCTCAAAAAAGGCTCTCAAAGTGAGGCCAAAATGGTGGGGATATCCCACCCTACCCTGCGAGTCCACCTCTACATCAAAACAAACTCTCCATGCAAAGATAGGGAGCAAATACATTAGCAGGGTTGCCGCTTTCAGTTTTGGAGTCCCCCAAATAAAGTGGCAACCCTGCTAATGTATTTGCTCCCTATATTTGCATGGAGGGTTTGTTTTGAAGTAGAGGTGGACTCTCAGGATATCCCCTCCATTTTGGCCTCACTTTGAGAGCTTTTTTTGAGCTTGGGAGATGATTTTAGAGAAAACCAGTGGCACCATCGTGTTTTTCGCGAACTTTTACATAAGAATCAACAGTCAAATCGTAAATTCCTCACACATGCAACATCTCCATGGTTTACGTGACTTTTCATTATCCCACCTAGTTTTCAAGGGTCACAAGAAATCGGTTCGTCTGCGAGCACCGGGTTGTTTTTATCAATTTTCAGCCACCGATATGAAAACAAGTATGTGACGCGGTGATCCAACGAGCATCGACTACAAATCGCACGGATCCCGGTCGACACGTGTGCGGATCAGCCGGTGGCTCACGGCGGGAAGCAATTCATCTGAGGCGAGCGACAACCTATCTGGGCATTTAATACGTCAGTCACCAAGGCGCTGCGTCAGTTATTCATCAACCGAAGACGCGACCAAGACACGGATACGAGTAAGGAGCGCCGAGGGTGTGCGGAGAGCGGGGCCCGGCAATACTGAGGGAGTGCACTATGAGAGGTTAGAATAGTGAGTGGAACGGGAAGACAGTTGCTAATCCATCTTTGGGGTGATTAATCACTCCCCGTACTCCACGCTAGTTGCTGGCAACCGGTACACTATGCGTGCCAAGGAAAAACGCCGTATGAGCCTTCAGACGTTGCCAAGTTTCTGTCGATAAAAACCAAAATTACCGGAAAATTTCTGAATATTTTTTTCCGAAATTGTCAGGCAATTTTGTACGCAATTTGATCTAAAATATCTCTGAAAATGTCAAGGAAAAATGTGCATGAGTGTCGTGAAAAATAAATACTTTATCGAGGGAAATTTGGCAACTCTCGAATGTTCATGCGGCTTTCTCCCTTAGCACGGTAGCACTATTCGTGCGGCTTTGACTCCACGGGTGCAAAAGTCGACCCCGCTGCCTATCTGACCGGCGCCTTATCGGCAGACTGAGTTTCAGACCAAAACTCAACGTTTTCCCAACTAGAGTACCTTTATAGACAGAGTATGGCCATTTTTGTGCCGGTTTTTCATTGGTTGCGTGAAAATAGGCTGATACGATGTTTTTACGACCGTAAATAAACAAACAAGATGGCTGTTATCTGGAAGCAAGTTTAAGGCTATGCACATCTTACATCCTCCGGTGATAAAGGCGAAAGGCGATTTAACAGTGTGTTCATGTGTTTTTTATGTGTTATTCGTAGATATGCTAATTTAAATTGTTACTGCTGTGTAATTGGACGTATTTCTATCAAACGGACCTAAGCGCCATAGGGTGAGAAAGGTAAAGGGGGGCTTGGATTGGCGGCGGAATCGGGCGTCCGGCTTATTCCATCCTATACTCGCAATGCTTTTCCATGGCGCTTAGGTCCGTTTGACAGAACGCGCTTTCCGGGATTCTAAATTCCTCAAAAGGAACTCAAATTGGCGCTTACTTCCGTTTGATAGAAATACGTCCAATTGAAATTTTTGTCAAATTTTATAGCTTCCTATCAAATGTCACGGTGAGCCGCCATCTTGTTTGTTTATTTACAACCGTAAGAGCATTATGAAGCCTTAAAACTTGTCGACCAATCAAAAAGCGGCACAGTTTTCCTGTAGTGAAAAGATACGAATGGCCATACTCTGTCTATAAAGATACTCTATCCCTAACGAAAGAACGTTACTACATTTCAAATGTTACCAAATTTCCCTCGCAAATTGCATTTTTACCAAGAAAATCTCGGGCGTATACGATTGAAAATTAGCCAATACGGCAATTTCTTTTTTACTCGTTATCGGAGCACTCAGGCTGCAAAAACGGGTTCTTATAGACGAAATCACAATGAGCGAGGGCACAGGACGTGAAACACTCAGAGGTGAGGCAGAGGCAGCTCCGAGAGGAGGCTGACAAAAGGACGTAACTAAACTTGGAGATGAGGCCGGGAAATCATTGAGTTATATGAGGGACAGAGTTCATCTCGAAGTGTAGTCATGCCCTCATGTAAGGAGGGTGAGGGTTTGTCGTGCGGTGAGAGCGGGACGCCAGGATGCGAGTCGCTGCATACGAGTAAGCCTCTTATTAGTGTTGCGCATTGTCAATGAGTGAATAAGCCACCTTCTTCACCCGCTCAACGTCTCGAGTCCTTCTTTTGAGGGCTTTTCGCCTATCCAATTGAGTGCCATCCAGACTTCACTCACCGAGTCAATGTTATGATTAATCAACGTACCTCGTTGTCAGACTCAGTCGGAACAAAAATTAGGGCCGTATTCATATCCGTTATTTTCCTCGGGCTGCCTTAGACTAATTTAGGAGCCGTCCCAAAATTACGTTACCAGAAAAAAACACAAAAACCACTAAGAAATTGCCCAAACTGTATGTAACAGGGTGGTGAAATGGTGCTGCAGAGCCCACACCATTTCGCGCGGAAAAAAACCAAAAGCCAAAGCGGGCTCTCAAAATTAGAAATACCATTTTCTCAATTCACTATGCCGTTAATGCGGTGCATAATGACCAATAAATGGATGTATATTCCGGAAAGAAACTACGTGCAAATGAATACAATCAAAACGAACTATAAAACAAGTAAGCTCGATGCACATAATTCCTTACGATTTCATCATGTTTCAAATAGTTTCTTTTAGCATAAATAAGTCCAAATGAAAAACCCTCACTCAACTATAAATCTGTACATTCTTTCCAACGCAATCAATTCAAATACCAAAGAATGCGTCATGCATTGCATTTCCTTCCCGGGAATATATTCGTAAGTGACCTCAATGCTACCGTTTTTAACGAAGAACGCCGTACATACATTCATATGTTGCCAAATTTATTTTGATAAAATTGGATGATGAATTAAAACATAATTTTTTTTTTTTTTTTTAAGGAATTTTATTTAAACATAACGTAACCACGTATTTCCTTGTATTTATCTACATGGTTTAAAACTAAAACCGAACGAATTGCATTAAATTTACGGGGTAACGTTAAGTAATACGATGATTATCTAAACATGATTAGACGGTGATATTGATGATTTATGAATGTGCAGGGAAGATTGAGAATATGTTTCTTTCGATTTGTAGATACGTAAATTTTGCTGTGTTATCCAAAAGCATCTGGAAATGACACGACTATTTTCAAAAATAAACATTCGATCGCGGGTTAATGGAATCAGTGAGAACGAAAACACACCAACTTGGTAACTCGAAAATCCTCAATTTTCATACAGGTCATTGAAGTTACCCTGGTAAAAATTGGCGATACGAGCTGCGTTTCAAAATACAATAGGAGTTTTTATAGCCGACTAAAGAGGGCTATTGAAAATCATATAGCTGGCTGGAGAAAGCGGAGCAAATCATACAGGAATGACAGGTATCCTTCAAAAGTACGGAGCTTTCCTCGCAAAATAAATCAAGATACTACGGCACAAAAAGAGAGCGGTAGTCCAAAAACTAACTAAGTCCTAGTATCCGTATTTAGTGACGTTTAGCATAAACTTTATCGTCTGGTTGTTGCTCAATCGCCATCGGTTATGAAAGGCTATAAGAAATTGTATAGCCGGCTACAGATGCTATTGGAAATATTACAGCCGGCTTTAGGTCTATAGTATTTTGTAACACACATTCTACTGCCAATTTTCACCAGGGTTAGCGAATCTGTTCCAACTTCGACCTTTAAAAGTGTCCTTAAGTATTTTCCTTTCGGCACCAAAAATATTCTTCTTGGACTTACTTCTTGACCTACTGTGCAGTTTTGTGTGTGTCCTCATTATTTTCATTTTTCCGAGTTGGTGTGTTTTCGTTCTCACTGATTCAATTGACAACGTTAACACACCGTTAAAATAACGTTATTTCGGACACGACGTTTTTACTCAGCGCAGCAGGGGAACGGAATGGAATGTGTAATATTTTTCCGCTGCTCGATTCCCTCCGATTAGCGCGCCGCGAGATCAATTCATACCTGTAACTCCCCGGATTTCGCTTCATTTCCCGACCCCCAACCCCCCCCCACCCTTGGCGAGACCGCGAATAAATAAACGAGAAAAATAAACGGAGCGAATTAATCCGGGACTACGAAGGGATCATTCCACCCCGGACTCGGGTCATTCTTCTGGCCCTCCAGCGAAGACACGGACGGCGGGAGGGGGGGTGTCCCGCTGTGTCGGATTGTCGAGTGGGCAACATTTTTCACGGCTTCCGGTTATAATCGCGTATATTTTATTACCGCCCTCGGAGCGACCCTCCTCCGATTGATCAACCCTCCGAACGCTGGTCGCCCTGCCCAAGGGTCATCAAAATAAATAAATAATCAGAGCTTGGGCGGGAGCTTTGTCAAATCATCGCGGCGCGGTGCTAAGTTCCGCGCGGGGGGCGGTGGAAATCGTCGACGGTCTGGCAACGTCGTCGGTTATTGATGACGCGACTTTTGGCTTCGAGTGGTAATCGAACGGAGTGGATTGGATGAGCCATTGATTCGCGGCGTTGCCGGCTTGACAAATTACCCGCGAGAGTGACGCTTATGGAGTTGCCTTTGTTTGGTTATTGTTTGATCGACACTGAAAAAAAACTCCGGCCTTAGAAGCCGTACTTACGGGCTATATAAACATACCGTCCACGTTTCGGGCTCAGAGGCCGAAAGTTCCGGGCGTAACAGCCGGAGCAATCGAAGATACGGCTCTAGCACCTGGAACTTTTGGCCTCTGAGCTGGGAACGGACGGTACATCTATATAGACCGTAACTTTTTTTTTTCAGTGAACGGACTCACTAAAAAAGGTGGACAAACGATGCTCATAATATTACGTTTTTCTTGCCCGCGAATCTGTTGTTTTTCAGCGCAATTTGCAAAATTTGCATTTTTAAAGACAGAACTACCGTGCCAAGGAAAAACGCCGTATGAACATTCGAGAGTTGCCAAATTTACCTCGAAAAAAGCATGTAGTTTGAGGAAAGTTATGCATTTTTTCCTTAAATGTTCGTGTATTTTAGATTAACTTGTGAACAAAATTTTCTGGAAAATTTGACAAAAAATGCTCACAATTTTCTCAGGAAATTCGGTTTTTATTGAAGAAAATATGGCAACGCCCGAAGGCTCATACAGCGTTTTTCCTTAGCACGGCAGAGGAGTGTCTGTCTGGAAAACCCCCTTGTCTAGCCCTTGTAACCTCACTAAGATTAATTAAGACGGAATAAAAAGGACACGCTATGAAGACAGAACAAGGAAAGGACGGGTGTTGATGACGGCGCAGGGATACAACTATTCGTACTTGATGGATGTCCGTATTGCGTATCTGCGAAATTGAAGGCGCGATGGCGCCGGGCGTGAACTCGGAATGCTCCGCTATATGCTGCCAATGAGGAGTCGTTCCGAGTCGAGAAAAAAGGTAAAAAAAGGCCCGCTCGCTGTGTTAACACTCCAATTCTTCTTTTTTTCAGTTCGATGTCTGTTTCTTTCTTGACGACGTCCGTGTAGACAATTTAGACCTGTATCTAAAGGTCATATATACCGATCCTATACAACCCGCAGTGCACGTAAATTTCGCAATCCTCGGTGGAATTTGACTGGACCTGAGCATCTTAGGTTTCCATGAAAAACATATGGGTTTTTCTTTAATTTTTCTTGTCCAAACCTTTGCTAGTGGTCATTTAAAACTCTCATTCACTCAATGGAATCCCTTTACTAGATGCTGGCATTTTAGAGGAATTCGAAGGTAAGAGGAACGATCTTTTCATCAACAAAATAAGGTTCCGTTGCGAAATAAGGGCGCGCGTGTTACAGTCTTGCAACGATTTATCATGCACATTTTAATAAAACCAAATTATCGCCGTGTTGGACGCGAGCTTTTAATGCACGTGTTTCTGGCAAGTAAAGAATGGATCCGCAAAGGCTTGCCATACTGTTGTAAGAAGAACCTTGAACAATAGCCACATTTCCACTGTAAGTTTACAGAAACAGACGTATAAAATAATCTTTCTTATGTTGAAAAACTAAATGATTCTACTGATCAGTACGGCGTTTTAGAAAATTTGTCGGTAAAGCTTCAACTTAAAAAACAAATGAATGAAACGTGTTTCATGATTCCACTTGGAACTCAAAATAGCTATCACCGATGGGAAAGGATGGGGGAGGGGTAAGACTTTGTTAATGCGATCGCTGTGGTTTGAAACCATTTTCTCTGTAAAATATAACCAACTGTATTAAGCTAAAGTCCTTCCATCCTCTTTAGCTTAAGGATGGAAGGACGGATCAAGCTATCAGGGAAAGGAACACCTTAGCAAGGAAGGCTATAGCGATGTTAAATGGAATCCTCTGGGATCAGCGGATTTCCAAAGATAACAAGAGGAGGATATACAACGCTGTAGTAAAAAGTATATTAACATACGGATGTGAAGTTTGGCAGCTGAAGAAACGGACACAGGATATGCTAAGAGCAACGGAGATGGATTTCTGGAGAAGGTCGGCAGGAATTTCTAGGAGAGATCGGGTCCGTAATGATAGAGTGCGTCAGATAATGGAAGTCGAAAATGACATCGTGTTCGACGTCATGACCAAACAACTTGTTTGGTATGGTCATGTCAATAGGATGACGGAAGAGAGGCTGCCAAAAAAGATGCTTGATTGGGTTCCTCCTGGGAGGAGGCGTAGGGGATGCCCAGTGAGAGGTTGGCGACAGGGGGTGTTAAATGAGATAAGAGATTGTCAACTCCCTGATAACCCTTTGTTGCACGGAAATTTTTTTTTCATTTTTTTTAAAAAAAATGTTATGGTTAAATTTTAATGATAAAGATAAGCACAAAAAACGCTTCAAAATTTTTTTTCATCCCTTCTCTAAAATACTGTAGGGGTAGGAAAAGTGGTAGAACTGTCATACCACCGCACACTCACCTTCCAGGTTTGTCATTGTGCGGTGGTATAACTGTGATACCACTTTGCTGACCACATTGGATTTTAATATATAGAGTACATTTATATGTATGCATGATTTCAACTTTCTAATTTTAGTGATATCGATTATCACATACATCATTTCTGGGTCAGGTATANGGGGGGGGGGGGGGGGGGGTTCCAGCGAGTGGAGAACGGCAGTCAAGATGAAAATAAATAAATAAAAAATAGTCAAAATTTAAATTTCAAACACAAGCAAATTTTTTTTTAAATGAATATGAAAATAGTCAAAATCCAAAAACTTTGTGAATACACAGAATTAGGGTGGAAGGAATGGGGGAAAAGAAGAAAAAGAAAGGGGGTGTATTTTTGAAGTTCTGGGGGAAAATTATTTTTTTGTGGGAGGGGGGGGGAGGAAAAAACTAAAGAATATTTGTGGTCAATAAAGAGTGGCATGTGCGGTATCATTTTCTGGGTCATTTTGGTAGTAGATTTAATGTATGAAGTCAAAACAGCCCCCCCCCCTCCATAGTCAAAGATACTGCCCCGAATTCAAGATGTCTGACTTTGAAAGGCAGGAGGGTGCATTTTGTAAATTTTTACGTGATTAGGCAAGTGAGATATCAATTCTTATGAAATTTTGGTCCAAAATTTCATATAAGGATTCAAAATTTTATATAAGAAGTCATAATAGCCCCCCGGTCAACGAAAAAGCCCCAAATCAAAGATGGCGACTAAATTTGAAAGGCAGGAGGGTGCATTTTTTTAAAAATTTTACGTTATTAGGCAAGTGAGGTATCAATTTTGTTGTAAATTTGGTCGTCGATTTCATATGTGAAGTCATAAAAGCCCTCCAGTCAACGACAGTGCCCCAAATCCAAGATGGCGGCCAAATTTGAAAGACAGCAAGGTGTATTTTTTAAATTTTTACTTGATCAGACACCTGAAATATCAATTCTGATGTACCTTTTTTCGTAAATTTTATATGTAAAGTCATAAAGGCCTCTTGGTCAAAGGGGGTACCCTAAATCCAAGATGGCGGCCAAATTTAAAAGGCAGGAGGGTGCATTTTTTGAAATTATAAGTGATTAGGCAAGTTAGGTATCAATTCCAATGTCACTTTGCTCACCCACATCAAATATAAAGTCATAACACCCCCACCAACCCCCCCTCCCGGTCAAAGAGGGTGTCCCAAAAGCCAAGATGGCGGTCAAATTTGAAAGGCAGGAGGGTGTATTTTTTAAATTCTTACGTGATCAGGCATCTGATATCAATATCAGATATCAATTCTGATAAAATTATTGTTGTGAATTTCATATATGAAGTCATAAAGACCTCCTTTTCAAAGGGGGTACCCTAAATCCAAGATGGCTGCCAATTTTGAAAGGTAGGCGGAGGGAGCATTTTTTGGATTTTTTGTGCTTAGACAAGTTAGATTTCAATTCTTATATCACTTTAGTCGCACATTTCAAGCATGCAGTCATAAAAAAAACCCCGGTCAAAGAGGGTGCCCCAAATCCAAGATGGCGACTGAATTTGAGAGGTAGTAGCTTCACCCTTCACCCGAGAAATACGCTTAGGACAAGGAAATGTCGGTTCTCGAGTGACATTGGGATCAAAACTTGAAACAGGGAGAAAAATTTCCTCGAGAATGCACAGAAAATTGAGTTATCTACAAAATGCTGTGTGTGCGGTGGTATAACTGTCATACCACTTTATTTCAGCTCAGAAAATCGACCAAAATGAAAAATCAAGTAAAAACTGCAATGCACCTAGTAAATTACGGCTAGTTAGATTAGAGAATCACATTTATCTAAAAAATAACACCTATTTTTCACACACGACTCGAAGAAAAACAATGCGGATCCGACATAAACTAAAATACCGGGTTTTCATGACATACAATACGCTGTAGCCATGTCATTTTGTAAAAATGAATGGTCATACCATTTAGCAATGATAACTAGAGGTATATTGGACCCAATGATTCAGTAGTTGAGCCTGCTCATCACATTGGCAGCGCTGTAAAAATTAAAAACCGAAGTGGTATGACATGTATACCACCGTGCAACAAAGGGATAACCTGTGGGAAGACCGAGCTTCGTGGCGATTAGGTGTCGCAAAGCGCCAAAGAGCGCTATAACAGCGACTCGTATGTATGTATGTATTAAGCTAAAGTTGAAGTGAGAACAGCTCGATGGTGGTGTTTAGGCGGATCTCATTATTTTTCGCTAACTTACGAGTCCCTGCGACTCGCGGTGACACGCTGCGCGGGTTCATTCCGGCACGACGGAAAAATAATAAGATAATCAGAATTAATGTTTGATCGCTGAAAAAAATCTGTAGTATAATAACCAGGAGCCTATTCAAACATCTGTTCGCTACTTTGAATCCCCTCAAGTGCTGGAAACGAGGGTCAACTGTAAATACCTCATTACGGCACTCTAACTGCACCAATTGCGTCTTGGCGTATAATTGGCGGTGACTTACGGAGGTGGTTGCGCCAATTTAATGAAACCGTAACCTAGCGCCACATTTAATTAAAAGCGGCGCTTAGCGGTGAGAAAGCAGCTTTGAGCGCCGCTAAGGAAGTGCAAAAAGAGCGTCCGGGCCCCCGGTTGCTAGTCGTTAATCGGGGCATAATGATCCTAACGATGCTTCAGCCCCGCGAATAAATGTCCGTAAGACGATTTAAAGCTCTACCCTCATCATCTTCATCTTTGCTCTTCATTATTAGCAGGGTTGTCGTGTTTATCTCTTCAAACATGAAGAATTATGCTAAATTGAACGGGGGAGTTAAAGGAGGGACAACCGCCAAAGGTACGTACATACAAGCCGCTTTTACAGCGCGCCCGGGCGCTCTGCGACACTTAATCGCCATTCTTGCCTATCGACCAAGAGGTCATCTGGTAAATGGCAACTTGTAATTTCATCTTGGATGATACCTGTACAGGATTTTTCTGGAACGTCCTCTACGTCTCCTCCCAGGAAAAACCCAATCTAGTACCTTCTTAGGTAATCCATCATCCGCCATCGGTGAACATGACCATACAAGACAAGCTGTTTGGTCATAATCTCATCATTGGCGGATCCAGCAAATTGGCAACATTGTTTTTCTCCATTTAAACCTATGGAAATTTATCGATTCTGGAGGGGCCAGGTGCTCGGACAAGAATCGATTATTTAGTAAAGTTTTAAATGGAGGCAATCCAGTTTTGCCAAATTGCTGGATCCGCCTCTGAATCGCATGCGAGATGTCCTACTCGGCGTTATCTCACGCACTTTTTCGTTCCGCACGTGATCTCCTCTCGAAATTCCGGCTGGTTTTTGCGCCAGAAATCCATTACTGTTGCCTAAAGAATCCTGCCGAAGGTCAAGTTTCGAAAAAAACATGAGGAAGCTCGAAGTCGGCTAGGTTGGCCTACTGGTTAGCGCGTCTGACTCTCGGTGACGAGGTCCCGGGTTTGAATCCCGGAGGTGGTGTCAAATTTTCACGGAGCTGACGAGTGGACCTGCAGTAACAGATATTACTCGGCCTTAATCCCTGAGGATTTGAGAATCTAGAGCATGAATGTGTACTAACCAAGTGCGGTGGCTGTTTAACAATTAAGGCCAAGGTGACTAAAAAACTAGAGAGCGCTGGCTCCTGATAAAAAGAAAAAACGAAACAAGCGTGTAAACTGCTGGCCATTTTTCGGACCGTTCGTCTAGATTTGTTTCCATGTCTAATCCATCCTCCTCAGTTGCAATCCATTCGGTCAAAATTAATTTCTCCCTGGCAGAACCTAATAAAAAAAATGTTACATTCTATTCCGTCGGAATGCACGACGTCTTTTTTTTAGAGGTTTAACGAGGTTGAAAAAAAAGAAAAGGGAATCAAGATTGGAAACACGGATCTTTACTTTTTTGTTCGTGGTAAATACCAAAAATTACAATTATACAATTTTTCAATCGTGATAATTCTTAACGTTTACCTAATGTTTCCGTCAGCAAGAATTGTGAAAGAAGAAATCAAAGCAAGGCGAGGCAAGTGAAAGGGGAAGGGAAAACGATGAGATTGAAAACCATCCTGGACACGGAACAATCGCCTTCAAACCAGAAAATATGCAATCCTGATTTGACTATGGATGTAGGTTCCTTCAAGAGGCCTCAAAAAGGGTACAAACAAGGTTAGCAATTAGTTCTAATGACCACTAGGTCATGAGAGGCTGTCAAAGGTGGGTATTATTTTCAAAAATATTTCAAACAAGGTAATCTGAGTCGAGGACTTTATAGTTACAGACATTTTTTATATAAAGTATGTTGAAAATAAGCCAACAGTGAAGATAAGAACATCAGCAACATACTTCATGTTAATATTTCAAATATTTTTCCAAAAGGCACCTTTAGGCAAGGGAAATTAAGCACCAGCCTAAAACCGAAAAAGTTGCGTTAATATTCGGACCAGGGTAACCAAAACTCAATACGCTGCACCAAGTTTGAATGAGAATTCAAGATCAACCACAGGCAAGATCGTGGCAGTCTTTAAGGAGTAACCTTCGATCCCTTCAACACCTAACGACCACATTACCTATAACACCTCCAACACCTGACGACCAGCATGAATATTTATTAAGACTGACGGTTATGAGGCCTTGGTCATGATTCTCCGTGATTTAGAATATCCTGCATATTGCGTTGGCTGTTTAAAATAGTCCAACACACTTTAAAAGTATGGCAACACTTTAAGCAGAGACAAACTCAGCTCCCTTTACCACCTGGTATGTTGAAGGGACGAAGACGGACATGGAGCTTCCACAACTGACTCCGAAATACAGTGGCGTGGCGTGGATTGCGATATATCGATTGTTATGCCATTTAAACCTATGGTAAAGAATCGATTATTCACGTGTTCGCTGCGAACACCTTGTTTATCGATCCTTTTGCATAGGTTTAAATGGCGTAACAATCGATACATCGCAATTCATTCCACGCCACTGCTCCGAAAGTGAGCTAAAAGGACTCGGGGCACGTTTTAATCACCAAGAGATAATGGTCTAACTCGACTTACGCCAGAGTGGGTGAGGAGGAGCGGTGAAGCATCGGGTAGGGATGGGGGGGGCGGGCAGCAGAGTTGCAAAAGAAGGGGGTGCGATTAAAAACGCGTTTCCTACCACCATCGAATGAAGTGAGCACGATCCAACAAACTCCTCCTCTTGTGACACGGAGGTGAAAGATGCAAGGCATTTTTTTCAGAACCGCATTCAATTGACATCAAAGTTGAAAATTTTGAACAAAAATGAATATGCTCAGTTCTGAATAGAAGTTAAATCATGATGAGGAACATATGGATTCAATTTTGCAAAAAGGAACCAGGAGAATTGCCATGTTGCTAAGATTGTGCAACTCCACCTTTAGCAGTGAAACTACTGTAATTATGCAAATATACGGAATTTACATGGTAATTTTTGTCTTAAATTTACAGTTTTTAGCGGGTAAAATAGAACATGTTAATAGATGATTAGATTTTTCTTTCAAGGCAAAATAAGTTGCACACTTTCAGCAACTTTGCAATTCTCTTGGTTCCTTTTTGCATTTCCATATCATCTCTCTCAAAATCCACCGTGCAGGTTCGTTCTTTCGCGTTATTTTCATAAAAACACACACATTTTAACAGATCAGCCCGTGTTGTCTGCAACGCGTCAAAATTTCTTTAGTGTGACTGCTCCCGAAAACACACCTACCTAGTAAAATTTGTCAACAGAAAATTTCAGTCTTCGCGCGTTGGTATTGCTTCCGTTGCATACCGGGAGTGCAGTCAGTTATTTTAATTCTTTGTGACGTCGAATTCCGAGCCAATGTAAATGGAAATTTGTGACATTCTAATTCAAGCGGTAGTATCCTTCTCTGCAAGACGGAGATCATCTCTCCCACTTATTAGGGAGAGTTAAAAGGAGGGGAGCTCAGGGAGGGAGCCATTTTGTCGAGTAATTTGGCATTTTCGCGATGAGCGCCTCCACGCTTCTCCTGAGATATATTCCGACGCTGGCAACATTGAACCACATCAGCCGTAATCAAACTAATAAAACGGGATGCACAAAAGAATCCAGAAGCGTATACACTTACAGGTGGAACGCAGGAGGTTGGTGGAATTTGTGCTTTCTTTGCTCAAGAATCAAGAGCCGCGCCTTTATTACATTCGCAAACAGTGTTGCCGCATCGTGCACTCATGCTTTGTGCGAGACTCGTAAAAATGGCAACCCCCATCATATCAAACACTGGAAAAAAACACATTGGATCTAGAGTCCAGATTCTTGAAAGCGTTGAGGAGAAAAGGGGCTCTTGATTCAATCAGATTTAAGCTTAAATCAAAGGAAATCCGCTCAAATTAAGAGGCTTGGCTCTTGATTTAAGCTTAAATCTGATTGAATCAAGAGTATTTTATCTTGTCGACGTTTTTAAGAGTCTGGCTGGACTCTAGATCAAATGTGTTTTTTTTCCAGTGAACGCTGAATCTGCCAATGGTACACGAAATTTCAGGTTTAAGAAGAATTTTAGGAGGCTTTGGATTCTTCATAATAGAAACCTTGCTCCCCCCCTTTCATCCACGTAAAAAACTTTCAACCTAATATTTCGACTTTTTCGAGGTAATGAGTGAGATTAGCGATAAGAGTTTGGGTAGATATCCATATTTAATTAGTTTTGGTGTAAAAAACGGCCAAAATTCGGCGAAACGATGGTTTCCTTCAAAACTTATAGAAAAACTGTCGCTCCATTAATACTGTCGCTACATTAGAAATGTAGAACAATTTTACTAAACGAATCTCCCAAGTATAATAAAATGATTACTAAGGAGATCGATCTTATTCATCAGTGTCGTGGGGAATTAGAAACCACTACGATTAAGAAACTCTGTATTGGACGATGAATGCATTCGCACGAGCCGATTCAAGTATCATCTAAATCATTGATACAACTATTTTAACTTCTGCGTACCCTCTATTGCATACTCTGTGAGATGAAGGCGTTTGAGGTTTTACGTGTTTTTGAAAGTAGAAATCTCACCTGTGCCCCTTCAAGTGACTGGATAATGTGCGAGTAATAATTGAAATGCCTCACACTGGGAAAAAAAACACATTGGATCTTGAGTCCAGACTCTTGAAAACATTGACAAGTAAAAATACTCTTGATTCAATCAGATTTTTGCTTGAATCAAGAGAAAATCCGCTCAAATTAAGAGGCTTGGTTCTTAATTTAAGCAAAAATCCGACTGAATCAAGAGTATTTTTTTTCGATGTCTTTAAGAGTCTGGACTCTAGATCCAATGCGTTTTTTTTTCAGTGCAAACTAGTTTACGCCACTTCGGCGTTGTAGTTATCCCCTTTCAATCGGAAGATGAATTGGCAGCACCGTTCCGCATTCGTCGGCAAGTCGGAATTTCTTGGCTGCATCCTCATTGCATTAACTTGTCAAGAATACGTTGCGTCTATTCACAAGCCAAACTGGAGTGATATTCCCAATTCATTCTTTCCTTTGTGCGCTCTTTGAATCCGGCTCAAAGATTCACCCTTTTTCAGCATCCAAGCTCTTTGCTCGCCAAAGAGGATGCGTTGCGGAATTCAACTTGTTTTTTCCGCGGACTTTCCTTCGCGCATACGATGGTGACGTCACTGTTTGGTACCTGTTGGTTCTCCGTGTTCGCTTGCCTTTGATCTTTCTTGACGGAGCAAACCTGACGAGTTTTGAGAAACATAATTGAAGAAGATAGATTTGCTAAATTGGATTGTTGGATAATGATCCAGTTGATTACGAAACGATTGCAACTCCAATCAATGTTTTCAAAGTTGCATAATGTGTGCAGTATGCACTCCTGATAAATAATTATCGACAGTAAAACTACAAGAACACGTATTTCCGTTTGCGACGTCGTCGCAGACTTCTCGTCTTACTTTATTTTTTACATGAAAAACCACTCGACCTCAAGTTTTGAAAAAATCCGTGATTTTTTTCTCTGTGCAAAGAAAACTCTGTGAAAACTTCAAAGAATGAGATGGATTTGCTCTCCTTCAAGAAAATAAAATGGGAGCAGAGATTTTTAAACACCGCAAACGAGATACGTGGTCGGGTAGTTTCACCGTTCTTATACCATTTTGCAAAAACCGCATATCTACATTGTGCCATGGCGTTGTCTTGACTAACATTAAATGGACTGCATTTTGCAATTTGGAACTATAAATTCTGGCTCTTCTGGAAAAACACTTATGTGTATAGGGAAACAAATGGCACGTACGTTGTTTTTAAACCGGGCTAGAATTTATAGTTCCAAATTGCAAAATGTAGTCCAAATGAATGAAGCCCATTTTAGATAATCAACAGTGCAATTTTCCAATTTTCAATCGTAAGAATAATTCTTAAGAGACTTCTGAATGATTTTTGACAACTTAACGAAAAACAAAGGCATGAGGGATCCGTTTATTAAAACCGCTCGATCGAACGTAACTGAGTCTGCTGTCTCAAATAATTAGTTTGCAACATTCTATCACCTCGGGAAAATCATAGTCGCACGGTCGGTCGATAAATCGCGGACAATTCAGTGCTGCCTTTTCCTTGAATTAATTCCGAAATTCGGAACTTCTCAAATAATCGGAACTTTTCCTGGAATCTTCTGAATCCCCGGGATTTTCAGCTATTTTCGGAATTTCCTCGATTATTGCGGTTTTTGCCAGTCTGACCATTTATTTGCTCAAAATTAGGGATTTTTTAATTAAATTTAATGATCTTGGGAATTAAATCCGGGCGTATTTCAGAATTTTCCCCCGGAATTTTCGATAAAATCGGAATTTTTCTCGGAACTTTGGCAAATCGGAATATGTTTCTGGAAATCTGAATTATTTCGGAATCTTTTGATAAAGTAAAATGGCAGCACTGGGGGGGGGGGGGG
>NW_017547189.1:1573593-1596971 GCF_001854935.1 Bemisia tabaci
AATGGACCACTAGACAAGGTACGAATTTAAGCAATCTGCTACATGTTTCTTAACCAGAATTTCACGTAGAATACGATTCACACTACGAAAATTACCGAAATCAACTTCTAACGAAGATATTAACGTTTTTATTTCGCACTGATTACGAGGAATTTGAACTGCCCGCTCAAAAGAAACTCAAAGCTCTACGTGAGTCAAATCGCGCACTACAACGGTTTCAGCAAGCTTCTCAATCGAGCAATGTTCATTTTCCACCATGTGTTGTTCAAATTATTGGTAATTTGCTATAGCATGAGCCAAAGTGTCAAGATTGAAGTTGAAGATTTTTACATCGCAGAGACTGTCATGATAAACATTTAGCGCGCGATGTGAATCACGTAGAGCGTTGAGTTTTTATGAGCGGGTGGTTTGAATTCACGCATCAAGAATCATTAAATATCTTCATCAGGAGTTGATTTTGGTAATTTTCGTTGTGCGTATCGTGTTCTACGTGAAATTTTGGTTGAGAAACATGTATCAGAATGCTGAAATTCGTACCTTGTCTAGTGGTACATTATAAGGAAGTCTTGCATGGGAGTGAACGATCCTAAGACGTAATTCTGTTCATATAGATCAAAGGCATATGGGATTAGGTTTAATTCGGTCCGTGCTTCCACTTCTTTGTTTTTTCCCTTTCTTTATACCTCCTCTGTGTCATGACATGGACCACAAAAATGTAATGTCTCCATCAGTTTATGATACTGGAAGATCCTACATAAACAAAGGTTAATCGTGAATACACTTTTCGTGCGTCTTAATTAACAGTTTAAGAGCCCATCAAACATTTCCATTGAGGTGTAAGTTTTAAAATGTTCAAACATGTGATTCGAAATGAAAACAGCCTCTTTTTGTACTAAAGTATTGAAATTGGGGTATTTTTCGTATGAATGAAGACAAAAGATTCAGATTTATAGATACAAATAAACAAAAAGTATGTTGTTGTATGCCTGATGAGTTCTAGCTTACTGAAAATTCTGAAGTTTCACAATCCTTATTTTTTTGGGAGCGAGGTAGGGAGAATCCACTGAAGAGCGGGCTGGAGAAAAAAGAGGGACAAAGAAGGGATGGGGAATAGGAAAAGAGTCGGTGCATGGACAAAAGTTGCAGCTTTCTTCCAGCTTCTGCCCTTGTTCACGGACCACGCCACGCGACGCACAGTGGAAAAAAGACTGTGAAATTGGGAACCTTAAAGAATCTGAATAAAATAATCTTAATAATCTTATCCTGAATTTGTAAGTACGGAAATGCAAAACAGTTTAATTTTTATAAAATAAGAGTCACCTTTATCCCGTGCATTATATTTATTTAGTTAAATGTATGGACGGTAGTTACGTGATAACGGCTGGGGTCAGGTCGCCACTCAACTTTTATTTTTTTGTGTTTTTGCAGCTGAAAATGAGCTGTTAACAGCTCGGAACGTCCCAAAAAAAAGGCGTAAGGGTCTTTTACAATTCTGTGAGCTTTTGACTCCTAGAATGAGCCTCTAGACAGGGTAAGAACTGGAGGCTCTAAGCACAGGAATCTGCATCAGAATTTCGCGTAGAATTCAATGGTACAAACGGGAATTCATGAAACCAACTAATAAGCGAGATATTTGCGTAAATAGACTGCGCATTTTTGTAAATCCCGCTCGCCTAATATACGAATGACGTCACATTTGTAGCCAATAGGATTGTCGCAGCGCTGCGCAGCGCCGACTGAGCATCGGCCATCGAAAACGTCCAACGCTCCCAACGCCGGGACCGTAAACAAACGAAAATTGATAACAGGAAGGACCCAATCACCCAAGCAACTCGAAATCTTTTAATTTTCATTAATTACAGTCCATGTTCGACTTCAAGAAAGCATTTGACAACCATTTTCCTCGTATTTTATAACCTGGAGCCACAGCTTATCGGCTCATTGTAATGTGCACTCTGAGAATCAGTTCCACAAGTCCAAACCCTGACATCCTTTTCTTTGACCATTCTCTTTTCATTCTCGCCACAATTTAAGTGTTATGCAGTTTCTTTATCTAAAATATGTGGTCTTGAATTCATTCAGGAGTCAGAAGTTTACCTTTCTTTTATTATTACAGCCCTTTGACCCCTCAAACTTCACCGATATGACCTCATGTAGTTCAAGGTTTCTCTGGCCCGAACCGAGTGATTACACATCTGAGGTGTGTCTCATGGTTCTTCAAATTAGCAGTTTAGAACTAAATTAGGGACTACAGTGACTCAATCCAGTTCTGCTTTCTTGTTCAATGTTTGTTATCAGTGTCTGTTCTTTTACGTGACCAATCTAGTGCATGCACTGTTACGCTATAAGTACAGGTATTATTGCTTTTTTCCTGCTGTCAGACCTTTTTCGTAAGCCTGCTGATTCACCACAGAATCTGCCCTAGTTGTGTAAATAATTTGGTGTGTAGTTATTGAGTTAATACCTCCTTGCGGTGATGCAAACTTTCTCAGATCCGTCATAAGTGGGTATTGCATTTAGACGATCACTCGGACCAGATGAAATCACTGCTCTAGCAGCTCCAAATTTATACTTTGATCTCTGATTCACTAATAAATAACACTTTATGGTGTCATTTATATTTAATCAGTTCAAAGCTAATTCGACAATGAATCATCAATGGTTCGATCGAAAAAGGAATTTTCTGGTGCGTGCTATGGCTGAATCGACACTACATTCAATTTTCGAAAGCTTCAATCAGGACATGACCATCCGTCTTGAAGTGAAAATATTTTTCAACCATTCAAGTAGTTCAAAAGGTAAGATATCTGAAGTTACTAAGGTATCACCAGGGTACATACGGATCTGTTGTTGGACAGTTAGTGTGAGTATGCTTACGTTTGTGGATAATCATTCATGGCAAAAAGAGGACGTTAATGACAAGGCTAAACTGGGAAACCACTTACCTAAATTCACAAAGTTTCAGACTTCCTGTTCTTCTTAATTTCTCAATTAAAAAATCATTCAACAAAATCTCTGAAATGTGATATTTTTCCTCTACATGGGCAGAAAATTCAGTAATTAATTCAAACAATATGCTGACTTGCTTCCCTTTGAAAATCTGAGCTGGATGTAGAAAGTTTGAGCAACGTATTCAGGATATGTAATTTACACGTTTTGCAAATGATACCTATGTTTGGCCATTAGATTGGTTTGAGAAGTAAATGTTACAAATGTCATCCCTGGTCAATCTGAACTGTTTTTCCCAACTTGTTTTCATGGTGGGATGTAATTCTATGACTTTTCAAGATCCTTTCATCTTTCGGTACCTGAAAAATTCAGTGAACCAAACGACTTTCAATAGGAATCGTTGGCAACTTTACCATTGAAATGATTCTTAGGTGATTTTGAATGGAACAATCTTACACAAACTTTTTTTGAGCAGGTTTTACTCGCCCTGAATTCTTAAAAGAGAGGAAAAATATTTTCTTAACGCTTGGAGGATGATCTAACTATGTTGCAGGTAAGTAGGTGTGATCACTTAATTTCATGAAATTCAGTAAGGCTCGTCGCTGCATAAAACACATAAAACATACTGATTAAGAAATGAATCCTCAAATAATTAGCAACTGTTTTGTGCAATATCTGTTGATTAGCATTTGATGATAACTAGAATACAAAAATTCTGAAATTAAGAAACCAGGAATAAATAACTACCAGAATGGTCTTATCAGATTTTCTCTGAGACAAATTTCCATATTCATTGATGAAGTGTAGCGTGCATTTGAATTCACAATGTTTGGAATTTCCAATAGCATTTAAGGCCTGAGGCACAATTCCTTATCTTTTAAAGCAGGGAAGACACCTTGGACCCTCCATCATTCGTAACTCACAGCTTTCAGATTGGTTCAGTCATGTCTTCGAGCAGAAAAGCCCTTTAAATGACCAATTTCCACAATTTTATAACTTCATCCACTTGAGATGTTGTATTCCTCTTTAGATATATGGCAGGAGAGTATATTCTGAAATTTACAGGACACACATCTCTTCAGAAATAGGAGAGTGCTAACATAATTATTACTTACCAAGTACCAGTTCCTGATGAATTTTTTTAAGGTTCATGCTTTCGAAAGTTGAGTTGTAGGTAATGTCGATTCAGCCATAGCACGCACCAGAAAATTCCTTTTTCGATCGAACCATTGATGATTCATTGTCGAATTAGCTTTGAACTGATTAAATATAAATGACACCATAAAGTGTTATTTATTAGTGAATCAGAGATCAAAGTATAAATTTGGAGCTGCTAGAGCAGTGATTTCATCTGGTCCGAGTGATCGTCTAAATGCAATACCCACTTATGACGGATCTGAGAAAGTTTGCATCACCGCAAGGAGGTATTAACTCAATAACTACACACCAAATTATTTACACAACTAGGGCAGATTCTGTGGTGAATCAGCAGGCTTACGAAAAAGGTCTGACAGCAGGAAAAAAGCAATAATACCTGTACTTATAGCGTAACAGTGCATGCACTAGATTGGTCACGTAAAAGAACAGACACTGATAACAAACATTGAACAAGAAAGCAGAACTGGATTGAGTCACTGTAGTCCCTAATTTAGTTCTAAACTGCTAATTTGAAGAACCATGAGACACACCTCAGATGTGTAATCACTCGGTTCGGGCCAGAGAAACCTTGAACTACATGAGGTCATATCGGTGAAGTTTGAGGGGTCAAAGGGCTGTAATAATAAAAGAAAGGTAAACTTCTGACTCCTGAATGAATTCAAGACCACATATTTTAGATAAAGAAACTGCATAACACTTAAATTGTGGCGAGAATGAAAAGAGAATGGTCAAAGAAAAGGATGTCAGGGTTTGGACTTGTGGAACTGATTCTCAGAGTGCACATTACAATGAGCCGATAAGCTGTGGCTCCAGGTTATAAAATACGAGGAAAATGGTTGTCAAATGCTTTCTTGAAGTCGAACATGGACTGTAATTAATGAAAATTAAAAGATTTCGAGTTGCTTGGGTGATTGGGTCCTTCCTGTTATCAATTTTCGTTTGTTTACGGTCCCGGCGTTGGGAGCGTTGGACGTTTTCGATGGCCGATGCTCAGTCGGCGCTGCGCAGCGCTGCGACAATCCTATTGGCTACAAATGTGACGTCATTCGTATATTAGGCGAGCGGGATTTACAAAAATGCGCAGTCTATTTACGCAAATATCTCGCTTATTAGTTGGTTTCATGAATTCCCGTTTGTACCATTGAATTCTACGCGAAATTCTGATGCAGATTCATGTGCTTAGAGCCTCCAGTTCTTACCCTGTCTAGAGGCTCATTGACGTTTCAGATCCAAATCCAAGTTACGTATACAGATGTTCCAGGTCATTCCTCGATGACTTTTCGGCTAGGTATCTATGAATCAAACCTTCTATTTATAAAAGTTGTTGATTACTCCCAGCTCTTTTGTTGCTGCGAAAGTGTGAAGACGCGAAACGCCTCTTGTGGGCAGGATTCGGAGGAATACCTTGATATCTTATGGAGATACACTAAAGAAAAATGCTTAACTTCATTTGGATCGAGTTAGTAACTTTTTTTTTCTATAAAAGTATTTTTTATCCAAAAGCTCAGTTAGCAGTTTGCTTTAAGTCAGCACCTCTTTCTTTGCTGTCTCGTACTTTTTATTTTACTACGCAAAAGCTTCCTCTTACCTAAGTGAGTTTATTTTGACAAAACTGAATCAAATGAAACGGCCTAAAAATGGATCGACCTGGCTAAAATTGTCGCTTTGTTTCGTTCCATTGTTCATTTTTTTATTTATCCATTTTTTTCTACTTAATTTCCCTCGTTCGGCTCGACGAGGATGCGAGCTTCGTCCGCACGAAATTTCCACACAAACTTAACGGTCTTAATCGAGTAAAAAATAACTTTCCCTCTCACTGAGCGCCGCAGTGTCGGCGTGTAGATGTGAGCAGCTCTGCGCGCGGGGGGATAAAACAAATCATTAATAATAAAAAGCGGCGTGAATAAAAAGCTGGCGGCCTTTTTTCCCGGTGCCCTTATTTTTAGTTTTCACGGTTTTATGGCGGCCATTATTCACAGAGCGCGGGGCACACCTTCACGTGGGGGACAAGACTGGGGGGTTGGGGGCAGGGTTCCGGAGAAAACAAAAAAGGTGCGGCACCAGTTAGTTCGTGCTGCCTTCGGGGTTTACTCTGGAGACGAGGGAATTTGGACGGAGAAAAGTCCCCACCCTACGCCGGGGATGTCCCTTAAACGCCTCATCTACTTGCAAAGACCTCATTTAAAATACGTTCGGATTCCGGGGGATTTAAGGAGTGATATAAAGGGGAACGGAGAGAATTAACAATCCTGACTCTTTCGATAAAATGGAAAAGAAGTCATTATTGAATCTATTAGTGACTTAATAATTTATTGAAGCTAAGCGTTCAATTTTCCGAGTGTTTTCAGGAATGTCCCTGAGGGGGAAAAAAGGACGACTCGGAAATGCCGATGGAAATTACCGAATTGCTCCGTCACGAATACCAATACTCCGTCATTAAAGCGAGTTCTATATTGAACTTCTAAAATAACATTTGCTCAACTTTCCTGACAATCTCTTCCGTATTCCTGGCAATCTCTTGTCCGCGTGTGGTGTAAATCAAACATGAGATATGTTGAAAGATGAGTAGCCCATGACAAGACTTACATTTTTAAAAAAATACAACTACGGGTATTCTTTTTAGCCTTGTTGCCCGTAGTTGTATTTTTTTTTTTTAAAAATTGTAAGCCAAACTAAACTCATCGATGCGAAAAGCCAATGCTTTAACGTTTCTTTAATAACACTCTCGAGCATGGCCCCAAAAGGCGTTTAGCTCCTCGGTCAAAATAAATGTGCCCCCCCCCCTCCCGAGTTTGACACGTTTCAAAACAAGCAACTACAGTAGACTCTGGATTATCCGGTTTCGCATTATCCGGACTCTTATCCGCATCGATTTTGCAACCATGTAACTATGTACGCATTCCGATAAGTGAGCGGATCCGCGGAGAAGCGGTCGCAAGGCATATTGGCGCCTGCAAGGCTGAAGGAATACTTCACGCATTGCGCCAAACAGTGAGGTCGGCGTGGAACGCATTAGCGCCTACTAGATTGCATAAATACTTCTCGCATTACGCCAAACGCAGTGCAGTCGGTTAGTTAGCCTAAAACGCACATTAGCGGCTACAAGACTGCATGAATACTTCACGCATTGCGCGCTTTAATCGTTGTATTGTATTTTATCGTCGTTGGCTACCATTCACAATCACCATTGAGTCGTTCAGTTTGGCGTTAACCTTTTCAATTCGTGTTGGTATGTACATGATGTATACATAATAAGAATACTGTGGTGTTGGTTGGTGTTGTTTGTGTTTACTATTATTATCCGGATTTCTTTTTCATCCGGATCGGGCCAGGCACCAATTAATTCGGATAATCTAGAGTCTACTGTAACTTCAGATTACGATGTGATCATCACGCAGAAAATCTATCATCAAAAACCGTAATCCATCGTAAACTCCATTTTTTTTTTCAGACTTCTTCTCTCCGCAAGGACTAGGCTTGGACGCGTCGAACGAAATTCCTCACGGTAGATTTAAAGGGGTTATTCGCACCATGAGAGGAGATCCCTCTCCGGCCCGGAAACGGAACACCATCCGTCGGTTTCTTTCCGTTTGAGGGACCGTTTCGAAGATCGCCCCTTTTTAGGACGAGCTCAAGCAGAAGGAGTGAGTGTCACGGCCGATGAAATAAATGAGATGCCATGACAGGCAACACTGCCAAGTTACTTTCATAATCAACAACTTTATGGGCCGTTGCGGTCACGCTGCATGGTGTCAACGATCATGGTGTCAACAAACCCAAAATCTGATCATGGAGTCAATTATTGTTGACGTTGTGCTCAGGCTGTAAAACGTAAAAACGGGCCCTGAGCATGGTGTCAACAAAGACATAAAGACGGAGCACTAAAAGCAAAAAATGAAGCTTCTAAAGCTTCTTTTCAATCACCTCTACTATTGGCTAGAGGATTGGCGGCGAAATCGGGACAAGTTTGAATTCAAATGTAGGGCGGGAACTAATAAATAAAATTGCGGAAAGAAAGTATTTTAGGTTGATTTTTGCCCAAATTCAGGTACACACTCATATTTTTTTAACTTTAGGTTAGTTTCAGTCCGTCGTCGACCGATTAATTTCATTTGGGAGTAACGTTGATCTAGAACTGTAACGGCCTGTTTGAACCTGCAGAACCCCCATGAGCAGAAGAAAAACTAACTTTATCTGAGATTACTGCCTGTTACCGAGCAAAAGTAGGTGTATTATATTAGGACGCAGGCCGAACTTTCTTAGTATATTCGTTTTAGTAATTTAAAATACGTTTCAAAGAAGAAATGTGCAAAAATCAAGAGGACAAGTTCAAATCAAATTTCCGTTTGCCGCCATGGATTCCCGCGCTCATTTACACACTCACACAAGCGCGCAGCGCCGAACCTAGCTTCACTTTTTCCCCGTGCTTTTAGATACGAGCACTCCGTCTTTATGTCTTTGGGTGTCAACGATCATGATGTCAACAAACAAGTAAAATTAAAAAATTAAGTCTACAGGAGAGGTTTGGATCACGTATAGTTAGATTAGGTTAGCTTAGGTTACGACATATGTAGGGACGGATTAGGTAGGTAAGGTTTCGGGGTAGGGTAGGGTCGGGGAATGTTAGGTTCGGTGAAAGTAGGTTAGGTTAGGTTAGGTTTGAGTAAATAACACAAGAAAAACAAGACTCGTTTGAAAGATGTTATAGAGGGAAATTTTAATTTTTGGTACCGCCGTGACCATTGACACTATGGTCATCTTTCATAGAAGTCAAACTGTTTTTTTAGTTTTGGATGATCATAGGGTCAACAAAAACTTAGAAAGACTGTTTATTGACACCATGCTACGTAATCATCAAAACGATCTCACCGTGGTATCAACAAGATCGTTTCTAGCAGTGAATGAATAACTCAATGCTCTACAGTGAGAAATTGTGGTTGCTTCGTTGCTGTAAGTATAACGCTTCTATGAGGCACGTACGTCACAAACGTCCCAAGACAACGGCTTTATGGCATCAAAAAATATAAATTTAAACGACAACGGCAACCTTCTGATGGAATATTCATTAATAACACAATACCACCACAAACAAAATTATACAATGTTCCAAAAAATTCTTCGAGAATATGATATTGTTACATTTGAACTCACACCATTACGGAATGCTTTCAAGCTTTATAAACACAAAACGGGGAGGGGGGGGGGCAAATATCCTCTTTACTTTCGTTATTAACGCATGAAAATTTCAAAAACCAAAGCTGGCTCTCCAATTCGCATCGAACTCAAATCAAAAGCGAATAGAAAAATTTGAACGCAAGAAACTTTCAATTCGATTGGAGTCACCCGGCAACACAGGATGAAACACACGGAAAGGGCGCTACGGTGGAGTTCGAATGATAAATAAACGAATCTCTAAGTAAAAAAAACGGGACCACAACATGTAAAAATGTGACACATTTGTCACAGCCCGCGAAATTTCCGGTATGACGGGATTCTCAGAAGGCCCTCGCCCGATGCGGAGTCAGCGAGGGAGGTCACACCATGCCTTGATGAGAAAAAACGCCGCATTTAACCGCTTCCAAATTCCCCCAGATCAAATATTAAAATTTGTAAAATTGTGAAAACATTTTCCTCGTTAAACTTTTCAAATGTGTTGACTCCAATTCAGAAGAAACTATCTTTTGATTTCGACGAGGGAATAAGCCAAAGGTACCTTTTACTTTTTGTCAAGAGATCTTCGGCAAAGTTCAAATGTTCATTCGATGTTCTTCCCTAACAAGGCTCACCGGACAGGAAAGTTCGGGGAAGCTCTGTGTTGATCAAAAAAGCTCGTCTGCTCGTGGCTATTTTTCACTAGAGTCCCTTTATACTGAGAGTCAAGACAATGTGAATCCATTTCTGATTGGTTCCCGTATTTTAGGCCTTCACAGTGTCACAAACGGGAATAAAGATTACATTTTCACCGATTGCAAAGATTATAATCTGGAATGGACCAGGGAATTACGGGTTCGGCAAGGAACAAACGGAATGAGAAAAGGAACGGAGAAAGGAATTTGAGACTGGGCCGATCAAAGATTACAAAAAACGTTCAATTTCTGTAATCTTTATTCCCGTTTGTGACTCCGTGCGGGGGTGTTGTCTTGACTCTTAGTATGAAGGGACTCTATTTTTCACCCCGTCCAATGCAATCGTAGCCAGTTGCCCACATTCGTGCTTCAATAATTCACTTGTGAGTGTGATTATGTGCGTGATTAGGTATATTCTAATTGGCGACCTTTCCACGAGCTTTTAACGAGTACAGGAATCTCAATACTTTGACGTGACACGTCCTCGTCGTCGCTGTTGGAGAGAAAACTAAGTTCGAGAGCCTTCATTTTTTGGGATATGCAACACATTCATTTGTCGATTAGGAATTGTTGCATTCACATTGTTTGCAGGCACTTTTGGTCGCGGTTCGTTGCGTGATCGTCTCAACATGTCAAGCCAGTATTTTTTTAATTTGTGTTTTTCTATCATTACAAAAAAATAAAATCAATAATAAAGCATGTTTCGTAAGAGTTTACATTGTCGAATGCTTCCTGCAGTTCCTGCATGTTCCGCATCATTTTTGTATCTGCCAAACAACATAAAAAATATGAGAAGAATACATTTTTTTATCCGTGTGTACGCTGTTGAAAATGATCATGCTCTTCACCATACCGAAGATGATATTCTGCCAAATTTGGTCGTTCTTATTTGAATCACAATCGACTGTATTTCAATTTGTTCAACTGGGAATGACTCTAAATTACTTTAATCATAACCTTTAATATTAAGTGCAAAGAATAAAGCGTAACGCATGGTGATTGAAGCGTAAGGCGCTTCGGGGGGTTGGACCGCGAAGTAATTAGGGGACGTACCCCTTATTTGACTTTAGAATGAATATAATTGACTATGAATGAGATGGAGTTTCACTTGAATATTCAATATTCGAACAGAGTACTATTATGTTATTTACAACATTGCTAAACATGTTGGATTAAATATAACATAATTAATAGGATATAATGCATAACTCCGTAGAAAATCGATCAAGTTTCCGAAAAATTGACACTAATTTGTCTAAATTGAAGAGGACCTGACCCGGTTTCAAAATTCGTCCAACATTCACGTAAAATACTCTTCGATCGCTGAAAACTCTGAGTTTGCAATCATTTTTTTTCTATGGCTCGCTTATTTTTCTTCCTTATAGTTAAACACTTTTCAGAACTATACATTCAGTTTTTAATCGACGTGAAAGTAGCTTTTTGAGTCCACAATAATATTGCCAACTTAGCTGTGTAAATTCCACACGATTTTCCACAGAAATCTGGCACACCCATCGGATTTTACGGGATGCATTGACATCGCAAATAGGGAGTTTTTGGACCCGGTATAGACGCTGCCGGCAGTACGAACAAATTCAATTACCTAATCCGCTAAGCTTGGATCGATTAGAGGTTCGCATTATACCGGATTTTGCGAAATCCTGAATTTTAGCTGGGCACCAATCCTGGTCCATTTAAACATCCTCTCGTTATTTTCCAGGTTGTGTGACTCTGACTCTGCAGCACCAGTGGCGTGGCGTGCATTGCGATACATCGATTGATCTGTCATTTGCCTATAGGAAAGGATCGATACATAGATTGTTCGCAACGAACACCTTCGTAATCGATTCATTGGCATAGCTTCAAATAGGGAAGTATCGAAAATCGATCATTTTAGCTTCGCCACTGTGCTGCACTTATTTGATATCATTTTACTGCGAAAGAGACTGAGAGAAGATGCTAAATAAAATTTTGCGGGAAAAAAAAAACACTCCATTTTCCATGAAATTTCAACGCTCCACCTCCTACATCTACAATTTATTTTAATAACTATTGTCTCGTAGCAGCTATTGTTTACGATACGGGATCTAAATGAATATACGAAATTAAAGACAGTAAGGTTTTCTTAAACAGCGATACAAATATTTATTAACTAATACACCCTGCTACTAAGTACATGAATTTTAAATATATAAACCTTACGATTACTATAATTCTAAACCCTAACTTGTATAATAACAATAATGCTACTACCACTTGTTTGTTTTTCTATTAATCTGTTCTAAATAAAAAAAGAAAGGATGTGCAGAAAACTCATTGTCACCTTTTAAACGAGACGTAATGGAGGCCTAATGTATTGTTTGAAACTTTTTGGCATTACTTGTCGCTACTGATTTTAAATGATTGCTCGATTGCAGAGTGGTTTCATGCAGTGGCGTGGCGTGAATTGCGATATATCGATTGTGGTGTCATTTAAACCTATGAAAAAAGATCGATTACCAGGGTGTTCGCAGCGAACACCTTAGTAATCGATTCTTTACCATAGCTTCAAATGGCGAGATATCGATAATCGATTATTCACGCCACGCCACTGATTTCATGTTGAGATAAGAAGAAGATACTCATCTTATACATTGATTTTATTCCATGTTTATCTGCATCATGAAGTAGGTATATACTTTTTATTTTGTTTATTGCATTAATTAAATATTTACATGAGAGAGTACGTTAATACACTACAAATAACAGTTCAATTGAACAGTGAACTTAAATTACGTGGATCATAAGGTGCATAAGTTCAGTTAGTTTTTACTTAAATTTTGCATTTGTGAAAAATAAAAAATAGAAAGTAAATATATTAACAAAAATTACAGTCATTCTGTAATTTTTTTGAATTTCTGCAATTGTAGTGGTTATAGTTCGACATATTATCCAAAAGAAAACCTCAAAGAACCTAAAAAGTAAAGGAAATGAAAAAGGGTTAGGTCCGAATGAATCTTGATTTTCGCAGTGAACTCATTTCTTGTCTTAGATCATAACGGAATATGACTCAATAAAAAAAAAGAAAGATTAAACAAAAGAGCAAGGGCGTAAGAAAAAAAACGCGGGACGGAAGAAAAGAACAGAAAAGGAAAGGATTTTTAAAGATATTTTTAAAATAAGAGGCTTTTATCACATGCGAAGAGTTTATAAATAAATATGCTTCAAAAGCTATGGACGCGCAATTTTTTCCCAAGACAATTTTTGTGAATAGGGTAACATTCCCTTCATCCAAAACTGAAACTAAGCAGAGATGTAATATTTAAATCAATTCGACCTCTCATCATCTTCGCCGTGACATAAACATTTTCAAACCCACAGACTTGACGGACGAACAAGTTTTTCAGCCCACCTAGCAAACCTTGGATTGCCGATTTCGTTCAAAATATCAACCATGAGCTCTATGGCAAACACGACACCGCTTAAAATCCAACCTGTGATGAGACTGACAAATGCTGGCTGCATATTTTCAATAGTGAACGCGAATGCTGGAGAGTCATCGTCCTCAGTGACATGTTTTATGGAATATTGACACTTTATCTCCGGGTAAAAGCAAGTATCCTCCAACAATCTCAGAACTAAGCCTTTTTCAACGTATGATCTTAGCTCCTCAATGAGAAAATCCGAAAGGTAAGAATTCTTTTGAACTTGGAGGGCCAAAGGGTAAGTGAGCATGCATTCTTTAACCACGTGAAATTCTGCGAAGTTATTTGGCAGCAATGGATCTCCCAGTTTGATATTACCCTCAATCTTGTGGTACAAATCGGAAACCCCTAGCTCAACGGCGTTTGATGTTACGATCGATTGAAAATTATATCTCAAATCATTAAATCTCCTTATTAATGGATGCAAATTGGCATGTGAAATATTTTGAGCAATGGGCACGTAGATGTCCGTAAAATTTTCCATTTGTTCTTGAACGTAATCATTCAAGACGTCTCGATAATAGTACGATCCTTCGCTTAATTTAGTCTTGATGGCATCGTAGAAGGGATAGTCCTGGAGGAGTTCCAAAGATGCTTCAAGGTCTGGTGTTTGTATCGTGAGGTCTGAATCCTTTAGATCCTCTAATGTATCTATCTCTGGGTACCGAACTTCTTTTGAGAGCAAGTTTGTCATCTCACTTTGATATACCGTGATGATAACCAAGACAAAAAGAGAAACGATTAAAAACAGCATCTTCCCGGTGGTTACTCGGCCCAATAATAGCCTCGATGGACTCCCAACCACCAAGAACGAATAAAGATAAAACGACACAGGAGTATTAGCGAAAGCACGTTGCTCTATTTCTGAGTAGAGTCCGTCAAATAGCATCAATTGCGAGCGATGATAAGCATAGAAAGATACGTACAGTGACAAGATTGTCAGGATGATAACTACCCAGGTTTGAGGTGAAAAGCAGATGAATAGTAAAAATGATTGTGGCACGAAACTGCTACGTGGGGTGGCGAAACAGTAAGAGAAGGAATGAATGGCGGCGGAAAAATCGAACATGGAGAAGTCTTCGTACGGAGATATGCTGCCATCAAAGACGAGCATATCAAAATCGTTTGATTGAGCATTCTGAAAATAATCCATCGATGCGTTATTTTTAAGTACTTCTTTAAAACGGCCATAAAGGATGATCTCACATTGTAATTTTTTTTCAACGTCATCGGCGGCGTGGCTTATAATCGCAAATGATGCAGGGTTTATGGCCCCACCACTCTTGAAGACGTCCTCTTTTGAGACGTACCCGATACTGAGAATTTTCCCTCTTAAATCCGGAGCGAAAGTGAAATAATTTTCATTGATTATGTCTACTTGTGAAATGAGATCTATGAACGGGTCATACTTGTAGCATATATTCTCGAGGCAAACAACTGTCTTGAGCCCTTTGAAAAAACGCCAGAAAAATTTAAAGAGGAACTCCAAACGGAGACTAACGGATACAGCGGTATTTCTTTTGTCTTTTATGGTGGGCAAAAAGAACGTGATATAGTTTATAGAGTTCCAAACACTGTTTGCGAAAAGACCTTTGGTATGTTCAACAACAGGATCAGCTAAGTCGATTGCACCTTTCAAATCAGCCCGATTGATGCGCAAGCTGAAATCGCATGTTCTGTTGACTGCTGTGAAATCGAAATCAAACAAATCGTTTTGGATACAGTAATGGTTCAATTTTTTCAACTTACGCGGTGCTAAGTCTACGGTTTCATCGAATTTCATTGACGAGTCCAAAATAAAACTTAGAATTTCGTCCAAATCGTTTAGAAATATGAAAATATTTTTAGTTACGCTTCCATGTATTGAATGCTTCAACCTAGAATGATGAGTGATGATCACAGTTTCAATCATATTCTCATGTAAATTTTGAATGAGGTTTTGAACCGGAAAGTCCAGCCTTGTACTGATGACGTAAAAGAGACCTTTTCCAGATAGTTTGGTAGTCATTTTGCATATTTTAATAGCAGATGAGACTACGTGCTCCTCTGCTCTGTCATTAGGCAGATAAAAAGCTCTAGACGTGTGAGAGATCAAAATAATTGATACAGAAATTAACGAGCACAGTGTGGAACTTTGATGCATGATCGAAAAGGGCCGGTATTACTTCAATGGAGTGAGGCTGATGTAATATTTTTCGTAAATTTTGGCCCAAGTCCATGGCCAAAAATTCATCTTTGGGTCGGAGGCTATTCTCATACTGAGATGTTCACATGTACCCTCCTAAAATGCGGTCCACGTCAACTTGTTTAAAGAAAAAGAAAAAAAATAGATCATCGGTGATTTGAAAATTCTACAGCCATAAGTAATTTTTTTCATATTTTCAACGCAGCACACGATTTGTGATAATGCACTCTCGTTATTTTTTTCAAAAACTGATTGGCTAACCCTTCATTCTCCCCAACTATCAGTCATCGTGATTACTTACTTGTCCTTCCAGATCCAAAACGTGGCATTGATAGAAGCGCTGACAATCTATTGATGCATGCTAAAGGAAATATATACTGCTTGTACACGTAAAATAAATTCCTGCAATCTGTCTCACCTTTCGAATGTCAGAATACTCGGCAGGACCGATTTTAAAATTTACCTGTTTCCTTGGTCGCGAACACATATGAATACGTTTGCTCGAAGTAAGAAAAGCATATAGAGAGGCATTAGGTTTATTTTAGGCGGAGTGACCGCCTTCGGTAAGTGAGAAAAGTATAGCAGTTCCACGTGTAATAATGACAGTATTTCAGTTTACTTGTTGTATTTTCAGGAAAAGCCGTTGAATACTTCCTCACTTGAAGAACAAAGTGTGGCAAGAAGTTTGCGTTTTCGCAATCGGTAGTCGTTTTTTTTTCCTCGTTTCACAAAATTGACTTTGTATGTTGTAATCATACAGTGTATGATGTGGCAGATACTTTCAGATTGTAAACACTTAGTATGAAATTGAGTGCATTCACGAATGTTGTTAGTGTAGACACGTGTTGGAAAAATTGATCCACCCGTGTTATTTCTCCAATCTAGGTCAATCTGCAGTGCTGAGATTTGTTACGAAAAAATGTTTACTAGTCATTTAGTTTCAGAAGCGAAAAAAGGTGAGACCTTGAAATGGACTGATGATTCGATAACAATCTAACATGATGGACTTACACATGTAAAATTTGTATATGACTTCTCATATTCTCACACTCTCAGTTCTATCAGAAAAATATAAACACCGAGCGGTCTCTACCAAAAAAAAAAAAAAAAAAAAAAAAAAAAAAAAAAAAAAAAAAATCAAACTTATTGAAGCACCCAAGCACTAAACAGTTTGCCAAGCGAAAGTGCCTTCAATTTTAAACATATGTGAAACGCAAGACACGACCATGAAACACGAATAGATGCCTCTAAAGCTAACTCGCGGTCAGGTCGAGAAAATAACCGATTTGAATCGGTCGTTCTAAAAACGACCCAAGTTCTAGAAATTAAAGTTCGAGGAGAACAGTAGAAATTTTTTCAAACAGTTCGATCTAAATTTCACTTCCTAGAAATATTAAAGTTATTTATTCTTTAATCAGATTATAATAAAACCTACAATTTAAAACGGGTCGATTATTACTAGAGTTTCGGTCAAAATGTTGACTGGTCAATCCGTGGCGTGGGCAACGAAANGGGGGGGGGGGGGGGATCTGTCCACAAATGGGACACAAAAGTTGTCCAGTGTCCGGACTCTGTCAATTTAACCAACTGCGTGTATCACAAATACATTTTAGCAAAAAACGTTTCGATCACGCCGAAAAATTAACACTATGTTTCAGTTGCATTAGACGAGCAATTCCTTCCAGTATTTTTTCTTAGAACTCTTTATTAATAGAGCCTTTCTTTCATCCATGGTTGAAAATCGTGGGACAAATGAGTGTTCGATCGATCCGGTCTCCTAATACCTTTTCCATGAAATGAACTATAAATGAAACCAAAAGACTTGACCGACAAACAAGTTTCTCGGCCCACCTGGTAAATTTTGACTTACCAGTTTCATTCGAAATAGTAATCACGAGTTCCTCGGCAAACACGACACCGCTTAAAATCCAGCCATACTGAATAAGACTGACAAAATTGCTGGTTGTAAATTTTTAATATTGAAAGCCTCGGCTGTATATTCATCCTCAGTGACGTCATATATAAAATGAGAATCCATTTCTATTGCGTAGTCAGTTGTACCTGCCATGAATTTCTGAACTAAGCCTATTTCAAGTAATAGGCATATGATAAGTAAGCGTGCACTTTTTGACCAGGTGAACTTCTAAAAAATGTTCCAGAGGTAATGGATTTTCTACTTTAATGTTACCTCAATGCATGGAGTACAAAGTTGAAAGTGCTAGCTCAACAGCGTATGCCTCTTCAATTGGTCGGAAATCAGATATGCCAAGGCATGTGAGAGAGCTGTAATCTGTTTTACAGTCAACGTTTGCAAAGCAGGAGAGAGGAAGGGAAATAAAGATAAGGGAGAGGGGAAAAAGACAGAAGAACGAGTACAAGGATAAAAGAAGAAAGAAAAGAAATTTTCTCTTTTTTCTATCCCTCTTTTTTATTATTGTACCTCTCTGCTTTTATTATCCATCCTCTTTTCCTTTAATTTTTTTTCCTTCTGAATTCTTCTTCACTCTTATTCCATATCTTCTCGTCTTTTTAGTTATTTTCCTTCATGTCCTTTTTCTCCCTGATTTTCTGATGATGGCAATTTCCTTTTGATCCTTAAACTATGTTTTGTTCCATTGCATCAACGCAGAAAATGACATCCATAAGTGATTTCGATTTTTACGGACAGAAAAGAACTGGAATAGAAATTCCTACGATGAGTGTCATGAATAAATTTGAAAATGCTTCAAAAATCTGAAGAAACTTACGATTGAAGTTATGAGAGAATCAGCTGCGAAATTATCCGGGTGGAAAGATTGAGAGGCAAATCTACAACAAAAAAGTTACAAAACGAATATAATTCATGTGTTCTAAAGTATTATCATAAAATAAAAAACAAGGTGTCCATTTTTTTCACACGACACAGCATGTGATGTCCACCACCACGATAGTAAATGTAACGTTTTACCTATCTCTAAAAACAATATGTGACGCCGCCCCCTTCCCCGCCTTTAGAATTTTTAAAGGACCTCCATTTGACACCCACCCCCTTAATCATCATAAACTTTTTCTTTAATGAGAAACAAGCCTTCCCTTCTTATCTTTCATTAAAAAGAACGCTCGTACACAGAGGCAGATCCAGCAATTTGGCAACACCGGATTTCTTCCATTTGAACCTATGCTAAATAATCGATTCTTGTTGGAGCACCTGGCCCCTGCAAGAATCGATTCATTTCCGTAGGTTGAAACGGAGAGCAGACAGTGTTGCCAATTTGCTAGATCCGCCAATGCTCGGACATTCAAATTCTCCTTGTGGCAAGAGAAGATTTCTGCAAGAAGACGAATATATTCTCAGAATAATGCTGTTTTGAATAATGCTCCGGTAATGATACGTTTTGACTGGTAAATGAGAAAGAAAGAGGGTGAAATTTTAAGGTATTAATGTGTCTCTGTTCAAAGCCCTCTCTCCCATCAACTTTTTCATTAATCCCGATTGAATCACAGAAATAACGACTAGTTCTAACCTAGAGAGGCTCAGAGACATTGTTTAAGTTCCACAAAGAAATTAAACTTCAACTACTCCCCCTGCCACGATCCCCTTGAATAATAATAGGCTTCCAACTTCCAAGAATTCTAGCAGTGATTATTCTTGAGTCGAACAAAATTACTTTTCTTGAAACGCTCACATGGTGTCAATCTCTTCGAGAGCTAGGGGCAAATCAGTGATGCCATTCTGCGAGGAATTCTAGCTCTTTTTCCGTAACTCTTCCTATCTTCTTCATTCAATGTATTCAGTATTTTCATACGTAAATTATTTTACATCTTATTCTACCTCGAAGAGATTCGGTGATATTGGATCGAAAATGTAGGTATCGATTTTATCTCCGTGGTGAAGAAAAATTTCCTCTCCATTTAAATGCAGGATAATGAGATTATCAATCGGTGAAAGAAAAAGCTGAAAATTGGAAACCTAGACAGCCTTTCCATGTTAAACGAGCCATTGCTTTATCATAGAGAGTTTTCGAAGCGTTAAGTAGATTATTATCGAGCAAGTGGATGTATTTCTAAATATAATTTGTCAAATTAAAGCTGAAAATTTTGTTTTTATATGCATGCAGAAAATTATTTTCCCTTTAAAACAGATCATGTTTCATTTAATCGCAAAAAATGGGCGAATATCACTTTTGAGATGGCAACGTGGCATTGACACAAATTTTGGTCGGGCCGCATGATCGCGCAAGCCTCAGTTTTCCAAATCAAGATTCAGCTCGGAAACTTCCCCGCTCTGAAAATAAACTTTTCTCGGCTGAGTGATTGAAGTTCTTAATAATGAAGAATACTTTTAATTAAAGTAATTAAAAAGTGTTTAGGTATTCCCCCTGAAAAATGTTCTCTCCGTAATTAAACGAGTTTTTGTCCCCATTCAAGAGGACCTCTGTTTTTATCCACTTTGAGCCTAGCGCTCCAAGCGGTGGATCGATGCGGCTTCGATGAAGGGTAAAAGCCCAATTTGCGTTCCCAAATGGTTTGGTTACACGCTCAAATTTCCGTCAAATTCCGATCAAAATGATGACCAAGATGGCGGTCGATAGTTATCTAGATTGATGAGTAAAATTAATTAAAACAGCGTGTTGATTGAAATAAGCATGAAATAAGCACGGTTGTGTGGAAATCAGATGAAGGATGCCACATTTCTATCATCTACCATCAAATTTTTGCAGGCTGCAGGAATTTAATGGTCGATGGTGCGCACCAGTCACCATTTGATCGAAAATTGATGGGAATTTGAGCATGTAACCAGCACAAAAGAATAGTAGCGATGTTGGTTTTAACCACGATTATCTCAACACAATACCATATTCGGTTCTGTGTACTGATTGTGCACGACTGAAATCACTGTAAGTCATTAACTGCACCGAAAAAAAAAAGATGCTCAACATTCTGGATGTGAAAAAGTGTCTGACAACTCACAAAACGCTGAATTAGGCGCTACAGCAGTTACTATAGCATTGTCAGGATGTAAGCTAACTGTTATGGTGGTTAACTCGGCGTTTTGTGAGTTGTCGCACACGTTTTTACATCCGGAATGTTAAGTCAGCATCCTATTTTTTCGGTGTGGCGAAAATCGTGAACGAGTGATGTAGGAAGTTCATGGTATAATTGAATGAAATTTTATGTACATTAATTGGACGGATTTCTACAAAACAGAACTATGTGTGAATGGGAAAGATGGGGTGTACTCGTGGCGAAGTGAATATAATAAGAAATGATGAGATCGGTGGGCGTGGTTCATTTTCGGTGAAATGGAAAATTGGGATTTTAAATTCAGCGAATAGAACTATGTGCCAACGGAATGCGGGATTCATGGGCCGTGGATATGGCAGAAGAGCGTTGTAGACAATGCTCATACCTTAAAGCGGAGTAAGGGCAACAACGGATACGGCTTCGTTGGCGCTGACGTCACTGGCGCTTTATGATTCCCATGCATTCTCACCTCCCGAGAACTAACGAGCCCACCCAATCTTTTCCACCTATACATAGTTCTGTTTGCATGGTAGAAATACGTCAAAAAGAGGGCCCCGAAGTTCCTCCTCTGCTACTACGCAGCCCGATCTCAGAGAACACTTCGTAGGGGTAAAAGACTTGGGTCCCACATTTAATTTGTACATTCCCACTCATCAAAAGATATCTATACACCAAAAATCATGATTCGACGTTTCGACCCCACTCAAAACAAGTTGCTCAACTTATTATTTTGCCTCAGTAGACTGAAGTTCCTTTTACTAGTGGTATGAGGTTTGCAGTATACAAAAAGCTGCTTCGGAAAGAATAGAAAAGAAAATGAAAAGAAAAAAAAGAAAGAAAAAAACCTTTTGAATTTCTAATCTGCCACTATAAAATTGTAAAATTTTCAGACCATAGTGCAAGTTTAAGCCCTCAAATAACAAAAATTGGAACTGACATTCTCGTAACGACTCACATAGACACAAAAAGGGTGTTTTTCGTCGAAATTTCAAAATCATATTTTTCAACCCAATAAGTCTGGGTACGGTTTGTACGTATTCACTGGAGCAACTCTTCAGAAGAACGGTTTTTTTCTGAGCTTAAAAGTGTGCCCCAGTGAACCTGGTCTCTTTTCCCATTGTAACGTACAAAATTCCCGTAAATAATACCCTTTCGTAGACTTAAGCCTGTGAGAATCAGCTACGCAAATCGCTGAGATCGATTTTACGGAGAACCTCTACATATAAGGTCACGAGCACTATCAAGGCCCTCTACTCTGTAGTCGAATGGAAACGAGCCCCCCGTACCCTCAATTTCTCCCCTCTCTCCCTTCACACCCCCTCTCACCCTTCAACTCTATACCTTTACTCCGCGCCTGTTTTGTTGCATCGAAATGAACAATATCAGTCACTTCAGTCTGGCAGCTCAAACACACGGGGAAAGTAGGTTCCAAAGTCTACAGAGGGAAGAAAATGAAATATTTCACTCGAGTCTCGAGAGGTTTTTAGGCGTTTGCGTTGGGATCAGTGCCACATTGCTCCGTAACCGTGGGTGCATGCATTGCTTATGCAAAAATTTGAAATCCGCTCGAGGAAAGTCGAGGGAACTTGGCAACCGTGACGTAAGATTTAAGTTCGATGCGCAACCAGACTTGGGATAAAATATTTTTCCGACTAAATTAAACCTGCGTTGTTCTTTTTTCCCCAACAATATGCTTCCGGTGTTTTTGCGAAGGATTCAACACCATCTCGAAAGTAAAATTTTCCGGCAAACGGTATTTGATAAACAAAATATTAAAATTCAATCCGCGGGAAAAGACGGCGTGGCTATGGTAAACAAGCGGTCATGTGATAGCATTGTTTTTTACAAACGTCAGAATTCAGGGAACCCTCTGGTTCACGGTCATCATGAATAACTTTAAAAGTATGAACAAATATATTTGTTTGACCCAAATCAACGGTTAAAATACAAATAAGGAAAATGAGAATATGTTTTGCGTTGATTATAACAACATATTTACCTAGTGCAAGGCCATTTTTCCTAAAACTGTTTTTCCTACCATGCAGTCTCCTATAATTCTGTTTTCCTACTAGTTTCTTGTCCCATTTTAGTAAGTCCTACAAATGAGATGTGCTACTGACTTTTTTCCTGAGAGTAATTTTCCCGATTGTAATTGAAACTTGAACATGAGTGAAGGAAAGCTTCCGATCAAATTTTGCAGCTTATATTGGTTTCTAGGAGAAAATCCCATTATATTAACCTATATCATTGCGAGGCATGTTATTTTTTAACATAGGAGTTAGAACGAATTTCAGTTGGAAAAAATGCATTAGTACAATGGGCCTGTTGCAAACTTTTGCTAGAGCAAAACTAAGAGTTGTTTCTTATAGATAATGCCTCAAAAATCACGATGAGCGCATCGGCAAACTCTGAAATGCACTCATAACTTCACAATCTGCGTAAGAAATTTGCGGTTTTTTGAGCTTCCCGCTTCAAAAACGATACTACACGGAAAAAAATAGGTTGTCTCTAACAGCTAATGCGGTATGGTTGAAAAGTAAAAAGCCGTGAGAACCAACAAAAATAGTTGGATTCACCAGCCACGTTGACCGATGTGACCAAGCACGAATCCAATTTACCTATCCGCCTAAATTAAATCCGACTGTTGCATCTTTTAGTGGTGCAACCAGCAATGTATGTTATCATACCCTCACAAGTAGGCCAAGCCAGCAAGAATCTTACGGCGGATGTCGCTGTGGCTGAGATGGACGGATTAACCATCTTGACAAAGCT
>NW_017547189.1:1598858-1609020 GCF_001854935.1 Bemisia tabaci
GGGCGAGTAGAAATCATCCTCTTCAGGCGCCGGACGACACGCCGTGCCGTCCTGCCTCGTGATCCCACGCACTGTTGCGGGCTCGCATTTTCAAACGTTCCTCCTGAGTCTACAAGGAATTTACAATGGAGATGTTGCATGTGTGAGGAATATGCAGTTTGACTTATGATTCTTAGGTAAAAGTTCGCGAAAAACACAATAGTGCCACTGGTTTTCTATGAAATCAACTCCCAAGCTCAAAAAACGCTCTCGAGTTGAAGCTAATAATGGAGGGGATATCCCACGCTATCCTGAGAGTCCACCTCTACATCAAGACAACCACCCGTTTCAACCAATAAGATCGCTCCAAACTCCCTATGTCCTCTCTGTGTATAGCTTTGTCTATCATTTTCAAGAATCAGCCCACTGGCTGGTGCGACAACTTTCATAGCTGGCGCCGCAAATAGCCAGGAGTATAAAGTTGGAATCGTGATACTTTAATGGAGATGTTGCATGTGTGAGGAATGTGCGATTTGACAATTGATTCTCATGTAAAAGTTCGCGAGAAACAAGATGATACCACTGGTTTTCTCTGAAATCAACTCCCAAGCTCAAAAAACGCTCTCGATTTGAAGCCAAAATGGAGGGGATATCCCACGCTATCCTGAGAGTCCACCTCTACATCAAGACAAACTCTCCATGCAAAGATAGGGAGCGGATACATTAGCAGTGATGCCGTGTTTTCAGTTTTAGAGTCTCCAAATAAAGTGGCAGCCCTGTTAATATATTTGCTCCCTATCTTTGCATGGAGAGTTTGTCTTGATGTAGAGGTGGACTGTCAGGATAGCGTGGGATATCCCCTCCATTTTGGCCTCAACTTGAGAGCTTTCTTTGAGCTTTGGAGTTGATTTCAGAGAAAACCAGTGGCACCATCGTGTTTCTCGCGAACTTTCACATGAGAATCAACAGTCAAATCGCAAATTCCTTACACATGCAAGATCTCCATTTACAATACTAGGGGGTCTGACTGCTGTGACACCCTCTGACTACCACGCGGCCTGACTATCCGAGTACGCTTCCCTTGTGGATAAAATCAATCATGATATAAGACAAAGCCTTAAAAAGCAATTCATCGGTGACCATATTAATGAGTGTGAGGTAAAGCGGTGCACAGTGGATCGAGTTAATAGGAGAGGGCGGACAAAATTTGGAAACTTCAAACGCTTTTAACTCCGTTTAATAAAAATTTTGAGGCTCTAAAAGTGGATCTACAGATTTTCCCGTGGAATGTAATGCCACAAACACCCCTTCAAATTCAAAATGTGACGATATAAATATCAAAATTTGCAGTCTTAGTCAAAAATGTCATATCCAACCTCTCTAAGTGACTCGATCCACTGTGCGATGGGCGGAAAAAGAGGAGCAAAGAGAAGAAGATGAGGTTGAATGGGGAGGATGGAGAAGAAAGGGGAGGAAGGTGAATAAGACGAATTAATTTTTCATTTTCTCTTTACTCTTCTTCCCGCTTCCTGCTATTCTTCTTCTTCTTCTGCCCCCTATTTCTCTGTTTCTACCTCTTCCTTTTTTCCTGCCTCTTTTTCCTCTCTTTTTCTCCTGGATTTCTTCTTCTCATCCTCATTCTTATATGTTTTTTCTCTTCTCCATCTGGTTTGTTTCCATTGTATTCATGTTTCACAAGAAAAATGTTCAGATAAAACATGGCAGAAAATGAATATTAAAATGAAAAAGCGAAGAAACCTCCTAAACTGGCTGCCTTATTGGGAAAATAAAATGAATTCAGACAGAAGAACTGATTACTAAGACTTATATAATGGTAGATGAAACAACGAATGTCAAGGGAAAAGTAACGGAAGTTACAACCTAAGAGACAACTTTGTTTTGACGAAACATGGGAGAAAAAATGACTTGGTTCCGTTTTAAGTGCTCGAACGCTGGAAGGCCTGCAACCTAGGGGTTTGATACAACTATTCAAGCGTGTATGTCACCAGGTGGTATCATTCATGAATGAAGGCGGACCATATTACCGTGCTCCTTACGCGTGGGAACTATTGGTATCTGTGGCAACTCTGTGCCCTGATTTCAACATTTACCGCGCGCAGAGTGCTAAAGAAGGAAATATTACTCTTGAAGGTGAGTTATGACGCGAGTTTGAAGTTCGCCCCGCTACTTACAACCACATCTGAGCCCTTCAAGTGAATGATTATATTTCGACAACCAACTGCGTTTTGCTGAGGTAGCATCTCCGCGATGATATTGGGTGGTCACCTTGTAGTAAAACATTGCCACCGCTCGGGAAAATATGTTGACGATTACTCTGGCAGAAACGGCTCAACCTTGTACGCTGCCACACAGCGCCCATGGGGCCCGCCTCGTGTTTATTAAAATCCTAAAAATCGAAATATATCGGATATTTGGACCGTGTTTAACAAAAAGGAAGCAAGCCGCAACAGTTATTGCCAAATTTCATAGGGCAATTTAATTTTTTACGAGAGAACGTGTGTATGGAATCCTTTGGATGTTTTGAGGAATTTGCTTCGTACTATGGAGAAAATCCATTGAAATTTGCACGAAAATCCGTCCAACTGTTTTCTTGTAAAAAATGAAAGATTAAATTTGGCAAGAGCTGATGTGGCTTGGTTCCTTGCTGTTCAACAAGGTCCATTTGCAGATATAATTTCCTCCAATCCAAAATTAATAAAAGTCATTCTAATATATTCCTAGTGATAGCTCAGGAAAGAAAATACAAAGGATTTTTTTCTTCCTTTTTTTTCTCTTTTTTTAATGGAATATTTAGCAACGCAAAGGTCTATTTTCTGAGTTCTACCACTGAATTTCACTCGAAGTGTGCCAACATTGTCATTTCTATGATGCTATGTTTAAGGTTGTCTTAACCTACCTTTAATCACAATAAGAGATAGCCTCCTGAGGAGAGGAGCTTTTTGAGGAACGGCCCCGTTCAACCGTGGGGGAATCAAATAAACGGGTCAAAGTTTTCATAAAATCAGAACTGTACTAGATTTCGAATTCTTTAAATTTGAATGTTAGTAAGACAGAAGTCAGAAGAGACACACAATTTTCAGAGATGACCCGTCAGCCATTTGCTTCTTCAATGTTGTTTTCATAACTATAACTTTTTTGTTTATAACTATAATTATTTTGTCATGGACCGAGTTAAAGAAAGACGTACAAAGCCAAGTTTTGGCGAAAAATTTGTGAAGCATTATTTTGAACTCAATTAGTCGCACATTTTCTCCTGCCAAAAATTCAAAGTCAAGAAAGAACGTGTTGAACGTATAAATAGTCGTTGGACAATTGAGAAAAAAACACTTAGAAGTGGCCCGAATACTGTATGTAACAAGGTGGAGAAATGGTGCTGAGTACACACCATTTAGCGGGGAAATCAAAGCCGAGAAGTTCCAAAAATTTTAATTAGAGTCAAAAATAAATTTATTTTAACTCCAATGAGTACCTGCAGAAAACTGAGGGGGTGGGGGGATGTTTAGCTCATGCAGTATGCGTTGGAATATTAGTCGTTTGAATTTGTCTTTACTCTTCTTTCTTGTAGAGAAATAAAACTTTAAACCTCTTTCATTGGTTCGAACTTGATGAGTTTCTGTTAAATTCGGTCCTTGCGTGGTGCCCTGACAAATTGCGTCGGCACAGCCTTTCCTCTCCTTGACCGTTGACTAAACTTTAGGATAACTAAACAAATTCAATCAAAACGAAGCTGGAGGGATCTGTTTGGGCCTGAACGGAGAGCCGTCTGCATAAATAACCGCGAAATAAACGTACGGGCCCTTATTGACCGATTGGGGCTACGGTCAAAGTGGGGCGAGGAAGGGATCACCGGCCCCCCGGTGAAAAGGAGACCGTTTCCTCTGTAATTGCTACTCTCTGCAGTCGGTGAGCCATCACAGCCGACTTCCCATTCCCTTTAAACGACATCCCCATTTCCGAGCAGAAGCCAACCGCCGTGTGCTCTATGACTATACCGAGCGATGCGTTACATATTCATGCCGCTCTGGGTGACCATCCACCCCTGGATTCGAGAAATTACAATCTGGGCGGTATCCTTATTTCTTAGTTTGATGTCAATCAAGGTTAAAGAGAACCCTCTGCCCCTTTACACAAAAAAAAAAAAAAAAAAAAAAAAAAAAAAAAAAAACACTGAAAAAAAAAAGAAAAAACTCAAGCCAAGGAAGTCGTGCTTACACGCTATAAAGAGGCACAGTCCGCATTCCGGGCTGCGGGCTCAGCGGCCGAAGGTTTCGGGCGTAGCACCCGAAGAAGTTGAAGTTGCGGCTTCAGCACCCGGAATTTTTGGCCTGAGTCCGAAACGGACGGTATATGTATAAGGAAAAAAAACTGAAATCACGATTTTCACGTCAAGGGCATGTTTGTGAGTGACATTTGAATACGCTTGTACCCTTTTAGTTCAAATTTTGAAGTGAAGACACAATTTATGATAATTAACATTCCTCAAGCTATGCACATAGCGTGTAGAACTTCAAAGTTAAAGTACGCATGGATATAAATACTTAATAGTACATTCGTACATTCTGATATCACAATGGGGGCCTAAAAGTTTGGTTTTGTTGTGTTAATTTTAAATTTTGGATTTTCGTCTCCTGGTTGATAAAGAAATGAAGACCATTTAGAAGTGGACATATTTATGCGAAATGGAACTATGTGCAAGTGGAAAGATAGGGTGTGCTCGTTAATGCTCGGGGCTTGAGAATGAATGGGACTTTAAAAGCGCCAGTGACGTCAGCGGCAACGAACGAGGAGGCACGGCGGAGAGATCGGTGGCGGGACTCTTTAACTCATGAGCCCTGTCCACAAGGCCCTTGTTACATGTCCACAGCTCACGAGTTAGCGCTCAGTTCCTTTTGATTCAATTGAAAATCCCGTTTTTCCATTTTCTCAAAAAGAACTATATCCACTTTTACATTGTTTCTTATGCAACTTCCACAAGCACACCCCATCTTTCTACTTCCACATAGTTCCTTTTAGCATAAAGACGTCCAAGTGTCCTATGAAAGTATGATTTTTGCCCTTGTTTGCCTATTTTCTCGCGTGAGTTTTTTTGTAAAAGAAATTTACAGAGATAAGTAGGGGCACCCAAATTTAAGGTAATTGTTAAGTGGTTAAATATATCGAGAAAAACGTTGCGGTCAGATGACTTTTTGCTGCGGTTTCTTTACTTACAAAGTCTCCTGCGGTCAATGGGGCAAATGATACTGTTTGAGCCTTTACGATCAAATGTGGAGCCTGCTGTATTCCTGGGAGAGGTCAATAAAGACTTGCTGCAAGATGGCTGCTTCGTTGTACAAGTCGAACCACTTCAATAGTATTGATTCGCCCAGGGACGAATCTTTGTTTTGGATCCGTTCCAAATTCTCAATGGCTATCAACTTTTATCGCACCCCAATTCCTGAGATCGGGCGAACGTGCTTCAGAATTAATGAAGTGGTAAGGAATCGTCAGCCGATAGAAGGCTAAACTGCTGTTTACACTCGTGGCTACGTCTACGCATTAAGTTATTAAAGGTACGGACGGTCACAGCGGTTGATTAAAAAACAGAAATTTCTAAACCTTGAAATATCCAGAGAATCATGATTGGAAAAGGTATCGTATAGTTATCCTGAATCAACTCCATTCATTGCAGGTCATCCCAAAGTATCCTCAGTTAACCGCGGTTCATTGCGGATGATCATAATTCGTCGCCTACCTGACATGAGGACGTAACTTATCTCTTCAATGAGCCCTGTCTTCCATACAGTTCAATGCTTTTCCGGGCTCATCTCAATGTGTAGTTACGCCATCGTGTCAGCCAAGCGACGAATTTATCCCTAACACCTGAAGTGCCATCGCGCGGTATGGTGCTCAGGGATTTTTGAGAACTCATCCTGCTCCTCCCGAAAGAACGTAACTATAATTCAATGTTGCAAATTTTCCCTCGCAAATTGCATTTTTATCAGGAGAATTTCGGGCATTTCTGACCGAAAATTTGACTGATTATTCTCATGAAATCTCATGAATCTCATGAATCTCATGCTAAAATCCGTCAAATTTTAGACAAAAATTTCATAAGAGTATTTTTGTAAAAAATTAAATGGTTTGAGTCAATTTTAAAATCTTAGAATTGAGTTGCGTTTCTTCGTCCGATAAACGCCGAAATTTCCTGAAATTCGGATATTATCAATCAATTAATCGACGATCGAACTGTTCCCGAAATTGCAGTGAATCCACCTAAAAAACTACAACCATGATTAAAGGTATAGTAGATATGACTTTTTTCCCAGCATCGGAATGATTATTGAAACTGATAGACAAAACGGTAGACATGACAGACACAGGGGAAAAAGGGCGATCCTATTGGTGGAGGTGAAAAGTTGCAATAAACAATCTGGCACCGGTTCCAATCCGCACAAAACGGCAGGCGCGGAGGAACATCGACTCTCGTGCGATGTGGTAAAGTATCTCAGTATTTGAAGGCGTTTTGAAATCACAAACTGTGCACTAGTAAGAACAAAACCACCGGCGCTCACGTTGTGGTTTTATACGAAGATCTTCGGCCGGTCGATTATTTAAACTGATAGACAAAACGATATACCAGACCCAGAGAAATTAGGGCGAGCCTAATGGTGCACTGGAAAAAAAAAACACATTGGATCTAGAGTCCAGACTCTTAAAAACATCGACAAGAAAAAGTACTTTTGATTCAATCAGAATCTAGCTTAAATCAAGAACCAAGCCTCATAATTTAGGCGGATTTTGTTTTGATTCAAGCAAAAATCCGATTGAATCAAGAGTATTTTTTCTGGTCCATGTTTTCAAGAGTCTGGACTTTAGATCCAATGTGTTTTTTTTTTTTTTTTTTTTTTTTTTTTTTCTTCCAGTGTGCAGACAAATGGTTGCAATAGACAAAGGAGATAAATACTAAACTAAATAACGGCAATCAACAAGAGACCCTACAAATAGTCCATCATTTTCCCTCTTACGCTATAAGGACCACCCGTTAGCGTTTCAACCAATAAGATCGCTCCAAACTCCCCACGTCTTCTCTGTGTATCGCTTCGTCTATCATTTTCAATAATCAGCCCTCTGGCTGGTGCGACAACTTTTAAAGCTGGCGCCGAAAATAGCCAGCAACAAAGTTGGAATCGTGATACTTAAATTCTGTGTATGTTTCACAAAAACCTCAGTTACCTGAACGAACGCTCGGTCCAATCTTCGGTTACCCTGACGACAGAGGCGGATCCAGCAATTTGGCAACACCGGATTTCCTCCATTTAAACCTATGCTAAATAATCGAATCTTGTCGGAGCGCCTGGCCCCCTAAGAATTGATACATTTCCATAGGTTTAAATGGAGGAAATCTGGTATTGCCAAATTGCTGGATCCGCCAATGCCTGACGAAGCACTCGAATCCTCCGTTTGAACCGGAGCTTTGTCTCCAAGTCTTTTTGACCCGGGAAAAGTTTGCGAGGGAGCCATTTTCGGAATATCGCCGCAAGATCCGTTCGGCCCTCGTGCGTTGGGAACTTGACAGGGCGCGGGTGTGGCTGTGGATATGCCGGGGAGTTATCGGGGAAACCGGGTGTTTGTCGATGGATTGGGGCCGCATCCGAGCGGTGTCGATCGCACTTACCGACACCGAGGAGCGCTCCAGCGTGGGTAAATTGAATCTGCAAGTTTTAATTAAAGCGGAACGGGTAAATATGGTGCGAGCAGATCTGCCGTGCTAGGGAAGAACGCCGTATGAGCCTTGGAACGTTGTCAAGTTTCTGTCGATATATACCGAATTAACAGGAAACATTTAATAAATATTTTTTTCCAAAATTTTCAGACAATTTTGCACGCAATTTAATCCAAAATATTTGGAAATTTCGAGGAAAAATACGCACGAATGTCGTCAAAAATACATATTTTATCAAAGGAAATTTGGCAACTCTCGAATGTTCATACGGCGTTTTTCCTTAGCACGGCAGAGATGAGAAGCCGCGATTAATTCGCCATCTTCCAGCTACCACGCTTCCCGGTTCCGGCCCCAAGCTTTCCCAGAATCCCATGTTAGGACGGAGCGATGATTCGTGAGAGTAAGAGAGCTCCTACGGGTTGATTATTGGAATGGATAGACAAAGATATAGACAAAGAAAACATAAGGAGTAGGGAGCGATCCTAATGGTTGAAATCGGTGTTTCCCAGAATCTCTTGCCAGGACAGAGCAATGGGTTCGTAAAACTATGAGAGCTCCTGCGAGCTGATCTTTGAAATTGATAGACAAAGCTATAGGCAAAGAAGACATAGGAAGTAGGTGGCGATATTATTGTTAAAATGGATGGTTCCTACAGACTAACAAAGAAAATGATGGACTATAACTATAGGGTCTCTTATGGTTTGTCGTTAGTTAGTCTAGTATTTACCTCATTTGTTCATTGCAACCATTTGCTGGCACCAATAGACTCGCCCTAGTTTCCCTAGGTCTTCTATGTCTATCGTTTTGTCTATCGATTTCAATAATCAACGAGCTAAAGTGGCTCATTCGACCTCCAAATAAGACCACAATGTCAGCACCACGCCGGTAGTGCTGCTCAAACTGGTTCACAGTTTGTGATTTCGAAACGCCTTCAAATACTGAGATACCTTACCGCATCACACGAGAGTCGAAATAGTTGTTTCTCTGCGCCTTCCGTTTTGCGCAGATCGGAACCGGTGACAGATTGGCCATTGCAACCATTTGCTTCCCCCAATAGGATTGCCCTATTTTCCCTGGGTCTGCTATGTCTATCGCTTTGTCTATCAATTTCAATAATAATTCCGCTGAGGTAGGGTTGAGTTAGCCGAAAAAGAAAGATCAACTAGGTCCCTGGTTGGTGCCTTCCCACTTCATGCTGATGCAAAAACTCTTATTGAGTCAATATCAACCAGAAGTATAGTTGGGATTCTGTTTTTTTTTTTTTTTTTTTTTTTTTTTTTTGGTTTGTTTGTTTGTTTGTTTTCTTTTTTTTTTTTTTGAGTGTACAAACGCTTATGTGCATCAGAAAGCTTTAGGTCAAAACGAAGGGCAACTCTTCTGTCATTCTAAGGAAAAACGCCGTATGAACAATGGAGAGTTGCCAAGTGCCTCCGGATAAAACATGTATTTTTGAGGAAAGTTATGCTTACTTTTCCCTGAAATTTTCGGAGATTTTGGACGAAATTGAGAACGAAATTGGCCTGGTAGAACGCTCAAACGAACTATAACAGGAAACATAAATTTGCATTGTTTAAATGGGAAAATTCGCAATCTTACCATGTAATATAAAAAAAAAACCTGCATCATATTTTGAAAATCTGAACAGAGCAGGCTCATCTAGAGACAATTGATCTTCGGTAGCCGCAAGAATCATGAAAATCGGCCCGATAGAACGCTGGAACTAAGCGTTACCAGTTATGCAAAATTAAGAGACCTCGGAGCTTATAGTATAAAAATGCCTAAAAATATACATGTTCTGGAATAGATGAAGCAAAAAGAGGGTGCCTGAGGGCGCGTCATGGCTCGCAGAGGATCGTTCCACGAGTTGGTTCCAAGAGGGATCGGTGGCGTGGCGTGAATTACGATATATCGATTGTTATGCCATTTAAACCTATGTAAAAGAATCGATAAACAGGGTGCTCGCAGCGAACACCTTAATAATCGATTCTTTACCATAGGTTTAAATGGCACAACAATCGATACATCGCAATTCACGCCACGCCACTGCGAGGGATCTCTGTCTGAGAGGGGAACCACGGCGAGTAAGTAAGTAGCCGTCATCGGTGGGTTTGCTCATGCAAACTCGTCGTGTTGAAAGCGTGAAAGAGCAGCGCGGTTCGCCGAGTTTATTTCGCGTGAGACGCCCGACAGATGCGCCGGAAATCCGGGCCGGCGGCGTGGCGTGCTTTGCGATTTATCGATTGTTGTGCCATTTAGACCTATTGAAAAGAATCGATTATTAAGGGGTTCGCTGCGAACACCCTGTTTATCGATCTTTCCCATAGGTTTAAACGGCATAACAATCGATATATTGCAAAGCACGCCACGGGCCACGCCACTGATCCGGGCCCGATTTCAAAATGCCCTGTCTCTTCATTCACTTCCACCCCGTGCTCCCGACCCCCGACCAACCCCCCTCAG